>JAUDYJ010000007.1:80455852-80740852 GCA_030761175.1 Masticophis lateralis | reverse complement strand
AGGAAACTTAATGATAGTCATAGGATAGATAAATAAATAAATAAATAAATAAATAAATAAATAAATAAATAAATAAATAAATAAATAAATAAATAAAAAATAAACAAACCAGCACTCAAATACCTTTAGCAACATCCCCCCTGTTTAAGTCCCATCCTGGAGAATTAGCTGCAAATGATCTATGATCTATATCTGTAATGATCGTTCCCACCAAACCTTCGTGAGATTAAAGTAAAATCCAATTATAGCTTTCCATTCTCGCTTATCGCTTTCCACCCGTAAAGGCCTCGATGAAATTTGCCTATAGTTTCCTTCAACGGTTCGTGTCACTTGTTACTTCATGATTTATAGCATTGCGCCATGAATCATCTTCGGGGGTGGCTTCCAGGAACTGGAAGAGTGGGTGGGGGTGGGAATTAAATCTGTGCAAGTGTCTATGGAATAAAGGAGAAAATGATAAACTCACAAAGCAGGAAATTATTTTGGTGCAGAATCCACTAAACGGGCTAAGATTCTCCATAGGGGCCTACTTGTGGGGTGAGAAAGAAGCTACCTCATAAACTGAATTTCCAGAGTACTGTAGGAGAAGAAGAGGCAGAAGCTGGGTGAGCGGAGTCAAGAAAGGGCTTAGCCTAGAATCATTACGTGTCCGCAAACCCTCCAATTCCAGCCTCTCTTGGATTCAGTTAACTCTTATTTAGCACTGACAATTTAATTTAGTGCTGACGATTAACTGACAAGATTCTTTTGTGTAGTCTTGATCAATAAATCTTCTTAACTGGAACTTAATATATATGTCCTTAATTCTTTGCGCCTGGCACATATGACCTAAAAAAAAATCTAAAGTGGAGCTCAGGATGCTTACTTAAACTAATCAAACTGAATTTCTTATTATGTGAAAATGGGGAAAGGTTTAAATGGGGCTAATCATGTAAAACTATATTAGAAAGGGACATGAAATGAAATTCAGCTTAAGCGACTGGCCTCCAGCACAATGTTCACTGGTGACTGGTGACTCAGAAACACTGACTTTATTTAGAATTTCTCCCCTGTAATGTATGTATTTAATATATTTACATGTAATATAAATATTTGCGTATAAACTATATTTATATAGTTTATATTCTTATTCATTTTTTCCTGAGTCGGAAGCCCTGAAGTGCTTCTATGGCAAAAATATTTGCCAGTGATATTACCGTACACCGGGAATGCCCATTGGGGGATCCTTTTATGTACTCATTAATCTACTCTTAGCTGCCTGCTTGCAAACTGCTGGTTCAGCAGGAGCTGGAGCCTGTGATGGGAGCTCACCCTGCCCTTCAGCAGCGCAGGTCTCTAAGATGAGTCTGCCAATTGACAACTCAATGTTCTAACCTCATGAGCCACTATACTCCCATCCATATACATTATAATGTGTATTTATGTATCCTTAACATGTGTGCTAGTCATTCCCGACTCCAGGGGGCGGTGCTCATCTCCGTTTCAAAGCCGAAGAGCCAGCGCTGTCCGAAGACGTCTCCATGGTCTTGTGGCCGGCATGACTCAATGCCAAAGGCGCACGGAACGCTGTTACCTGCCCACCAAAGGTGGTTCCTATTTTTCTACTTGCATTTTTTACCTGCTTTCGAACTGCTAGGTTGGCAGAAGCTGGGACAAGTAACGGGAGCTCACCCCGTTATGCACACTAGGGATTCGAACCGCTGAACTGCGGACCTTTCAATTGACAAGCTCAGTGACTTAGCCGTGTCCCTATTATGTATCCTTAGTCTCTATTAAAACAAAAGCTGGATAAACAAGTTGGAAATATCAATAAAGGGGAATATTTATAGCTAAGCGTTGAAATGAAGAGTCTTTGGTGCGCTCTCTCTCTCTCTCTCAACAAAAATACATTTTAATTCAAGAACTCTTTTTTTCTATGATTATATCTATTTAGTGCTTAATAAACATCGTGTTGTTTGGGTTATTTTGTTTGCTTAATAATACAAATTATATTCCTAACCTTTACCCCTTTTTTTCCAGTCTTTGATAAAATAAATTCCATATTTGACAGTATTCTGTATCTTCTTTCTGTTTGAACTTCAGTGTAAGCCTGTCCATTTCTGCACAGTCCAATAACTTTTTAATTATCTCTTCATCTGGTGGTATTTCTTTGTTTTCCCAATGCTGTGCAAATACAATCCTTGCTGCTGTTAATACATGCAAGATTAAATATACACTTGGTTTATCAAATTTTTCTGATACTGTACCTAATAGGAAAACTTCAGGTTTAAGATCCACATGTTTTCCCAACATCTTTTCTAACGCATATTTTCTGTGTATTTTGCGGCACTAATGATTCGAACCGCTGAACTGCTGAACCGCTGAACTGATCGACAAGCTCAGCGTCTTAGCCACTGAGCCACTGCATCCCATTATTGTTCATATATTAAGACAATTAGAATTAGATAATTCCTTCAACCCTATTCTCCATTGCAAGAATTATTTAGATTAATCCTAAACTTTGCCTCTGATTCTTCCTTGTGGAACATTTACATGGATTGCCATGTTTTCAATGGCAATTCTACTAATTTGTCACCATTTGAGAGGAAAAACCTTCCTGGAGATAAAAAGAAGAATTTTGTGGTGGCCAATTAAACCCAATTAATGATTCCAAAACTGGAGGGAATTCATCATCTGAAAAGTAGACTTTCCTGCAAGGAATGGGGCCAGTTGATGGCTGGACCCATCATTAAACACAGGTTTAACAAGCCGAAAGCATCAGTTTCGTGATTCCATTAAACGGGATAGAAACACCATTTAATCTAAACAAAGAAGTGTTATTTAAACATGCAAGCCTCACACTGGCTTTTCAAAGGGCTGTGCTGGAAATTTTATTGTATTATAAGCAGAGGTGGGTTTCAGCAGGTTCTGACCAGTTCTGGAGAACTGATAGTGGAAATTTTGAGTAGTTCAGAGAACCGCTAATAAAAATTCTGACTGGCTCCGCCCCATCTCTTCTCTGCCTCCCAAGTCCCAGCTGATCAGGAGGAAATGGGGATTTTGCAGTATTCTTCCCCTGGAGTGGAGAGGGAATGGAGATTCTACAGTATCCTTCCCCTGCCACACCCACCAACCCATGCCACGCCCACAAGCCACATCCACAGAACCGGTAGTATAAAATTTTGAAACCCACCACTGGTTGTAAGTAAACAGTAAACAATGCCATGCCTTCGGTTTTCAAGCCTAAATCTAGATCGCAATGGAGATTTTCTAGCTGTTACATAATGTTTTTTTTTAAATTAATAGAATTAAAATCAAACTTACACCACACTCTACCTACTAGGGAACAAGTCCTACTGATTCATTTTCTAAAAGGATATTCATGTTAGTTAACAGCAGTAAACACAACTGCGATATGTTCAAGGTGATAGGATATTGTTTGCAGCTACACAAGGATTCCAAGATAGGTCCCTGCTTAACTCCTCTTTGCGGTCTAGCTGGCAGTTTCCCAACATGCATAGTCACTACTTCCTTATCAAAAAAAGAGATTCTTAATCTGCCAAGCAAACTTGTCTAGGAGAAAGAAATCCCAATGCTTCAAAGAAATGAATTCCTCAATAAGGGAAGGCTGGAGACATCCTATCTTAATGTTCAAGAGTTCGTAGTCTAATTGTTAATTTGGGACATTCAAATCTACTAAAGAAAGTCTGTACTTTCCAGACTTACTTTACTTCCTTGATTGTGCTCTGAAGTAAAGGGACTAGATCCATGATGGCGAACCTATGGCACATGTGCCAGAGGTAGCACACAGAGCCCTCTCTGTGGGTACCCACACCATTGCCAGCTGCTCTTCTGATTTCGGCTGTTTTCGCCCTGAAAATAGCCAAAAAATGGCAAAAAGCACGCTGTTTTTCAAGCCAAAACTAGCCAAAAACCAGCCTAAAAAAGGGCCCCAAAATGGCCTGAAAACAACCTGAAAATTAACCTGAAAACAGCCTGGAAAACAGTCCAGAAAATGGCCTGAAAACAGCCCAAAAAACAGCCTGAAAACGTCCCAAAAACAGCCTGAAAATGGCCCCCAAAACAGCCTGAAAATGGCCCAAAAAACAGCCTGAAAATGGCCCAAAAAACAGCCTGAAAATGACTCATAAACAGCCTGAAAATGGCCCATAAACAGCCTGAAAACGGCCCCAAAAACAGCCTAAAAATGGCCCCAAAACAGCATGAAAATGGCCCATAAACAGCCTGAAAATGACCCAAAAAACAGCCTGAAAACAGCCCAAAAAACAGCTTGAAAACGTCCCAAAAACAGCCTGAAAATGGCCCCCAAAACAGCCTGAAAATGACTCATAAACAGCCTAAAAATGGCCCCAAAACAGCATGAAAATGGCCCATAAACAGCCTGAAAAATGACCCAAAAAACAGCCTGAAAACAGCCCAAAAAACAGCTTGAAAACGTCCCAAAAACAGCCTGAAAATGGCCCAAAAAACAGCCTGAAAATGGCCCAAAAACACCTGAAAACGGCCCAGAAAACAACCTAAAAACATCCCCAAAACAGCCTGAAAACATCCCCAAAACAGCCTGAAAACATCCCAAAAACCAGCCTGAAAACGGACCAAAAATGAGCCTGAAAAAGGCCTGAAAAATGGCCAAAAAACCAGGCATGCGTGAGCCGGCCAGCTAGTCTTTGGGTTTCCGGTGCTCCAGTGCGCGCACGTGCAGACACATGCATGCGCATTTCAGTTTGGGCACTCGGTGCCAAAAAGGTTCACTATCACTGGACTAGATGCTTGTTGTCATTACTTCTTACCTTCTTCCATACTCCTCTGGGTTGGTAGGTGGTCAATCCAGTGGTGGTATTCAGCTGGTTCAGACCGGTTTGGGGGAACCGGTTGTGTCCACCCATCCCGGTGCTATGCTGTCCTATTTAGCCACATTTTCTAAGCAGTGTGCATGCTTGCGAGCCACGCACACATGCAAAGCACATGCATAGAAGGCCACACACATGCCCGGAAGGCACACACGTGCTCACATTTCCATGTGTAGCGAACCGGTGATAAAATTATGTGAAACCCGCCTCTGGGTCAGTTGAGCGATTTTTGAATAGTGGTCAAATATTCTTTCAGAAAAATATGAGACCTGTGTTCAGAGATAATTTCTGATGAAACTCTAAGCAGATCGAAGACCGAAGAGGCAGCAAGACAATTAAGGGAGGAAACTGGGTCATTACAGGAGTGATTCTTGAATCCAGCAGAGGGGAGAAGGATGAGAAATAGACTCAGAGCAACTCCACCTTAATTACATTAGATATAAATTGTGTGGGAGAATTGCTTTTGGGAGCCCTTCAAGAATCTCTTACAGTACCTGACTAGGAATTAAGAGCAACCCAGAAACTCAACCAGTTCTTGTTTGCTGAGTTTGCCGAGCCTCGTGACTTGATGTAACCTAAGGGTACAGATCACCTAAGCATTGGAAAGAGGTTGTCCCAACAACCTTCCTCACAATTCATCCCCTGCTCCAGGACTGAAATCCAGCAGGTTCTGACAGATTCTGGAGAACCAGTAGTGGAAATTTTGACCAGTTTGGAGAACCGCCAGTGGAAATTTTGAGTAGTTTGGAGAATCAGCAAATACCACCTCTGGCTCGACGCAGAGTGGGGTGGAAATGGAGATTTTGCAATATCCCTCCCCCAGGAGTGGGGAGGGAATGGACATTTTGCAGTATCCTTCTCCTGGAGCGAGGTGGGAATGGAGATTTTGCAGTATCCTTCACCTGGAGTGGGGAGGGAATGGGGATTTTGCAGTATCCTTCCCCTGGAGGAGGGAGGGAATGGACATTTTGCAGTATCCTTCTCCTGGAGTGAGGTGGGAATGGAGATTTTGCAATATCCTTCCCCTGGAGTGGGGAGGGAATGGAGATTTTGCAGTATCTTTTCCCTGCCACGCCCACCAAGCCACACCACGCCTACCAAACCGTGCCGACAGAATTGGTGGTAAAAAAATATTGGATTTCACCACTGCCCTGTTCTCTTCGGTGCCTGTGACGTTTCATCTAGACACAACAGAATAAACACGTTGGAAAGGACCTTTGGAGGTCTTCTAGTCCAACCCCCTGCTCAACCAGGGAACGCAACCAGGAAATCTCTTCTTTAAAACCTCCAATTGTTGGAGCACCCAGAACCAATTTATAAAATTAAAATTCAGAGGAACTGTCCTTCTGAAATTAAAGGAACGCAGGGGGAAATCACATTTTAGCACGGGGGTCTCCAACCTTGGCAACTTTAAACCTGGCGGACTTCAACTCCCAGAATTCCCCAGCCAGCAAAAATGCTGGAAGTTGAAGTCTTGCAGACTTAAAGTTGTCAAGGTTGGAGAGCCCCTGTTTTAACAGGTTAAACTGTGGGGCGCGGGGGGGGGAGGCGGGGGAGGCTCTTAACTGAATGTCCTTTCAATGGCTGTGGGGATCTGTGACATTTGCACGATGAGATCATCAAACGAGGTTCATTGCAGCAGGAAATTGATCTGTTTCCTGGAATCTGTTGCCTTGAGGGAAGACTGTGGACGTTCCCCATAAAATTTACGGACCATGGGTTTTACTTTGGTTTGTTTTTGTACCCGTGGGAAATCTAGTGTGGCTAAATGTTGCCTTGCTGGAAACTGTAAAATACCGTTTTGCTCCACTTATCACTTTGCAAATTCACCTCGTCAAGGTGTAAACCCCTCAAAGGTTCTCCTCGCAGGGCAGATGCGGCTGGCAAAAGACTGGGATGGAGTTAAATAAATAATACATCGTTGTTGTTTTGCCATTTTTACTTCGGTCTGTTCTCTTCCGGCAGCAAAAAACCTTGCTTGCTATCAGCATTAAATGAGCATTAGATTCATCGCCGGCGGTGCACAAAATATTCTCTCCGGATGCATTTCTCTTGTGGGGAGGTCCTATTTCTTTTTTCTGTCTTTCAGGTCCGTCTCATTACAAGGAATGAGATCAATAGGACTTTCTGCATTAGACCGATCTAAAGCATGGTTATAGGCAGTGATGGCTAACCTTTTTGCCATCGAGTGCCAAAAGCATGGGGAGCGTGGGGAGGGGTGTCACACTCACGCGTGCCCACATCTATAATTCTATGCGCCCTGTCCCCCCCCCAGGCTTTCTCCTGCTTTTGGCACGTGATGGCCCAGTGGGCCCAGTAGGCCCGTTTTTTTCTCTCCCCAGGCTCCAGAGTCTTTCTAGGAGCCTGGGGAGGGCAAAAATGCCCTTCCCCACCCCACCCAGCGGCCCTCTGGAGGCTGGAAACAATATGTTTCCTGACTTCTGGTGGGCCAAGAAGGCCCGAAAATCAGCTGGCTGGCACACACATGCATGTCGGGGCTGAGCTTGCGTGCCCACCGATATGGCTCCACGTGCCACCAGTGGTACCTGTGCCATAGGTTCGCCATCATGGTTATAGGGCAATACCACTAGATACCATGACACACCATCTAACATTGATGATAATGTTATCTAGTTGGGTAATCAAATGTCTCCAAGAAAGTTCAGAGAGCATTCTCCTCCTCCTCCCCCTTCTCCTCCTCCTCCTCCTCACAGAAAACCCTACTCCCTTCTAGCATAGATGATGTTACCTAGGGGTATTCAAACATCTGCAAAAAAACCCAACCAAGTTCAGAGAGCATCAAGGACCCCACAATTCTCCTCCTCCTCCTCCCAGCAAACCCTACTCCCTTCTAACACTAATGATGCTACCTAGTTGGGTAATTGAACATCTCCAAGAAAACAACCAAGCCCAGAATATACCAAGGACCCCACATTCTCCTCCTCCTCCTCCTCCCAGCAAACCCTACTCCCTTCTGTAGGAAGTTAGCACCCACCCCTTTCCTAGAAGAATAAAATATTTTCGGAAATATTAAAAAGGCAGAATATTATGTTTCCCTAGATGAGAAATGGAGAAGCATGTTTTAAAGCAGCTCCCACTTTCTTACCCCCACCCCTCATCCTTTGTTAATGGGCACTTCTAACACTGATGATGTTACTATAGGAAGAAACATCCTTCTGGGTTCTGCTCCAAGTGGGGAAAAAGACACTGGGAACATGGAGACTGCTTGGAAAGATGGTTTAATGGTGGAGAGGATCACATGGCTTGAGTTCCTGAACAGAAAAGGGCAGATACAGCGAGTTTTGGGGTTTTATGCTCTCTCTGGCTTTGAACTTCCCGGGCCCCCGAAAGAGTATCCTGATTGGTTGTCAGACTCCCAGAGGGTGGGGGTCTTAGCTAGCCTTGCTGGCTGATGTAATCTTCCCAGGTGCCATGTGGTGAGTTTCTGTCCTAGATGGGTCCCATTGTGTTAGTTTCTGTTGCTATTGTGTTGCAAATGTCCTTTGACAAAGGATTGGGTTTCTGCCTCTGGCCCATTGACAAAGGGTGGGGGGGGCAGGAAGGTGGGAGTTGCTTTGTCTGTAAAACATGCTTCTCCATTTCTCATACAGGGAAACATAATATTCTGCCTTTTTAATATTTCCTAACTTATTTCATTCTTCTAGGAAAAGGGTGGGTGCTAACCTCCTACATTACCTAGTTGGGTGATGAAACATTCACAAGAAAGCAACCAAGCTCAAAGTCCACCAAGGACACCACAATCATTGTACTTCTCCTCCTCCTCCTCCTCCTCCTCTTCCTCCCAGAAAACAACCAAGCTCAGAAAATACCAAGAATTCTACATTGATTCTGGGGGATGGCCTATGGGCATTTGCTATTTCCCTCTTTGAGTCCTGTCCCAATTTAGAGACATCAGCGTCAATTGTTGTTGTTGTTTTTTTAATTTGATTTATATGCTGCCCTTCTCCGGAGACTCAGGGCGGCTTACAATGCGTTAAGCAATAGCCTTCATACTTTTGTATATTTATATTTTATATAAAGTCAGCTTATTGCCCCCAACAAACTGGGTCCTCAATTTACCCACTTTATAAAGGATGGAAGGCTGAGTCGACCTTGAGCCTGGCTGGGATTGAACTCGCAAGTAATTGCAGACAGCTGGATCTTAAATGCTGCCTTTGTAGGAGGCATTACCCCCCTACGCTACTCAGGCTCTTTGTTAATATGATACCTTGTCCATAGTGTAGATATATCTATACCTTCTATATGCAGCTGAGCCTATAGAGGACTTGATCCCATTACTGTTCCTCCATTGTTCCTCTTCCCCCATTGTTCCCCCAACAGGCTTCCCCCATTGTTCCTCTTCTGTTAACCTCTATTCCATAACCCTCTACCAATGTTCTTCTATGAGATCCTTGGTGCTCTCTGAGCTTGGTGGTTTTCTTGCGGTTGTTTCATTCCCAAACTAGCAACAACAGCATATTCTTTGCAATCCCCACTCCCTTCTAGCATTGATTATGTTACCTAGCTGGGTAATGAAACATCTGTAGGAAAATCGCCAAGCTCAAAGTCCCCACCGTTCAACTCTGAGCGACAACTATTTTCTTCTATCAATATTCTTTGATTACCAAGGATTCTACACAGACATTGATTCTGGGGGGATGGCCTATGGGCATTTGCTATTTTCTTCAATCAATATTCTTCATTTTTTTTTGCGTGCAAACCCCCATCCAGTCTTGATGCCAGAGTTAAAAGAAGCAAGAGCCTGCCTTCTGAAATTGAAGCGTTCAGAAGCTAATAAAAGTACATTTTAATCTCCCCAGGCCAGCTATCTTTCAATTTAAGGTGGCTGTCCTTAAGCAAAGACATTTCAAAAGTAAGCTTCAGAGAAGAAAAATAAGACTTTTACAAGAAGGAAAAATAAGAGAGAATTTTTCCCTTCTTATATTTGCTACAGGAACATGCCAAGGCAACCTTTCTTTCTTTTTGATGGGTCCTCCTGCGGTGACTTTCATCTATTTGTTTAACAAGTTAATTTGATTTGTTAGTTGGCCCTCCCTAAGTGACTGGTCGTAAAATTGAGGAAGTCCTCAATTTACGACCAGTTACATAGTGACTGTTTAAAGTTACTAAAGTGGACCTCCCTGAGGGCCACTTATGATCCAGTTTTGGAGTTCTTTTTTTTCCCCCATATTTTAATTTACTTTATTTGAATAACATATAAAAATTCCATTTCAATTGAACAATGTGTTGTCTGGGTACAGATGTTTTTAGGCAATCGTAATCAAAATGTTTGCAATAACATTCATCACAATAACATTGATGCTATAATAACAATAATATTTTGTTTGTCTTTTTTTATCATATTTCCTTTTTAACATTTATCCTTTTTATGTGTTTCTAACTTCTATTTTTATTGTCTAACCACTGGTAAAATAAGCCCTGTGTCAAAAAGTATTCAGTTTCTTCCTTGTCCTTAAGACTAAATGTTAATCTATCCATTTCTGCACATTCAAATATTTTCTTTATTACACTCTCATCTGTCGGGATCTTGTCACACTTCCATCGTTCAGCGCCAGTTTTGAAGCTCTGATAGCCGGAGGGCTATCATATGACCACATTTGGGGTGCTGGATAACCAGCCCACATTTACGGCCATTTGCAATGTCCTGTAGTCATGTGACCGCATTTTACGACGTTGTTAGAATATTGAATTTAGTAGCTGGAAGATCAAAACGTGCAATAGGCCAGAACACAGAATAGTAGCTGATGAGTTAGAATGTGCTATGCTGTAATTGGTTGCTGTAAGTATGAATGGGGCATTTCCCTTTTTTTGTGTGTAAGATTTCCTGTCTAAGCAAGGGGTTTTACTACTGGTTCGGGCGAATAGGTAGTAAAAAATGCTTTAAAAAGTAAAAAAAAAAAAGGTGCCATGCCCACCCAGTCACATGACACCCCCACCAAGCCACGCCCCACCAAGCTACGCCCACAGAACTGGGAGCAAAAGATTTTCTATTTCAGAGTCCCTTCCGACTCTGTTATTCTATTCTATTCCCACCTTTTTTCTTCTGGGTGTCCTATACAGGTAGTTCTCGACCTACAACAGTGCATTTAGTGACCATTCGAAGTTACAACTGGAAAAAGCGACTTATGACCGTTTTTCACATTTACGACCGTAGGCAGCACCCCTGTGATCATGGGATTGACAATTGGTTGCTTGACAATTGATTCGCCTTTATGACGGTTGCAGTGTGTCCCGGGGTCGCGTGATCCTCCTTTTACGACTATCTGACGAGCAAAATCAATGGAAAAGCTTAACGACGCTGTTACTAACGTGACAACCGCAAGAAAAGTTACTCACTTAACAACTGTGGCAAGAAAAGTCGTAAAATGGGGCACAAAACTCACTTTAAGAAATGTCTCACTTAGCAACACGAATTTTGGGCTCAGTTGTGGTCGTAAATTGAGGACTACCTGTACACTGTTTAATTTACCTCATGATATTCCTATGTTCCTGAGTGCTGTAAAAGACTGCTGTAAAAGCAGTCACATTCGCCACAAATCATTTTATATCAAATTTATATTTGGCTGATAAAGAAGTAATGGGAGACTAGTATAGATCTATTTCAAGCTATTTAGCTCTCATCAGCTAGCCATACCCTTCTGGGATTTGAACCTGGGCTTGCTTGCATGTTAGGCAGTTGTCTTAACCTCTGAGCCACAAGTTCTCCTCACTTCATCAGCTTGAGCTGAAAATGAGTAGTAAATGTCAGCTATTGGGGGAAAAAGTCTGTCAAGGAATTGTGTAGCAGCTGTCCAGATGAAGTTGTAGACACTAACACACACACACACACACACACACACACACAAGACTACAAGTCTGTGTTAATGTTTCCGACTTCATCTGAACAGCTGCTACACAATTCCATGACAGAGGTTCCCCCCCCCCCCGTAACCAACATTTACTATCCATTTTCAGCAAAAACACCCCATAACGAAGACTGGATTAGCTTTATGAACGTGGTGTTTATGATTATAGTATTTGTTTTATGATCACCACATTCGCTTAAAAACTGCCACATAAAAGGGTTGTAAAATCGGATTGGTCATGTGGATGACCTATTTTACAGCCGTCCCAATTTATGACCATAATGGGCAGGCTCCATTAAGGTCGTAATTTGAGGAGTGCATGTACTGGATTGCTATAATATGCCTACCCGCCAGCTTTAATGCTTAAAATGGGACTAGAACTCCCAATTTCCTGGTTTTCTACCCTTCTAGATCAAACTGGTTCTTAATTTCATTGCGATTTAGTCAGGATTTTCACACATTGACAAGGAAATGATGGGGCTTTGGATAGTACTTCATCCACCTTGAATTAATTAATACAGACTTATTTTATTAATTAGTAATCCTATTAATCTATAACCTGGGAAGGAGAGGAACCCTGCAAAAATAGCATTTTAATACATACTTCTAAATGTAATTTTAAAAAAATGTATCTCTAAACATACAATCCCCCCTCCCCCCCACCAAATATTCTGATTTCTAAATGCAGTGCAAGTCAATATTTTTTCTGGTGTGATCTTAGAATTGTCTTGGAAAAGGATGAAAGGATACACAGCCAAGCGAATCTGCATTTTTCTCCAAAAAATGTGAATCTAACCATTTTTGTTTTTATCGTGATCAAATTTTTAAAAACAACCTAGCTTCAAAACAGGGGAACAGTGCTTGAGTTCTCAGAAGAAATGCATATTAGCAAGAGAGAGGGGGGGGGAGAGAGAAGGAGGGAGGGAGGGTGGGACAGAAGAGAGAGAGACAGAAGAGAGAAAGAAAGGGAGAGGGAGAGAGAGAAGAGAGAGAGAAAGAGACAGAGAGAAAGAGAGGGGGAGAGAGAGAGGAGAGAGAGAAGAGAGAGAGGGAGGGAGAGAGAGACAGAAGAGAGAGAAGAGAGAAAGAGAAGAGAGAGAAAGGAGAGAGAGGAGAGAGAGAGGAGAAAGAGAGAGAAGAGAGAAAGAAAGCGAGAGAAAGAAAGAAAGAAGAAAGAGGAGAGAGAGAGAAAGAGAGAGGGGGAGAGAGAGAAGAGAGAAAGATGAGAGAAAGAGAGACAGAGAAGCGAGAAAGAGGGAGAGAGAGGAGAGAGAGGAGAGACAGAGAGAGAGAGACACAGAGAGAGAGAGAGAGAGAGAGAAGGAGGGACAGAAGAGAGAGAGAAAGAAGAGAGAAAGAAAGGGAGAGGGAGAGAGAGAAGAGAGAGAAAGAGAGGAGAGAGAGAAGAGAGGGAGGGAGGGAGAGAGACAGAAGAGAGAGAAGAGAGAAAGAGAAGAGAGAGAGAGAGGAGAGAGAAAGGAGAGAGAGAAGAGAGAGGAAAAAGAGAGAAGAGAAAAAAGAAAGAGAAAGAAAGAAAGAAGAAAGAGGAGAGAGAGAGAAAGAGAGAGGGGGAGAGAGAGAAGAGAGAAAGAGAGACAGAGAAGAGAGACAGAGAGAGAGAAAGAGAGAGAGAGAGAGAAGAGAGAGAGTGGGAGAGAGAAGGGTCATTGTAGACACACTGTTTTGTTAAATAAAAAAACATGCCAGCATTTCTGAGGAGCCCCATTTGTCATTTATGCGTTCAGCTAGAAAACATGTTTGCCTCTGAATTGGGATTCCTCGTGTCATATTTCCAGTTAAGCTGAGATCAGAAGCTAAGCGCATGCCTTACATATAGATGCAAACCTGTTAGCATTACAAACCCGACCGTCGCTTGCAGGGCAGAGTGACTGCAAACAAGGAAAAACATGCAATTTACAATAATGAAGAGAAAGAACCAGTGTCAGCCTTCCCAGGTGTATCAGACAGGAAACAGACCAGACAAAGGACTTCTGCTTTATTGGAAGGCTACATTAACCAAATACATTTTATTGACTTACGGACCAAATACATTTGCTTCTACTTTATTGGAAGGCTACATTAACAGAAGGGTCGGCGTGGCGGCTCAGGGGTTAAGACCCTGCATTGTCAGAGGGAAAGCCGGCAGCTCAGGCTCGAGACCTGAACGCCACACGAAAGGGTGAGCATCCGCTCTCGCTCCTGACCAACCTAGCAGTTTGAAAACATGCAACCGTGAGTAGATAAATAGGTACCACTTCGGTGGGAAGTGTCAGAATTGGTTGCAGCGCACACGATTAGGTAATTCAGCAGGATTCAAAACTTCTTTATAGACACATACCCTTGTAGGTTTTTCCAAGTGGTAGAGAAGAGAAATAGCAAGTAGAAACAACAGCACAAAATGGAAGCCCAAAATGGAGGAGGCAAAATGGAGGAGGAAGAAGCTAGTGTCCTCAAGCTTATATACAGAACAGTTAAGCCACGCCCAGGCTCCAAACTGTCTCTTATGGCCTCATACAACAAATACTATGTTTCAGTTACCAAACAGTCCCCATTGGCTGACCTGTTGCTATGCCCTATTTCAGTTCATGAATATACTGATAGGAAGGTATCGGCACTTCGTGATGTCGTGCTGGCCACATGACCTTGGAAATGTCTTTGGGCAGTGCTGACACAGTGGCCTTGAAACAGAGATGCTCCCTATAGTAGGCAACGACAGCAAAATAAAATCTGCACGGACTCTTTTAACATTTTATCAACAGAAGCTTGCAGGTCTGAAAGTACAAACCTTTTTTTAACTTCACTGTGATCCAACCATTGGTGGGATTCAGCCGGTTTGGGGTGATTTGGGCGAACCAGTAGTTAAATTGCTGGCTGGCTTTATCTCTCCTCTCCCCTACCCACCCCTTCCAGGAGTCCCCATGAGCCCCATTTTGACTCTCAGATAAGTGCAAGGAGTCCTCCTAGGCCCAAAACGGGGTGTGGGGGGCGCGGTGTGCCCGCGTTGGCCCATTTTCGCACCCAGGAGGCTTCAGGGAGAGCTCCTAGGACCAAAATGGGGCACAAGCAGGTGCGGTGCACCCCCCGCGGCCCTTTTTTGATCCCTGGGGGTCACTGCCTGTCACACCCCTTGTCCACGCCCACCATGGCCACGCCCACCCAGTTTGTCATTAGACCAGAGAACCGCTTGTTAAATTATTTGAATTTCACCACTGGATCCAACCCAGTGTCTCCGGTTCAGGGCGGTTCACAAGAACTGTTAGTAAAACCGGCGGGAGGTCCCGCCCACCACCCCGGATGTCATCATCAGCGATCTGCACTTGCACAGAAACTTCCCAGTAGTAAAGGTAAGTAGACCCCACCCCTGATCCAACCACATTGCAGAATAATTTTTCATCAGATCTAATCCCTGCTCCTTACTCTGTACTCCCCGAGTTGCTGTGATGCGTTAAGGGGAGGTGTGGTGGCTTTCAGCCGTGAAGGAGACAGCAAATAATAAGCCCTCCACTTCTACCTGCTGTTTTTAATCCCAATTAATTTCATTCCAAGACAAATGTATCTCCTTCTGCATTCTTGGTCACTGCTGTTTCAAGTATATCTCTGCTTTTTTTTTAATATGTATTTTAAAAAAAGAATGCAGGCAACTTCTTTAAAAACAAAACAAAAGAAAACTACAGGGTTTTGGTTTTTTTACTTTGAGGAAAACCAACTCGGCTCTGTGATAAATTGCAAATCTCTTAAACGGGTTGCTTATTATTCCCGCATTCTATTCTTCTTACAAGACGTTTGATCAAGTCTTGTTTAAAATTCCTCCGTGTGCATTTTAGAGACAATTAGAAACAGTGAAAGGGACTTTTTGAAAATAAAAATAAAATAAAAAATAAAAATAAAAGACTCAAGAATGCCGGCAGAAGATGCAAATGCAAATAGACAATTGTTAGAATATCAAGTTTGGTTCAAAAGAGACTGTTTTCATGACAGCCAGAGCTGCTGTTTAGCCAAAGACACCTTAGTCTAGCACCGTGATGGTGAACCAATGGCACGCCGGTGGGCATGTGAGCGTTGCCCAAGCTCATCTCCAGTGCACATGTGCGCGCCGGCCAGCTGATTTTAGGGCCTTCTGGGCCCATTGGAAGTCAGAAAACAGGGTGTTTTCGGCCTCCAGAGGGCCTCCAGGGGGTGGGGAAGGCTGTTTTTGCCCTCCCCAAGCTCCTAGAAAGGCTCTGGAGCCTGGGAAGGGTGAAAAACGGCCCTACCGGGCCCATTGTGCCATCGCGTGCCAAAAGCAGGGGGAGTGCGGGACGTTGCACACACATGCGCGGGGGAGCGGGGTGCCTTGAATTATGTGTGTGGGCATGCGCATGCATGATCCCCCCTCAGCTCCCGCCCACTTTTGGCACGTGACGGCAAAAAGCTTAGCCATCACTGCTCTAGCATCTTGTGTGAATTCAGTCCACGTCCAATACAAGCTGTGCCTGCTCACATTTTCGGTGAAAGCCACCTCTGTAAAAAAAACCAAAATTAGATTAATTAAAATAACAACCACAAAAATACTATGGCATGGGTCCCCTCAACCACAGGGGCTGCGGCCCACTACCTGACCCTTGGCCTATTTGGAACCGGGCCACGCGAGCAGCGGGCCAGTGCACGTAAACACACCCACACAAAGCTCAGCTTACACAACTTGAGCTGCATGCACAGTGCTGCTCCCCTCTCCCTCCCGCCAAGCCGTAAAGATTAGTGACCGGTGTACTACAGTGTACTCAACATTTCATTTGAGCGCAGTCATATGTAGAGGGATGAAAAACTGCCTCTTTGTTTATTTAGTTGTATCGTATCTTTTATTATTCTTAAAAATAACTCAAGTTGACAAACATATCCAACACGCCTTCCTCCCATTTTCCTCATAACAACAACTCTATGATGCTGGGAGATAAACTCATTCAAACTCACCCATCTGGCTTTCAGGCTTAAGGTGGAACTAGAACTCACTGTCTCCTGGTGATTGGCCCAAAGTCACCCAGTCGTTTTTTCATGCCTAAGGCGGGACTAGAACTCACTGTCTCCTGGTGATTGGCCCAAAGTCACCCAGTCGTTTTTTCATGCCTAAGGCGGGACTAGAACTCACTGTCTCCTGGTGATTGGCCCAAAGTCACCCTGTCATTTTTTCATGCCTAAGGTGGAACTAGAACTCACTGTCTCCTGGTGATTGGCCCAAAGTCACCCAGTCGTTTTTTCATGCCTAAGGCGGGACTAGAACTCACTGTCACTTGGTGATTGGCCCAAAGTCACCCAGTCGTTTTTTCATGCCTAAGGCGGGACTAGAACTCATTGTCACTTGGTGATTGGCCCAAAGTCACCCAGTCGTTTTTTCATGCCTAAGGCGGGACTAGAACTCACTGTCTCCTGGTGATTGGCCCAAAGTCACCCAGTCGTTTTTTCATGCCTAAGGGGGGACTAGAACTCACTGTCTCCTGATGATTCGCCCAAAGTCACCCAGTCGTTTTTTCACGCCTAAGGCGGGACTAGAACTCACTGTCACTTGGTGATTGGCCCAAAGTCACCCAGTCGTTTTTTCATGCCTAAGGCGGGACTAGAACTCACTGTCACTTGGTGATTGGCCCAAAGTCACCCAGTCGTTTTTTCATGCCTAAGGCGGGACTAGAACTCACTGTCACTTGGTGATTGGCCCAAAGTCACCCAATCGTTTTTTCATGCCTAAGGTAGGACTAGAACTCATCACCTCCCACTTTCTAGCCTGGGGCCTTACCCACTCATGGTCACATGATCAAAATTTAGATGCTTGGCCACTGACTCATATTTATGACGGTTGCAATTTCCCAGGGTCATGTGACCTTCTGACAAGTAAAGTCAAGGGAGAAGCCGGACTCACTTAACAACCACGTGACTAACTTAACAACTGCAGTGATTCACTGAACAACTGTTACGATAACAAGAGTTATCGTAAAACGGGACAAAACTCACCTAACAAATATCACTTAACCAATGTCTTAGGAACAGAAATTTTGGACTCAGTTATGGTTGTAAGTTTTGCACTACCAGTAACAGAACTTGGAAAGGGACCTCGGAGGTCATCTAGTCCAGCCCTCTGCTCTCACAAGAGACCCATCCCGTTTCTGGGTTTAAAGATTGAAAGGCCCACCATTGCATCAGGAATACAGGGGAATCTCAGAAAGGTACAAATGGGGGCATAATTAAATGGAGGTAGGATATTTGGAGACAGTTGCCGATGAGTCTTCTGAAATATTTGCTAAAAGAATATAATCGTATTGCGAAAAGCAGCCGCTCTGCATTCCGATCATCAGACACTGCTGGTATAATTGCGTTATAATGAAAAGTGTTCCGCTGATTATTCCACAGAGGACATCTTTCTAGATAATATTCACATTTGCTTTAATTTGGCGCCATTGCCAAGGAAATGCAAATACCGTGGGAACAGCTGGGCTGTAACTTTCGGAACATCTGAAAGCAAGTTCCTTCTTCTTATCCATTATCTCTGCAAGGTCCCTTTTTAAACAGTATAGACACATGGGACCTGGTGGCTCAACGGCTAAGACGCCTAGCTTGTCGATCGAAAGATTGGCAGTTCAGCAGTTCGAATCCCTACTGCCACTTAATGGGGTGAGCTCTCGTTACTTGTCCCAGTTTCTGCCAACCTAGCTGTTCGAAAGCACGTAAAAAATGCAAGGAGAAAAATAGGGACCACCTTTGGTGGGAAGGAAACAGCGTTCCGTGTGCCTTTGGCATCTAGTCATGCCAGCCATATGACCACGGAGATGTCTTCGGACAGCGCTGGCACTTCGGTCCAAGTGGAAGCCAGCTGCACGGTTTTCCCTGTGTCCGCTTTCCATAAAATCATCCTCCGACAAATCCCATGCTAAATTTAGAAGAGGAAATGAAGATTTTTTTCCAGAAAAAAAAATGTGCACCAATGAGCCAAATTCTGCATTGCCATGAATTATGCAGCAGAAATAACCAAGGGGTACATCTGTAAGGCAGAGCAGTAATCCAATGTGAGGTGACCAGGGCAACAGTCACCATCTGAAGAGCATCCTTAATGTTGTTAAAGATATGTTACGTTGTGTTGCGTTATGTTACGTTATGTTATGTTACCCTATTCTCCTCTCCTCTCGTCCCTCTCGTCTACTCTCGTCTACTCTCCTCTCCTCCCTTCTCCTCTCCTTCCCATTCCCATTCCCATTCCCATCCCCATCCCATCCCATCCCATTCCGATTCCATCTTATCCAGGAAAAGAAAGAATAATCAAATCAGTGGGTTCTAGTTACCTTTACTACCGGTTTACTACCGGTTTGCAGCAGGGCATGCATTTTGATGATGTCAGGGTCAGTGGGTGGAGCCTCCCACTGGTTTTACTACTGGTTCTATAGAACCGGTGCAAACCGGGGGCAAACCCCACCACTCATCTCATCTCATCTCATCTTCTTCCTGCATCAACTCAGAAAGCTCAGATTGCCCAACAATCTACTGATAACAGTTCTCCAGAGAAATGATGGAATCTGTCATTTGTCATAACCAACAGGACAGATACAGACTTCAACAGATGGCTAGGACCAGGGGTGGGATTCAAATAATTTATTTATTAGTTTGATTTATATGCCGCCCTTCTCCGGAGACTCAGGGCGGCTTACAATGCGTTAAGCAATAGTCTTCATACTTTCGTATATACCTGCTTAGTAGGGCTTCTCCCCCACCTCCAAGCGGTGTTCTTTTTTATACAAAGTCAGCTTATTGCCCCCACAATCCGGGTCCTCATTTTACCTACCTCGGAAGGATGGAAGGCTGAGTCAACCTTGAGCCTGGTGAGATTCGAACTCGCATTAATTGCTGGCAGCTGGCAGCTAAGTGCTACTTTAACAGCACTTTAGTCCGCTGCACCACCAAGGAAATCAAGTAAGGCCCCCCTCCCCCGCCCCCTATTTTGGGCCTAGGAAGCCTCCCTGAAGCCTCCTGGGAGAGAAAATGGGCCACGGAGGGAGCCACACCCCCTGCACCCCATTTTGGGCCTAGGAAGCCAACCTGCACTTACCTGGGAGCCAAAATGGGGTGCGTGAAAAATCCTGGAAGGTGTGGGGAGGGGAGGGGCAGGGCCAGCCAGCAATTTAACTACCGGTTCACCCGAAATGGCTGAATCCCACCACTGATTAGAACAGCAGAAAAAACAGTTGCAACCAGCCTGTCTTCCACTGAGGGCCTGTATACTGCACGAGCCAGAAAGAGGGCTAAAAAAAATATCTACGGATATTTTTTATGTCCACATCCTGGACATAAATAAATAATTTATGTCCACATCCTGGACATAAATTATTTCAACTTTTCCCCTCTGGCTGCTGCTATAGAGCATCGCATGCAAAAAAAACTGGACATACAGTTTTTTTCCACCGTGCCATCCCTCAGCTGAACATTTAATTCCCAAAGCACTGTCTCGTTTCTCAGCTTTTCTTATCTTCTCATCTTTCCTACTATCTTCTCCTATTGGTTTCTCATGATTTGTGTGTGAAGTTTGTGACTTATGATTAATGATTGTAGCTATGATTATGACTTACGACCTATTACTTTCTGTTTATAGGTATACTGTGAGCTTATGCACCGGAGACAAATTCCTCATGTGTCTGATCACACTTGGCCAATAAAGAATTCATTCTGTTCTGTTCTGTTCTGTTCTGTTCTGTTCTGTTCCGTTCCGTTCCGTTCCGTTCCGTTCCGTTCCACTCCACTCCACTCCACTCCAATTTTCTAGTCCAGTCCATACTTTCTGTTCTGTTCTGTTCTGTTCTGCTCTGCTCTGCTCTGCTCTGCTCTGCTCTGCTCTGCTCTGCTCTGTTCTGTTATATTCTATATTCTACTCTACTCTACTCTATACTCTTCCCTACTCTATTCTAATATTCTATTTACTCGATTCTACTGGACTCTGTTCTATTCTATTCTATTCTATTCTATTCTATTCTATTCTATTCTATTCTGTTCTATTCTAGTCTACTCTACTCTACTCTACTCTACTCTACTCTACTCTACTCTATATTCTATATTGTATTCTGTATTCCTTTCCTTTCCTTTCCTTTCCTTTCCTTTCCTTTCCTTTCCTTTCCTTTCCTTTCCTTTCCTTTCCTTTCCTTCCCTTCCCTTCCCTTCCCTTCCCTTCCCTTCCATTCCATTCCATTCTATTCCATTCCATTCTATTCTTCTTAAACCCGAAGAACAGTTTTACATTAACCTACCATGATGCACCCCACGAAGTAGAAGGGACGGGCGAAGTAATAGTTTATATTGATGAAAAGATCCCTGTGGTGTTTTTCATTGGAAAACTGAGCATCGATCCTGCTGAGGGAACGGCCAAATCTGAGAGTCAGCTATTAGCAGCATTCAGAGGGCATTGATTTCTTTTATGGATTCTTTATGTCTAGGAAATTGCTTAAGTCTCGGTCTAGAATGGTCACACATGCAAAGCATATTGACGCTTGCATCTCAACAAGAAGGGCGTATCCCGCAGTCAGGTTCGGCCACCAGATGATTGCTACAAAATCGCTACGGAGGAACTGTTTTTTTTTAATCAATTTAATTTAATTCATTTATCAAATTGAGAAACCAACCATCTCCCTCCCTGGGGGTGAAGTTAAGCGCTTTGACCGTGTTTCCTAACTGCTGTTTTATTCCTGAAATTCAACCCAGCCACTGCTCTGTTTTTCTCACCAGCCAGTATCCCAGACCAACACTAAAAGTGTTGTCTATTGTGGTCAGGGATAAAGATAATAGCATTAGCCTACCATCCTGTAGTGGGATCCAACGGGTTTGATTTGGGGTTAGAGCGGCCCTGTAATTCCTGATTATTGCAATGCAGCTTTCTTGTTTCTTTAAGCGCTGCAAGGATCTGGACGAGTTCAGGAAAAGACCGGTTATTTTGATAAGCTCTGGGATGCTCTCAGAGCTGGCTGGTTTCCTTACAGATGTTTCATTACCCAAATAGGGAACATCATCCATGCTAGGAGGGAGTGGGGTTTACAAAGAGGAGAGGAGGAGGAGGAGGATGTGGGGTCCTTGGTATTCTCTGAGCTTGCTTCTTTTCTTGCAGGCTCTTCATTACCCAACTGTCTGATCACACTTGGCCAATAAAGAATTTGTTCTGTTCCATTCCGTTCCGTTCCGTTCCGTTCCGTTCCATTCCGTTCCGTTCTGCTCCACTCCACTCCACTCCACTCCATTCCATTCCAATTTTCTAGTCCAGTCCAGTCCAGTCCAGTCCATATTTTCTGTTCTGTTCTGTTCTGTTCTGTTCCACTCCACTCCACTCCACTCCACTCCACTCCACTCCACTCCACTCCATTTCAATTTTTTAGTCCAGTCCAGTACAGTCCATATTTTCTGTTCTGTTCTGTTCTGTTCTGTTCTGTTCTGTTCTGTTCTGTTCCGTTCCATTCTGTTCTGTTCTGTTCCGTTCCATTCTGTTCCACTCTGTTCCGTTCTGTTCTGTTATATTCTATATTCTATTCTACTCTACTCTACTCTACTCTACTCTACTCTACTCTACTCTACTCTACTCTACTCTACTCTACTCTATACTCTACCCTACTCTATTCTAACATTCTATTTACTCAACTCTGTTCTATTCTATTCTATTCTATTCTATTCTATTCTATTCTATTCTATTCTATTCTATTCTATTCTATTCTATTCTATTCTATTCTATCATATATACAAACAGAGAGCAAACCTGACTCCCTTCTTGCATTCATGATTTATTTATTTTTATTTATTGATTTGTCAAGCATATATAAGATAACAGGTAGAAGTATAAACATAATTTGAATACATGAAAAGAGAAAGAGTAAAAAAGAATATTAGGACAGGGACGGTAGGCACACTGGTGCACTTATGCACGCCCCTGAGACACCTCTTAGGAATGGGGTGAGGGCAACAGGAGACAGTTTACGGTTAAAGTTTTGGGGGTTTGAGGAAGAAACCACAGAGTCAGGTAGTGCATTCCAGGCATTGACCACTCTGTTGCTGAAGTCATATTTTCTGCAACTGAGTTTGGAGCGGTTCACTTTAAGTTTGTATCTATTGTGTGCTCGTGTATTGTTGTGGCTGAAGCTGAAGTAGTCATTGACACGTAGGACATTGTAGCAGATAATTTTATGTACTGTGCTTAGTTCAGACCGAAGTTGGCATAGTTCTAAGTTTTCTAAGGCCAAAATTTCAAGTCTGGTGGCATAAGGTATTTTATCAAGGGTAGAGGAATGGAGGACTCTTCTCGTGAAATATCTCTGGACTCTCTCGATTGTATTGATGTCCGATATGCAGTGCAGGTTCCAGACAGATGAGCTGTATTCGAGAATTGGTCTAGCAAAGGTTTTGCATGCTCTAGTTAGTAGTACAATATTACACTGTTATTTAGGTAAGGAAATGTCTGTAAGGAAACAGCCAAATTCAGAGAGCCCAAAGGACCCAGACTACTACTACTACTACTACTACTACTACTACTACTACTACTACTACTACTACTCCCCCTCCTCCTCCTCCTCCTCCCCACTAACCCTTCTCCCTTCTAGCATGGCTGATGTTATCTAGCTGGGTAATGAAATGTAAGAAAACAACCAAATTCAGAGAACACCAAGGACCCCACAGTTCTCCTCTTTCCCCTCCTCCCTCCTCCTCCTCCCCCAAACCCTTCCCCCTTCCAGCATGGATGAAGTTACCTATTTTCAGTAATGAAACACCTGGAAGAAAACAACCTAGCTCAGAGAGCACTAGAAATCCACAATTCGACCCTGAGCTACAACTATTCTCTTCTACCAATGCACCCTGTGCCAGGTAGCCAATGTTTTCTTAAAGGCCCTTAACCTGTACTTTTTACCTTCCCTACCATTATTCACGTTAACCCCAGTAGCCCACACCTCATCAAGATGACTTATTATCAGGGGAGGTCTTATTTTTGGGGAAACAGGGTTAGGTTTAGGTATCCTTGGCTCGGTCACAAGGCTGCTCTTCATCAGTAATCAGAAGTGGAACTAGTACCCTTACAGGACTTGCAGGACCGCTTACTACCACCAATAGCCTCCCACCGGCCGGTACGCTCTCATAGAGAGGAGCTCCTCCGGGTGCCATCGGCCAAACAGTGTCGACTGGCGGCCCCCAGGGGGAGAGCTTTCTCTGTGGGGGCACCTACTATCTGGAACGAGCTCCCCCCGGAGATACAGAGGATCCTGGATCCGTGCACCTTCCGCCGCGCTCTTAAGACCTTTTTATTTCACCAGGCGGGCCTGGCCTAACCTCTCTTCCTCTTTTAGCATTTAAATTTTAATCTGTTTTAAATTGTGTGGGGTGTTTTAATCTGTCTGGGCCCAATCTATTTAATTTGCTTTTATCTGGGTTTTTAAATTTTGTATACATGTATTTTTATTGTTGGCTGTTCACCGCCCTGAGTCCTTCGGGAGTAGGGCAGTATACAAATCTAATAAACCTAAACCTAAACCTAAACCCTGTCTCCCCGAAAATAAGACCTCCCCTGATAATAAGCCCAATCGGGCTTTTGAGTGCATGCACTAAAATAAGCCTCCCCCCTGAAAATAAGTCCTCCCTGAAAATATTTAAATGCAGAGCTGGAAATTTATTTATTTATTTTATTTTTGGTTCGATTTATATGCTGCCCTTCTCCGGAGACTCAGGTCGATTTACAATGCATTAAGCAATAGCCTTCATACTTTTGTATATACCTGCTTAGTAGGGCTTTCGCCCCCCCCCCAAGCGGTGTTCTTTTTTATACCAAGTCAGTTTATTGCCCCCATAATCCGGGTTCTCATTTTACCTACCTCGGAAAGATGGAAGACTGAGTCAACCTTGAGCCTGGTGGGATTTGAACTCGCAGTAATTGCAGGCAGCTGGCAGCTAAGTGCTACTTAACAGCACTTTAGTCTGCTGCACCACCAAGGCTCCTTGGTGGTGCAGGTAAGGAAATCAGGTAAGACAGCAAGAGGAGCCCCATCTTGCTCCATGCGCCCCAAAATAATAAGACCTGTCCAAAAATAAGGCCAAGCGCTTATTTCAGGGTTCAAAACAATATAAGACAGGGTCTTATTTTTGGAGAAACACGGTACTTGAGAGTTGGCCCAAAGTCAACCAGCCAGCTTTCATGGCTAAGGCGGGACTAGAACTCACCGTCTCCTGGTGATTGTCCTAAAGTCGCCCACCTGGCTTTCATGCCTAAAGCAGAACTAGAATTCACCATCTCCTAGTGACGCCCAAAGTCACTCAGCCAGCTTTCATGGCTAAGGCAGGACTAGAACTCTCCGTCTCCTGGTGATTGGTCGAAAGTCACCCAGCTGGCTTTCATGGCTAAGGTGGAACTAGAGCTCACTGTGTCTTAGTGATTGGCACAAAGTCACCCAGCTGGCTTTCATAAATAAGGCGGGACTAGAACTCACTGTCTCCTGGTGATTGGTCGAAAGTCATCCAGCTGGCTTTCATGGCTAAGGCGGGACTAGAACTCACAAACTCCTGCTTATTAGCCTGATGCCTTAACCACTAGACCAAACTGCCTCTCTGGTTACAGGCAGGAAAGCAGAAACAAGATCATCTGCCCTGCCTTTCTTGAATCCTGTCAGGGGTCCCAGAACGGAGCTGTAACAGCTCCATGATTTAATGGTGGAGTAAGCGAAGGGAATTCAGCTCTGATTTGCCAACGGTTATGACTTTACAGGATATTCCTCTTTTTAAAAAAGAAAAGAAAAGAAAAGAAAAAACGTATTACTGCAGTGCACGCGGGTCTGAGTTTGATGGTGACAGGAATGCAATTTCTTTTGGCAAAAAAACACACATTTCGGGAGGGGGGGGGTGGCTTTGGTTCTTTCTTTTGCTAAAAAGCCAGTAGGAGTTTGACAGCTAGGAAGGCGAGATGGATAGACGCCTCCATGCCTTTTGCTAACCCCTCACTTTCAGCTTTTCTTGCCGACTGCTTCCCACGCCATCTTTACATCATTATGGCCTTGTTATTTTGTCAAGCAAAACCTGCAAAGAAACTTCTGGATTGTAAACAATTTCCCCCATCAAATGTGCAAGTAGCAGTTCTTTAGGCAAATACGTTCTTTAGGTCGGTGTATTCTCAGCTTTGGCAACATGAAGCCGTTTGGACCAGTGGTTTCAAACCTTTCCGCTACCGGTTTGGTGGGCGTGGCTAGGTGGGTGGAGTCATCTGACTGAGTGGGTGTGGACAACTTGACATCACTAACGCCCACACCCACTCAGTCAGATGACTCCACCCACCTAGCCACTCCCATAGGAAAAGGTAGGAAAATTTTTGGAATTTCCACCTATCTACTCCCGCCTTCCCTTCGCCAGTCGCCTCCGTTTCCCCTCCTTTAGCGGCCCTGGCCCTAGCCCCGCTTCGTCCTCCCCCCCCCACCGTCTCTTTGTTCGGGCTGCTTACCTTCCGCGGTGGCTGTTCCAGAGTCCAGAAGGCAAGCTGACCGGAGTTTTCGGCGGCCCCCAGCCAGCTGCCGCTGCTGGCAAGTGGCTGGCAAAAAATCCTCCCAGCCGCTGCCTCTTTGAGAGCCGCTTTGCAGCTGCGGTGGCTGGCCACAGGCCGATGAAAAGTACTGGAGGTCGCGGAAAAAGCTGCTGCCATTGCCACCACGTTCTTCGAGCATGAACATCCCATTGGACTTGCAAGGCAATGCGATGCGCGTGCATGAAGAACATAGTGGCGATAAACATGGCGGATGGGGTGAGCAACCGGCAACCGGAAGACCGGTTTGGGGACGTGGCCAGCCGACCATCACTATTGGTTTGGCAACCTTGGCCAAATTTCCGCCAATGGAAACTGGTGCGAACCGGCTGAATACCATCTCTGGTCTGGACTTCAACTCCCAGAATTCAAAGCTGAGCTAGCTGGGGAATTCTGGGGGTTGAAATCCAGACATCTGGGAGGAAGGGGAGGAGGAGGAGGAAGAAGAAGAAGGAGAAGGAGAAGCAGGCGGAGGAGGAGGAGGAGGAGGAGGAGGAGGAGGAGGAGGAGGAGGAGGAGAAGAAGAAGAAGAAGAAGAAGAAGAAGAAGAAGAAGAAGAAGAAGAAGAAGAAGAAGAAGAAGAAGAAGAAGAAGAAGAAGAAGCCCTAGATAAATCAATTTCATTTTAAGTGACATTGGATGTAAAATAAGAAAGGGGCTTCAATTGCACAAGTCATCTACACTCTTCAACACACATTTCTTTGATGCATCTGGTTAAATCTATTTTCCCTTCAGATTGCACACTTGTGTTGTGTTAAACCAAGGTTTTAACTGTTAAGTTGAGGTTTACTGCAAACTACACCGTTTACGTCAACTATGCAACCACGCAAAGGATGTAAATGGATCTTCGCATCGTTATATCGCTTTTTAATGCAGCTTCATTAAATTCAGATTGAACACGTTTCTCCTCCCGCAAATAGACAGTGGAGTTGAGGATTTAAGATCATTTTGTTGTCGCTCCATCATTCCGTTATTTTTAAGTCGTTGGGGATTCTGGCAGTCATCATTCCCTTAGAATTATCTCCCTTCCCTAAATTCTTGTAAGCTGATCCTTTCATCCCAGGGATAATTTATAGCCGTGTTATCTCACCCGCAATTTGTCCAAATATCAGGGGTTCTTTTTTTTTCTTGCTAAGGATTCTTGTCTTTGTGTGTGTCCAAAATATTTGAGCTTTAGCTTTTAGTTATCAGTCCTCTCCTGTGAGCAGTCTTGTTTCCCTTGCCGAATGATTTACTGTGGTGGCAAGAACTTTTCAACTGTTGTGTTTTTCTTTCATCCGGCAAGGTGGGAAAATGTCTCTGGTTGCTCATATTTCGTTCTGGCTATCTCCTGGCAACTACCAATTCTTCAGCTGGCAGAGGAAGTAACGAGATACAGCGGGCAGGTTTTTAGGACTCTACGTAATTATGACTATCACGTACGATTTATGATTGCATTTTATGATTTAGGATGTATCACTTTGTTGCTTGTATGAATGCTGGAAACTTGGTTCCCAGAGACAAATTCCTTCTGTGCTCAATCACATTTGGCCAATAAAGAATATTCTAGTCCATTCCAGTCCAGTCCAGTCCAGTCCAGTCCAGTCCAGTCCTGTTCTGCTCTGCTCTGCTCTGTTCTGTTATATTCTATATTCGACTCTACTCTACTCTACTCTATTCTAATATTCTATTCTATTCTATTCTATTCTATTCTATTCTATTCTATTCTATTCTATTCCATTCCATTCCATTCCATTCCACTCCACTCCACTCCACTCCACTCCACTCCACTCCATTCTCTATTCTTCCATTCCATTCCTTTCCTTTCCTTTCCTTTCCGTTCCGTTCCGTTCCGTTCCGTTCCATTCCATTCCATTCCATTCCATTCTCTATTCTATTCTATTCTATTCTATTCTATTCTATTCTATTCTATTCTATTCTATTCTATTCTATTCTATTCTATTCTATTCTATTCCATTCCATTCCATTCCATTCTATTCCATTCTCCTATTCTATTCTATTCTATTCTATTCTATTCTATTCTATTCTATTCTATTCTATTCTATTCCATTCCATTCCATTCCATTCCATTCCATTCCATTCCATTCCACTCCACTCCACTCCACTCCACTCCACTCTCTATTCTTCCGTTCCGTTCTGTTCCATTCCATTCCATTCCATTCCATTCCATTCCATTCCCTATTCTATTCTGTTCTGTTCTGTTCTGTTCTGTTCTGTTCTGTTCTGTTCTGTTCTATTCCATTCCATTCCATTCCATTCCATTCCATTCCATTCCATTCCATTCTATTCTATTCTATTCTATTCTATTCTATTCTATTCCATTCCATTCCATTCCATTCCATTCTATTCCATTCTCCTATTCTATTCTATTCTATTCTATTCTATTCTATTCTATTCTATTCTATTCTATTCTATTCTATTCTATTCTATTCCATTCCATTCCATTCCATTCCATTCCATTCCACTCCAGTCTTGCTTTTTTTGTCTTTTGTCTTTTGTGCTACTCATTACAGGTCACCGATGAGAAGAGAATATTTGTAAATGAGGGTTGATCTGTGGGCTCCTTGGTGTTCTCTGAACTTGGTTGTTTTTCTGCAGATGTGTCATGACCCAAATAGGTAGCATCATTGGTGCTAGAAGGGAGTGGGATTTGCAGAGAGGAGGAGGAGGAGGAAGAGGAGGAAGAGGAAGAGGAGGAGGAGGAGGAGGAGGAGGAGGAGGAGGAACAGGAGAAAGAGGAGGAGGGAAGGGCTGTGGGTCCTTGGTACGTTCTGAGCTTGGTTGTTTTTGTTTTTGTTTAATTTTGATTTATATGCCGCCCTTCTCCGGAGACTCAGGGCGGCTTACAATGCGTTAAGCAATAGCCTTCATACTTTTGTATATTTATACAAAGTCAGCTTATTGCCCCCACAAACTGGGTCCTCAATTGACCTACCTTAGAAAGGATGGAAGCCTGAGTCAACCTTGAGCCTGGGGAGATTCGAACTTACAGTAATTGCAGACATCTGGTGTTTAATTACAATGCTTAGTCTGCAGAGCTATCTAGACTCCTTTCTTGAAGACGTTTCATTACCCGACTAGGTAACATTATCAGTGCTAGAAAGAAGTGGGGTTTTCTGTTATACATGCAAACTCCATTCCCTTCTCGCACTGGTGATCTTGTCTAGTTGGTTAATGCAAGAAAACAATCTTGTTCAGAGAGTACCAAGGACCACACAGTCCTCCTTCTCTTCCTCCTCCTCAGAGGTGGGTTTCAGCAGGTTCTGACCAGTTCTGGAGAACCGGTAGTGGAAATTTTGAGTAGTTCGGAGAACCGGTAGTAAAAATTCTGACTGGCCCCGCTCCCATCTATTCTCTGCCTCCCAAGTCCCAGCTTATTGGGAAGAAATAAGGATTTTGCAGTGTCCTTCCCCCAGGAGTGGGGATGGAATGGAGATTTTATAGTATCCTTCCCCTGGAGTGGGGTGGGAATGGAGATTTTGCAGTATCCTTCCCCTGCCATGCCCACCAAGCCATGCCACACCCACCAAGCCACACCCACAGAACCAGTAGTAATTATTTTTGAAACCCACCACTGCTCCTCCTCCTCCCAGCAAACCCCACTCTTTTCTAGCACTGATTGATTGATTGATTGATTTAATTGAATTTATATACCGCCCTTCTCCCCCAAGGGACTCAGGGTGGTAAACAGCCAAAAATTTAAAATAACATACAATATAAAAAGTTAAGATAACTAAAAATAGATTAAATTAATCGGCCTCCCAATTTAAAACCCCAAGGCTATACAAATGATGACGTTACCTAGTTGGGTAATGAAACGTCTGAAGAAAACAAACCAAGTTGTGAGAGCACTACGGACCCCCCCACACACACACACAAATCAACATTTAGTTCGGCTAATTTTCCTCGCTCTTTGTAAGCATTCGGTTTTCGGTGCTTTTCAATGTTCAGGATAATCATCATTTTTGCCTTTTCGCTATTGGCATTCTGGGGTTTTGAATGATGCCATAAATTTCGGCCCAGAGTAATTCAGGCTGTTTGTTTATCCAGTCAAATTCGTGACAGCTACTTGTTAATGTCATCGCATAAATATATGGATATTGCAGAGAGAAAGTTATCCGTGGGGTCCGATTCTCTTTTTTTCGTTTTTCTTTAAATTAAGCTATTATTTTGAGAAGGGGATTGGGATCAAACCATGGCCAACACAAGGTCTCGTTGTTTTTTTTAACTGAATAAAGGGAGTCCTTGACTTACAACAGTTCAGTTCATTTAGTGACCGTTCAACGTTAAAACGGCAATTTTAAAACCCTTACAGCCATTGCAGCATCCCATGGCCACGTGCTTCACATGTTCAAAATTCAGACCCTTGGCAACTGAACTGTATTTATGATGGATGCAGTGTCTCGGGCTCATGGGATCCCCCTTTGCAACCTTCTGACCAACAATGCCTATGAGGAAGCCAGGTTCACTTAACAACTACGTTACTAAATGAACAAGCGCAGTGATTCACTTAACAACTGTGGCAGTAAAAGGTGGTAAAATGAGGCAAAACTCACTTAGGAACAGAAATTGTGGGCTGAATTGTGGTCGTAGCTCAAGGACTACCTATAGACCTTCTCCATCTATCTATCTACCTATCATCTCTATCTATCTATCTATCTATCTATCTATCTATCTATCTATCTATCTATCTATCTATCTATCTACCTACCTACCTACCTACCTACCTATCCATCTATCATCCATTGCTGTCTGTCTATCTATCTATCTCTATTTATCTACCTATCTACCTATCCATCTATCATGCATCTCTGCCTGCCTGCCTGTCTATCTAGCTATCTAGCTAGCTAATCTATCTCTATCTATCATATCTCTCTCTCTCTCTCTCTCTCTCTCTCTCTCTCATCTATCTATCTTTCTATCTATCTATCTATCTATCTATCTATCTATCTAACTATCTATCTATCTATCTATCTATCATCTCTACCTACCTACCTATCTACCTACTTATCCATCTATCATTCATCTGTCTGTCTGTCTGTCTGTCTACCTACCTATCCATCTATTATCCATGTTTGTCTCTGTCTGTCTGTCTGTCTGTCTACCTACCTACCTACCCATCTATCATCCATGTCTGTCTCTGTCCATCCATCCATCCATCCACCTACCTACCTACCTACCTACCTACCCATCTATCATCCATTGCTGTCTGTCTGTCTGTCTGTCTATCTATCTATCTCTATTTATCTACCTATCTACCTATCTACCTATCCATCATGCAACTCTGCCTGTCTGTCTGTCTATCTAGCTATCTAGCTAGCTAATCTATCTATCTAATCTATCTATAACTATTTATCTATCATCTATCTCTATCTATCTATCTATCTATCTATCTATCTATCTATCTATCTATCTATCTATCTATCTATCTATCTATCTATCTCTACCTACCTACCTACCTACCTATCCATCTATCATCCATGTTTGTCTCTGTCTGTCTGTCTATCTATCTATCTATCTATCTATCTATCTATCTATCTATCTATCTATCATCTATCTATCTATCTATCTATCTATCTATCTATCTATCTATCTATCTATCTATCTAATCTATCTATCTATCGTCCAGCTTTATTTGCCAACTGTGTAGCCCATGTGCTGCCTCTGTTGTCCATCTTGAGATGCCCTTGTGTACAATTATCTTTTAGGGGAGATAAAAGATTTTTTTTTCTTCGCTGGAAGAAGCTATTTGCCATAAACCTTAACCTCTTTTGGCAGGCCTCCATTAATCTCTCCTCTGCTTCATTTTGTATACAGAGGCCAAATTTTTTTTGGTTACCCTCCTAATATTTTATTGCCAATGTTAACTTTCTGGCCTCCTATAAATTGGCACTGTGTCTTCTTGGTGTGTGTTGTGTCAACAAGGGAATGAAAGTTGGCATAGTACTGTTCAAAAAGAATAAACCTGGAAGGGACCTTGGAGGTCTTCTAGTCCAACCCCTTGCTTAAGCAGGAGACCTTATACCATTTCAGACAAATGTCTCCTCCAATGATGGAGCACCCACAACTTCTGGTGGCCAGCTGTTCCACTGGTTAATTGTCCTTCCTGTTAGGAAGTTTCTCCTTAATTCCAGGTTGCTTCGCTCCTTGATTACTTTCCATCCATTGTTATTTGTCTTCTGGTGCTTTGGAAAATAAATTGACCCCTCTCCTCTTTGTGGCAGCCTCTCAAATACTGGAATACTGTTATCATGTCTCCCCTAGTCCTTTTTTTCTCTAGACTGGCCATACTCAAATCCTGCAACCATTCTTCATATATTTTAGTCTCCACGTCTTTTAATCATTTGAGTAGCTCTTCTTTGCATTTTTTTCCAAAGTCTCAATACCTTGTTTGTAATGTGGTGACCAAAACTGAATGCTGTATTCCAGGTGTGGCCTTATTAAGGTTTTAAACGTCCACTTGCTCTTCATCTGTGTTTAGAGTGTTGATTCAAAGAATAGAGATGTGATAGATAGATAGATAGATAGATAGATAGATAGATAGATAGATAGATAGATAGATAGATAGATGTGTGTGTGTATGTATGAGAGAGGGGGAGGGGGAGGAAGGGAGGGACAAAGAGAGATGGGGGAGAGAGAGAGAGAGATGATAGATAGATAGATAGATAGATAGATAGATAGATAGATAGATAGATAGATAGATAGATGTGTATGTATGAGAGAGGGGGAGAGGGAGGAAGGGAGGGGCAAAGAGAGAGACGGAGAGAGAGAGAGAGGGTAGATAGATAGATAGATGATAGAGATAGATAGATAGATAGATAGATAGATAGATAGATAGATAGATAGATAGATAGATGTGTGTGTATGTATGAGAGAGGGGGAAGGGGAGGAAGGGAGGGGCAAAGAGAGAGACAGAGAGAGAGAGGGAGGATAGATAGATAGATAGATAGATAGATAGATAGATAGATAGATAGATAGATAGATATAGATAGATAGATAGATGTTTGTGTGTATGTGTATGATAGGGGAGGGGGAGGGGGATGGAGAGGAAGGGAGGGAGGGAGGGGGAGAGACAGAGCGAGTAGGTAGGTAGGTAGATAGATAGATGTGTGTGTGTGTGTGTGTATGAGAGAGGAGGGAGGGGGGAGGAAGGGAGGGAGGGGGCGAGAAAGAGAGAGACTCCTCCTCCTCTTCTTCTCCCCCACATCCCCCACTCCCTTCTAGCACTGATGATATTACCTAGTTGGGTAATGAAATATCTGCAAGAAAACCGCTACATTCAGAGTGCACCAAGGACCCCACCCTCCTCCTTCCCCTCCCCCTCTTCCTCACATACCCCGCTCCCTTCCAACACTGATGAGGTTGCCTAGTTGGGCACCAAAATGTCTGCAAGGAAATCCCTAAGCTCAGAGAACCCCGAAGACCCCGAAGCCTGCGCTGCGTATATTCTCTTCTATCAGTAGAATGACAATGGCCTAGCGAGGTGATAAAATTATATCTGCTTCCTATTATATGACCATTGCACTCATAACAAGTGAACGTACGATCAGAAAGTCTGCACTGGCAAAACTCAAGCTTTTTTTTCCCCCATCACGCCCTCAATTCAGCGTATCCACAATCTCCTCAGAACCAAATAAATTGCCCTTCCTCTAGAACAGTGGTGGCTAACCTTTTTGCCATCACGTGCCAAAAGCTGAGGGGAGCAGGGGGGGTCACGCGCACGCATGCCCACCCCCATAATTTAATGCAACTCACTCCCTCACGCATGTGCTTGCAACCCCCCACCCCCGCTCGCCCCGCTTTCGGTACGTGGTGGCCCGGTGGGCCTGGTAGGCCCGTTTTTTCACCCTCCCCAGGCTCCAGAACCTTTCTAGAAACCTGAGGAGAGCGAAAACAGCTTTCCCACCCCACACCTCTGTTTCCCGACTTCTGGTGGGCCCAGAAGGCCCCAAAATTAGTTGGCTGGAGATGAGCTAGTGCAATGCTCGAGTGCCCACCAATATGGCTCCGTGTGCCACCTGTAGCAGCGTGCCATAGGTTCGCCATCACGTCTCGAACTTCCCAGCCTGACAAATAAGTGGAAACGAAAGTGAGAATGCATGAAACTTGGACTTCAAACTCCGCAAAGAAGCCAGGAAGCTAATACAAATATTGAAGACACGGACAATCTCATTATGAGAACAATTAGCGTGAAATTACAAAGACTTTCTTCATCTCACCATAATTAAAGACCTTTTCGATGCTTCTCATTTAAGCTGGGAAACTACAGGCTGGGCTAAAATATGTATTACAAGGATACGGTCCAGGAACCATTACGATGAGGGTGTGCGGCTGTGTGTGTTTTCCTTTCTTCGATGCCGCTTACAAGTATGACTTTCTAATTAAAACTGACTGCGTGTTTAAATGGAAGTGAGGTGGAAAGTTATTCCATTATATGAAATAATTACTGGGTTATTTCAGTCTTTCCTTTAAGCTGCCAAATTGTGCGGCCTGTTCTCCGTAGCTAAAGCTCAGACGGAGTTGCAATTATACGGCTAAGATGCCAGTATGTTTTACGTGAGGTGGTTGTGGGTTTTTTTTGAAGGTATCTTATTATTACCTCTGAAGAGTCATCCCTGATCTGCTCCCACTACTTTTGAACTAAAATAACAATAATTTGAGGAGGACGCACGATCCACGCATCTGGGGAGTTATTTTTACTGAAATGTTTGGAAAGTAAGCTAAACGCGTCTTCAGAAAAATCCATTTTCTTCCAACCCGAGATGTGATTAAGCGCATTGTCATGAGGGCCATGCTAGTGGATGTTCACCAAAAAATGCAGAGTGGATGAGATGTTGAGGTATCCTTTAAAAGACCCCACAGGAGCTCCTCCATAACAGACAGCGAAGAGAACAGTAAACCAAATGACAATGTTGTCATTCCCAGGGGTGGGGTTCAAACATTTTAGCAAGGGGTTCTCTGCCTGGTTGCTGGGTGGGCGTGGCCTTGGTGGGCGTGGTCTAGTCAGCTTCCTACACCATGGCAGGGGAGGGGGGCGTTTTTGCCCTCCCCAGGCTCCGGAGGCTTTCCTCAAGCCTCTGGGAGGGCGAAAACAGCCTTCCCAGGATCTGGAGGCCCTCTGAAGGCCAGAAACGGGACTATTTCCAGCCTTCCCAAAAATCCGGTAGGCCCATTTTTCACCCTCCCCAAGCCTCCATGTGTGCCCTGCACTGTTTAGTTTAGTTTAGTTTAGTTTAGTTTAGTTTAGTTTAGTTTAGTTTAGTTTAGTTTAGTTTAGTTTAGTTTAGTTTAGTTTAGTTTAGTTTATTTGATTTATATACCGTCCTACTCCCGAAAGACTCAGGGCGTGAACAGCCAACAATAAAAATACATGTATACGAAATTTAAAAACCCAGATAAAATCGAATTAAATAGATTTGGCCCAGACAGATTAAAACACCCCGAACAATTTAAAACAGATTAAAATTTAAACGTTAAAAGAGGAAGAAAAGTTAGGCCAGGCCTAACTTTTATAAATAAATAAAAAGGTCTTAAGAACGCGGTGGAAGGTGCGCAGATCCGGGATCCTCCGTATCTCTGGGGGGGAGCTCATTCCAGATAGTAGGTGCCCCCATAGAGAAAGCTCTCCCCCTGGGGGCCGCCAGTCGACATTGTTTGGCCGACGGCACCCGGAGGAGCCCCTCTCTATGAGAGCGTACTGGCCGGTACGCTCTTACCTGCATCCAAAATGGGCTGCATGGAGATTCCTGGGAGGGGAAGGGCGGGGTGGGTGGGGCCAGCCAGAAGTGGGATTTGCGGTTCTCCGAACTGTACAGAATCTTAGCTAGAGATTCTCCCAAACGCCTGCGAACCCCCAGCAGCCTATCCCTGGTCATTCCACGCGTTGCAGGAATATCGGAAAAGCGCAGGAAGATCTTAAGCTAACACAACATACGTGCACACTTCAAACTCAAGTATACACTAAGGCAGAAACCTATCCACACCCAGACACAAGCTGAGCAACGTGGTATATATGCAGTACTGCAGTGAGTCATGTGCAGTTCTGTACTTTGGGGAAACAAAACAACCACTTCATAAACCTCCGGGCAGCCCCACAACTCCCTAAAAGGATTCAAATGACCAGCTGTCTGCAATGAGTATCAATCCTTCCATTCCCCACCATCCAGTTGGAGCTGAAGAAGCTTCTTGGATGAGAAGTAAAACGTCTTCAGAGAAAAACAAAGAAAATCCAGTTGCCTCCTGAAAAAGCACCTTGACCTGGATGATGGAGAATCACCATAGACATATCCTGTAAGTTAATACTTATGGGATACCTCAACAACAAAAGTCACCACTGGCGCAATGAGCCATGGAAAGATACAGATACCATATACAACCAGATACCACGTAAATGCTATGCACAGTAATACGGCTTCTCCCTTGACTATGCTTGTCAGAAGGTCGCAAAAGAGGATCATATGACCCTGGAACACTGCAGCCGTCATAAATATGAGTCAGCGTACATGTCCAATGCCCAATGTACATATTCTGGAGAGACAGAAGTTCTCTGAGGATGGTCTCCAGCATGAGTCCGAAAGCTCAGAAGACTAAACCTCTGTTCCCAGGGAGTAACCCAGATGGGTTTGTTCATTTCTTATTATTTGTATCCCATCTTTATTATTTTTACAAATAACTCAAGGCGGTGAAGATACCAACAGAACTTCCTTTTTTTTAAAATTAGATTTATATGCCGCCCTTCTCCGGAGACTCAGGGTGGCTTACAATGTGTTAAGCAATAGCCTTCATACTTTTGTATATTTTATATAAAGTCAGCTTATTGCCCCCACAAACTGGGTCCTCAGTTTACCTACCTTAGAAAGGATGGAAGGCTGAGTCAACCTTGAGCCTGGCGAGATTCGAACTTGCAATAATTGCAGACAGCTGAATGTTAATAACAGGCTTTTAGTCTGTTGAGCTATCCAGGCTCTTCCAATTTTCCTCACAGCAACAACCCTGTGAGGTGAGTTGGGCTGAGAAAGAGTGATCGGCCCAAGGTCACCCAACTGTTTTTTTCACGGCTAAGGCGGGACTAGAACTCACCATCTCCTGGTGATTGGCTCAAAGTCACTCAGGAGGCTTTCACGCCCAAGGTGGGACAAGAACTCAAGATCTCCTGTGGATTGATGCAAATCTACCCTGCAGCTTTCATGCCTTAGGCCCGTAATGGCGAACCAATGGCACGCATGCCCAAAGTGACACACGAAGCAGTTGTGGCCTTGCCTGTTTGTCTTCCGGGTTTTTGGCGCACATGCATGCACTCTGATCAGCTGTCATTTGTGCGCATGCCAGTGCCAAAAACAGGTGTGTGCATGTACACTGGCCAACTAATTGTCAGGGGTGAATGCACGCCAGAACCCGGAAGTTCAGCTTTTCTGGAGCGCGATCCCTTCAAGCGTGCGGCAGTGCCAAAAACTGGCCTATGCACATGCGCCAGCAGGCTGATTGTCGGGCGCAAATGTGTGCTAGAACATGTATGTCAGGTTTCCAGGCCGTCTTCAAATAAATTGCATCTCAAACAAAGTCTTTTATAAAACAAACTTCCATTTTATTAAGCACGGCACTTTTTACACCGACTCGTAGCAGCCAGCACTGGCGTGCTGACCCAAAAACCCTCCTCTTCCTTCCCCCACTCCTCTGCATTCATTGGCCACCTTCCCAATCATTCACCCCTAATCTACTGCTCCAATTCAAAAGAATTTCCCTCCTCCCATACATCTCCTAGGGGACATTATCTCCAGAGAAAAATAAGTAGGCGAAAGGCGACCGTCCCGTTGCAGATGCCTGCATTCTCCTTCTTATGTCAGCACTAGGATAAATGCATCTTGATGTGCTGACACCGGAAGTTCGGCTTTTCTGGAGCGCGATCCCTTCACGCGCGTGGCAGTGCCAAAAATTGGCCTTTGCATGTGAGCCAGCCAGCTGATTGTCGGGCATGCATGCATGTTAGAACCTGGAAGTTTGGCTTTTCCGGAGCATGGTGAGCATGCACACAATGTTTCCGTGCAAACTTTTTGGCACTCGGTGCTGAAAAGGTTCACCATCACTGCTTTAGGCAGAACTAGAACTCACTGCCTCTTGGTTTCTAGCCTGGTACCTTAACAGCTAGACCGAGCTGCCTCTCGGTTGCTTTACCTGTGCATTTTCCATTCAGATTCTGGATGGACTTAAAGCTGTTGAGAGAAAGAGAAACCGCAGAGCACATTTCTGTGTCGCAAACACACAAGAGGCCTTATCTTTCTGGCAATCATTTCCTTTGAAGTCACCAAAGCTAATATCCCAGATTGGAAGTGTTTACTGATGGCTTAATTCATGCCTTGTGTCTCTGCAAACCATCAGGATGGGAAAGAGCGCCAAGCAAAATAACCCTGGCCAAAAATAGCATCATGTTAGGGATTATTTCCTGTTTAAAGGATTTGGGTATCTCCGTTAGCCAATCCAACCGCAGTTTAAAGCGATTGGCCAGAATGAATCCGCCAGATGAGCCCAAGTGTTAGTCCAGAACACTTGGAGAGGAAGCGAAGAAAAGATGGACGGGAATAATCTCTTTTTCCCAGACACAATTAATGTATTATTTTCATGCAAATGCGATCCATCAAAATTCTGTTCATAGGTATGGAATCTGGAGATAGCAGCTGGTAACGGTGACAAATTAAGATGGTTTGTTTTTGGCCTTATAAATCAGTGTTACACCTACTCCCAAGGTTAGTCTGGCAGCTAACTGTGATATTAAATGTCTCGCCACATGGGGTGGGTAAATATTTATTTTTTTAATGCAAAGAACAGTTCTTTGGGGGGGGGTGGAGAGTGGACAGTATCCATCTAGAAAGTGATTATTGTACAAAATAATCTCTCTGTTTCTCTCTGCTGCAGAGAGAGAGAGGCGTTTCAAATATGAGGTGCTCAAGACGATTCAAATCCAGTTTGAGACTGCGATCACATTTAAATGAGGAGGGAAAAAAAGATTTATTCCCACATTTCATCCTGATAATTGCTTTTTTGGCATTTTTGGGGATTTTTTTTGGCTCTACAATCCAACAAGACAGACACAGACTCCAGAGGATAATTCGAACAGCAGAAAAAACAATGGCTACCAACCTGCCTTCCATTGAGGACCTGTATAGTGCACGAGTCAAAAAGAGGGCTGTGAAAATATCTACAGAGCCCTCGCATCGTGGACATCAACTGTTTCAACTTTTCCCCTCAAAATGACGCTATAGAGCACAGCACACCAGAAAAACTAGACACAAGAACAGTTTTTCCCCAAATGCCATCACTCTGCTAAACAATTCCCACAACACTGTCAAATTATTTACTAAGACTGTAGTACTATTCTTCTTCTCATCCTTCCGAGAACCGATCTCCTCCCACTTATGATTATAACCTTGTTGCTTCTATTTTTAAGATTTATATTGTTTTATTTGTTTCCTAGTGTTGTGGCCCGCCAGCGGCCTGTGCAGCTGGTAGTTGATTCCGACAGCGAGGAGGCTGGTGTGATGATTCGCCAGCAGCCTGTGCAGCTGGCGCTCGAGTCAGACAATGAGGAGGCTGGAGACGATGTGGTGCCAGAGGCGAAGATTCAGCCAGGGCCTTCAGAACCTCCAGAAGCTCCCATAAGTGAAGAGGAAGAAGAGAAGGAGCCTCTTCTCAGTGCACGGGCGCACAGAGTGGCCAAAAGGCAGGAACAGCTCCTCAAGAGGAGGTCTCCTCGAGAGTAAGGCTTGGGGCTAATTGGCCACTCCCCTAGCCTATTTAAGGAATGACAATGACTGAGGCAATTTGCAGAAAACAACTTCGTTCATATTCCTTCGCGTATTGACTCCAGAAATGTCTGATCGGCTCTTGCTTTTCTCTTGTCATTTTTCCTGCAAATTGCTTCTGGGCATTCTGCCAACCACAGCAAGCTTATAGTTATCTGAAAGACTGTGCCTCAGAATTGAGTTATTATTTCTTGGACTCTTGTCGGCTGTTAATGAAGTTAAATTAACAGCCCTTGTTCAGAAAAGACTGATTTAAACTGTACTTGTGTTCGAACAACTACTAAGAAAGCTCATTAGTAGTCCTTAATTAGTAAACTAAGCTTTGTTCGGAGTTTGTGTGTGCTGCATTCTTTGGGGTCCGTAGCTGGGATAGAACATCTAGTACGATTTGATTGCTTATTAGTAACCCGTGACTATCACTAAGTGTTGTATCTTATGATTCTTGACGAATGTATTCGATTTTTTCTTGATGTACACTGAGAGCATATGCACCAAAGACAAATTCCTTGTGTGTCCAATCACATTTGGCCAATAAAGGATTCTGTTCTGTTCTATTCTAGTTTGGACTCTAGGCCATAGTGGTATTTTTATTTAGATTGAGGTAGGAGTCTGTTGTTAAATTATGCTTATTTTTAGGCTGTTTGCAGGTACAGACACTTTAGCGAGAACACTTTATGTTCAAGCTGCAAAGAAATGGTCATTTTAGTGCAGGAGTCTTTGCCAGATCTTTGTTTGATATGCACATATTTTTGTAGGTAATATTTAAAGCGGCTAACGATTAAAAAAAAAACCAGTTTATTTTTATCATGGGGCACTATACTAATAACATGGGGCACTATACTAATTATACCACCAACGTTAATATGGATCATCTGGGATTACCTGAAACAGCCATGAAAAGGGGACCCACCTGAAAAGGGCCCAGCGCTGGTTGTTTCAGAGGCTCCCCCCCCCCTCCTCCTTGTGTTGATTGGGGGTGAAGTAGAGCTATTACTGTTTTATTGCCCCATAGGCTGGAAAGACCTCTAGCCAGTTTGCTTTCAGCGGATATGGCTCACTGGCCTTATGACTATTTATCATCTGGACCCTTGAGGAATTGTGTTATCTGCCTCCCATGGACTTTTTATAGCCCCTTCTCGCCTAAATGTAGTCATCGAAACATCCTCTTGGCCAGCAGTTTCCTGCGGATTGGTGATTGTTATGGATTGCTTCCCAACTGTTGAGGGATTCACCCTGGTTTTCAAGTCTAACATGGAGTCGGACCAAGTCTGCTGTTTCTTGGCCCTTCCCAGCTTCCGTGAGAGGGCGGCTGGTGTGGACATCCGGTCCGAAATGGCTTAAGACTCTATCCACTGTGGTGAGAGAGCAGTGGAGTTTATTGACTGAACCTGAGTAGATACCCCTTTTTTGCCGGAATCTTGGATCATCTTGATTAACCCCCTGCCATGGACTTCCCCCGAGTATTAAATGTATTAAATGTATTCAGCGGCGGAACTTCTGATTCTGCGAGATTCCCCCCTCTCGCAGGCGTGGCCCTCCACTCTATCGAGGGCCTACCTTTATGACGGGCTTTGGAGCCCCGAGAGGTGGCATGGAGCAAAAAGGGGTCTGAGGGGTTTGTTGGGTAAACTTTTAGATAAATTTTTAAGGGGTTCTGGGAAGTGGGAGGGTTGTGGGGGTGTGGGGGTTAACCCACAGGAGGAGGGGTCGGGTCCAGCTGTTAGTGGGGCTACGGGGGGTGTAGATTCCAGGGGTAAGGGGTACATTGAAGTTCACTCTGCAGAGGGCCTTTCTATCAATACGCTGAGTGGGAGGGGCAGATATGGTGAGTGCAGGGGACCATATCATGTGAGGGGGGCGTGCACTCGCTATCTCCGAGCGATGGTGCGCCCCGGTCCCCAAAGCCCTTCTCGCTCCCCAGGTTGCGCAGACTCTCAGGGCCCGAGTCTCCGGCTGTTGTTGTGCAATGCCAGGTCCGTGGTAAATAAAGCCCCCCTCATCTGTGATCTTGTCCAGGAGGGGGGAGCGGACCTGGCAGGTATTACGGAGACCTGGTTGGGCCAGGAGGGGGGAGTCCCCCTCGTGGATATGTGCCCTCCAGGCTTCCATGCATTCCATCAGCTGAGAGCTCAGGGCAGGGGCGGGGGGGTGGCGGTTATCATAAAAGAGAGTCTTGATCCGAGCCACTGTACCTCAGATAACCGGGTGTGAATCCCTCCTTGTGAAGTGGGGTCGCGGAGTTCAGATGGGTCTGCTGCTTACGTACCTGGCTCCCTGCCACGTAGCAACAGCCCTGCCTGAGCTACTCAACGTGATAGCCGAGGTGGCGGTTGATACCCCCAGACTTTTGGTCTTGGGGGATTTCAACCTGCCATCTGCTGGTGAAACGTCTGAGGTGGCTCGGGAGTTCATGGCTTCCATGACGGCCATGGACCTGACTCAGTTAATTCACGCCCCCACTCACACGGGCGGACACACCCTGGACTTAGTTTTTGTCTCTGGTCAGTGGTCGAGTGGTTTTGATATAGGGGATATAGTCATCGAACCCTTGTCATGGTCGGACCACTCTCTCCTTCGACTAGACTTTCTAACCGCTACACCCCGCCGCAGGGAGGCGGAACCGATTAGGTGGTTCCCCCCAGGCGCCTGATGGAACCTGATAGGTTCCAGATGGAGCTTGGGCCATTTCCTGAGACTCTGGCTCATGATTCGGCTGAAGACCTGGTGGCCGCCTGGGATAGAGCGGCCGCCGGGGCTTTGGACCGCATCATGCCTTTGCGGCCTCTGACCCGGCGCCGAACTCAGCCAGCTCCTTGGTTTACTGAGGAGCTGAGGGAGATGAAGCGCTGGAAAAGACGCCTGGAGAGCGGTTGGAGGGCCAGATGTTCCAAATCTGACCGAACACTGGTGAGGTCTCATATTAAGACCTACCTAGTGGCGATAAAAGTGGCAAAGTCTAGCTACTTTTCCGCTCTTATCGCATCATCAGATAATCGCCCAGCCGCCCTGTTTAGGGTGACCCGCTCCCTCCTTCAACCGGGAGCTTGGGATGAACCCTTGCAGGGTTGAGCTGAGGACTTTGTCCAGTATCTGCATGACAAAATCGCTCAGATCCGGGAAGGTCTGGCCTCTGACTGGGTAGATCCGGACGGGATAATCGAGGCAGGTCTTGGGGGTGTGGTTTGGGAGGAGTTCGACTCTGTGGCTCCCGAGGACATGGACAGGATCCTGGGATGGCTGAATGCGACCACATGTTTATTGGACCCGTGTCCCTCCTGGTTGGTGCTGGCCTCCCGGGAGGTTACACGAGGCTGGCTCCAGAAGATTGTTAACGCTTCTTTGAGTGAGGGTGTTCTGCCGGCCGCTTTGAAAGAAGCGGTGGTGAGACCCCTCCTCAAAAAGCCCTCTCTGGACCCGGCTGTTTTGGCCAATTACCGTCCAGTCTCCAACCTTCGCTTTGTTGCGAAGGTTGTTGAGAATGTGGTTGCACGGCAGCTTCCCCTGGTTCCTGGATGAAGCTGTCTATCTAGATCCACTCCAGTCCGGCTTCCGGCCTGGGCACAGCACGGAAACGGCATTGGTCGCGTTGGTGGATGATCTCTGGAGGGCACGGGATAGGGGCTGTTCCTCTATCCTGGTCCTATTAGATCTCTCAGCGGCTTTTGATACCATCGACCATGGTATCATGTTGCGCCGGTTGGAGGGGTTAGGGGTGGGGGGCATCGTTTTACGGTGGTTCTCCTCCTATCTCTCTGACTGGTCGCAATCTGTGTTGACAGGGGGGCAGCGGTCGACTCCGAGGCGCCTTGTTTGTGGGGTGCCTCAGGGGTCGGTCCTCTCACCCCTTCTGTTCAACATTTATGTAAAGCCGCTGGGTGAGATCATCCGTGGCTTTGGGGTGGAATTCCATCAGTACGCTGACGACACCCAGCTGTACATCTCCACCCCAGGCCACCCCAACAATGCCGTTGAAGTGATGTCCCAGTGTCTGGAAGCTGTGCGGGTCTGGATGGGGAGAAACAGGCTCCGACTAAACCCCTCCAAGACTGAGTGGCTGCGGCTGCCGGCGTCCCGATATAGCCAGCTGACGCCATCGCTGACTATTGGGGGCGAGACATTGGCCCCCACGGAGAGGGCTCGCAACTTGGGCGTCCTCCTGGATGCACGGCTGTCTTTAGAAGAACACATGACGGCCGTGGCCAGGGGGGCTTTTTATCAGGTTCGCCTGATACGCCAGTTGCGTCCCTTTCTAGATCAGGACTCCCTACGCACAGTCACCCATACTCTCGTGACTTCCCGCCTGGACTACTGCAACGCTCTCTACATGGGGCTCCCCTTGGGGTGCACCCGGAGGCTCCAACTGGTCCAGAATGCGGCCGCGCGGGGAATTATGGGAGCGACGTGGCGCTCCCAAGTGACTCCTCTCCTGCGCGAGCTGCACTGGCTCCCGGTGGTCTTCCGGGTGCGCTTCAAGGTGTTGGTGACCACCTTTAAAGCGCTCCATGGCTTAGGACCTGGGTACTTGCGGGACCGCCTTCTGCCGCCAATAGCCTCCCACCGGCCAGTACGCTCGCACAGAGAGGGCCTCCTCCGGGTGCCGTCGGCCAGACAGTGTCGGCTGGCGACCCCCAGGGGGAGAGCCTTCTCTGTGGCAGCGCCCGCCCTCTGGAATGACCTACCCCCGGAGATACGCAGGATTCCAGATCTCTGGACCTTTCGTCGGGCCCTTAAAACCCATTTGTTCCATCTAGCTGGGCTAGCTTGATCCCATCCTCCGTTTTTAAATTTGACATTGATTTGAAATTGGGTTGTTTTAATTCTCGGCTGAATAATATTTAATAATTTTTAATTGTTTTTAACTTTTGTATACCATGTTTTATTCTGGCTGTTCACCGCCCTGAGTCCGCAAGGAGAAGGGCGGTTTATAAATTGAAATAATAAATAAATAAATAAATCTATATCCTATAACACCACTGCTTGCATAACAGGTGTTTTTATCTTTAATTATTTTTAACTTCTCTTCTTTTAATCCAGAGAAGCAACCCACAGTCACAATACTGTAATTTGCAATGGTTTTTTTGTTTGTTTGTTTGTTTGTTTGCTGTTGCTGGAACAATTTTGATTATAACGTTTAAATTTTCATATATTGTTTTATACACGTAGTCCTCGACGTACGGCCAAAATTGAGCCCAATATTTTTTGCTGCCAAGTGAAACGTTTGTTAAGTGAGCTTGCCCCGTTTTAAGACCTTTCTTGTTAAGTGAATCACTGTGGCTTCTATGAAATCATCCCCAGGAAGGGAGCTTAGAAGCTCACATAGCATTAGCTGGCTTTCATGGCTAAGGCAGGACTAGAACTCACCACCCCCTGGTAATTACTCCAAAATCACCCAGCTGGCTTTCATGGCTAAGGCAGGACTAGAACTCATCATCTCCTGGTGATTGGCCTGAAGTCACCCAGCCAACTATCATTCTTAAGGTGGAACTAGAACTCACTGTCCCCTGGTGATTGGCCACAGTCGCCCAACCAAATTTCTCCTTAGTTCTAGGTTGTTTCTCTCCTTGGTTAGTTTCCACCCATTGCTTCTTGTCCTGCCTTCAGAAAGTGATTTGGAGAATAGCTTGACTCCCTCTTCTTTGGGGCAGCCCCTGAGATATTGGAAGACTGCTATCATGCTGGTAGCATGCTGATACCAACTATGCTGGTTGGGGTGGAGGAGTCTTGCATGGGTTGATCGAATCTCTACCCACACCGACACCAAACGGCACCAGTTCGGCCACGCTAATCCCCCTGCCACGCTCTGCGACCAAAACTGGAGGCAGCATTCCAAGCGTGGTCTTACTATGGCACCAATCCGTCTCTTTAACGGAAGGGACAGGGAAGGCCTCCCATGGCTGTCATGTGACCGGGGGTGGGGTGGGGGCAATGCTGCAACTGTCATCAATCCATGCTGGTTGCAAGTGCCCACCTTTTGATCGCGTGACCATGTTGATGCTGCAATGGCCATAAGTGTGAGGAATGGACGTAAGTCGCTTTTTCAGGCCCAGGATAACTTTAAATAGTTTCTAAATAAATGATTATTAAGCTGAAGACCCCCCCGTTTATCTGAGTGCAACCTTTTTGCCATCTATACACTAACACAGGCAGTGAATCTCTGAATATAGAGATCATCAACTTCTTCTTCTAATGACCCCCATAATCCCTTGCAGGGTGGAGTCTGGGCAACTGAATGGAGCTAGCAGAGTGTTTACTGGCCAGATGCCCTTCCTGTTGCCAATGCGGAGTTTTGTTCAGCAGATAAATTCTCATTGTGCCCAGAGAGAGAAATATCTGCCGTTATCTAGGATCGAACTCACAGATTGCGAGGCGAGAGCTCCACCTCTAGGCCATTGCACCACTCCTCTGAACATAGAGATATTTCCCTTTATATGGTTGTATTTCCCTTTATACGTTGTAAGCCAAGGTAGCTTACAACTTACAACAGCTTACAAGCTTAGAACAATCCATTTATTCACTGTTCGAAGTTGCAACGGCACTGTGAAAGTGACTTGTGTACTGTTTTTCACACTTACGACCGTTGCAGCATGCCCAAAATTCAGACATGTGTCAACTGACTCGTATTTATGACGGTGGTGGTGTCCCAGGGTCACGCGATCCCCTTTTGCAACCTTCTGACAAGCAAAGTCAATGCAGGGAACCAGATTCCCTTAATAAGCAGGTTGTTAACTTATCAGCTGCAGTGACTCACTTAACAAGGTCATAAAATGGGGCAAAATGGACTTACCAACCGTCTCACTTAGCAAACAGAAATTTTGGGCTCATTTGTGGTCGTAAGTTGAAGACTAGATGTATACGTTTGATATTATCTTGCAAAGGGACTTTCTCTGAGCACGTTGCCGAGTTCTAGAGGATTTAGTCAGTGGTCCGGGATTCAGCCGGTTCTGTCCAATTCAGGAAAACCGGTAGGCCCCACCCACCCGCCTGGACCAGAGGTGGGTTTCAGCAAGTTCTGACCAGTTCTGGAGAACCGGTAGCAGAAATTTTGAGTAGTTCGGAGAACCGGTAGTAAAAATTCTGACTGGCCCCGCCCCCGTCTATCCTCTGCCTCCCGAGTCCCAGCTGATCAGGAGGAAATGGGGATTTTGCAGTATCCTTCCCCTGGAGTGGGGTGGGAATGGAGATTTTACAATATCCTTCCCCAGCCTTGCCCACCAAGCCATGCCATGCCCACCAAACCACACTCACAGAACCAGTAATAAACAAATTTGAAACCCACCACTGGCCCGGACGTAATGACATCCTATTTATTTATTTATTTATTTATTTATTTGATTTATATGCCGCCCTTCTCCGGAGACTCAGGGCGTCTTACAATGCGTTAAGCAATAGCCTTCATACTTTTGTATATTTTATACAAAGTCAGCTTATTGCCCCCACAATCTGGGTCCTCAATTGACCTACCTTAGAAAGGATGGAAGGCTGAGTCAACCTTGAGCCCGGTGAGATTCGAACTTACAGTAATTGCAGACAGCTGGTGTTAATCACAATGCTTTTAGTCTGCTGAGCTACCAGGCTCAGTTTTTACCCACGTTTAGGAGGCTGTGCGCATGGGAAGAAGGTGCGCATGCGAGCAAAGAGCACGCATGGAAGGTGGCGCACACGTGTGAAGTACCCGCGCACGCATGCTCATATTTGCGTACTGGTAGGGAAGGTTAAGTGAATCCCATCTCTGGATTTAGTACGTTACACCAAAATGCAGATATTTTTTATGAAAACACTTTTTGCTGCTCACCCAAGCCAATCCGTTGGTGTATTTGCATTCATGGAGAAGAGCCGTACAGATCAATGCAACTGAAATCCATTTCGTCCCTGTCGGCATGTTAAAGCGGAGTTATTTCTTCTTTCCTCGCCTTTCTCCCTCTGCAAATTACTTCAATCTTTTTTCTTCCTTGGGAGCAGCGATCTGTTTGCAGCTAGTTTCTCCCGTGTTGCGTGTGTCTTGACAAGGAGGATCCGTATGAGTGATAGGTGTCAAGCTTGAATGAAGCCGTCTCGGGCATTGCTATCTCCAAACAGCAGGTAGGAAAACTGTTGGCTCTTGAAAGACTGTTTAAAAACATCTCTACTTACGAGATGTTCATAACCTCCTCCTTCCTCACTGTTACATCCTGTCGTTCCTTTGTTTTTATTTTTTAATTCTCCCCAACATTTTTTTTTAAAAAAAACAGTTTGGTTTAGTGGTTAAGGCACCAGGCTAGAAAGCCGGAGACTGTGAGTTCTAGTCCCAACTTAGCTACAGAAGCCAGCTGGATGACTTTGGGCCAATCACTAGGAGAGGGTGACTTCTAGTTCCATCTTAGGCCTGAAAGCTGGTGGGTTGACCTTGGGCTAATGACCAGGAGAGGGTGAATTCTAGTCCTACCTTAGGCATGAAACCCGGTTGTGTGATGTTGCGCTAATTATCAGAAAAGGGTGAGTTGTAGTCCTGCCTTTGGCTTGAAAGCTGTCTGGGTGACTTTGAACCGGTCCCTCTCTTTCAACCCAACCCACCTCACAGGGTTGTTGTTCTGGGAGAAACAGGAGGAGGAAGGTGTGTTGGATCTGTTCGCTGACTTGAGTTATTTATAAAAATACTAAACGCGGGGATTAAATAAACAAATAAATAAATAAATGTACAGCCTAATCAAGGAACCGCCAAGAACGGAAGGAGCCTGAGTAGGAGGTAGGAGCCTGAGTAGTGTAGGGGGCTAATGCCTCCTACTAAAGGCAGCAATTAACATCCAGCTGTCTGCAATTCTGTGAGTTCAATCCTAGCCAGGCTCAAGGTCGACTCAGCCTTCCATCCTTTCTAAGGTGGGTAAATTGAGGACCCAGTTTGTGGGGGCAATAAGCTGACTTTGTATAAATATATACAAAAGTATGAAGGCTATTGCTTAACGCATTGTAAGCCGTCCTGAGTCTCCGGAGAAGGGCGGCATATAAATCAAATTTAAAAAAAAAAGAAGAAGAACGGTCCCATTGACACTGACTGGGCAAACCACTGTACAGAAAATGAAAACAAATTCTGCACTCTGCTATCACTGGTAATGTTACCTAGTTGGATAATAAAAGGTCTTTCAGAAAACAACTAACCTCAGAAAACAGTCCTCCCCCTCCCCCTTTTTTCTTATTTTCTCTTTTATTAGGAAGAATCAGAGGCATTCAACTGGGAGGCCGTGAGCCGATCAAGCTAAATCCCAAAACACACGAGATTATTATTATTAATTTTTTTTGGACGCTTGACATTCAGGCAACTCAGCCATCCAACCCAGATGCACTTAAGGAGACTTGCTTGTCACAGAAACAGGCAGACATTTGGGGCTGGAAAGCTGATTTGCTCATTTCAAAACCATCTTCACGGATATTCAGAGGTGTCATCCGGCACATGAAAACATTCTGCCAACAGTTGCCACCAATTTCCACCCCCCCCCCCCGCAAACTCTGTGTCCTAAGCACAGAGCCTTGGTGGCACAGCAGACTAAGTACTGTTAAGTACTGTTAAGTAAAAAACCAGCTGCCTGCAATTACTGCAAGTTTGAATCTCACCAGGCTCAAGGTTGACTCAGCCTTCCATCGTTTCAAGGTAGGTAAAATGAGGACCCGGATTGTGGGGCCAATAAGCTGACTTTGTATAAAAAAGAACCCCGCTTAGGGGGGGCCAAAAGCCCTACTAAGCAGGTATATACAAAAAGTATGAAGGCTTAACGCATTGTAAGCCGCCCTGAGTCTCCGGAGAAGGGCGGCATATAAATTGAACTAATAAATAAATAAATAATAAATGTGTGTGTGTGTGTGAATATATCCCAGATTTTCTAAATAGCTAAAATGAAGACTTGGACATTCCTGGCTGCAAATGGTAAGAAAAACCATCCCACGATGGGAGGGGGAGAAAAAAATAAGCCTTGATTTTATTAAAGCGGAATTCTTATTTCCAATGTTCCAAATGAAATTATTAAAAGGATTTGCCATAAACTGAAACAGAAATCTCCACGTGGCGGAGGGGGAGTATTTATGCACAACATGTGTGTGCCATTTCGGGCTGTGCCGTGTTTCCTGAAAACCTGCTCTATTGGCTCTATTGCTCATAGCACTATTCTACAATTTTGTCAATACATTTATTTGTAGAATAAGGCTCTGATGAGCTGGATTCAGACCAAGCTGTGTGCTAAACTACAAGTAAGCAAAGCAGAGGATGTGTGAATGCAAGTTTTCCTGCAACGTTCAGCTATTCCCCATTAAGTTCGCATCATTATTGGATGTCATTGTTTCTAAATTCGGGTTTCTAAGAAAGAAGATATAGCGAGCTAATTCTTATGTTAATTCACTGGAATGCAACCAATTTTCTGCCAGCAGAGCTGGTGGTCTTGATCTGGGGTTCTGGGAAATATATATATTTAAACCAACTGCTTCTGTAGCCTGAAGAGGTTTGAAAAACCCTCCCTAAATTATGTTAAGTCTGCTTTCTAGCTACATTATTCATGGGCTAAAATAGATACCTGGCTGCTTTAAATGTCACTCCATTTTAAAGCAATACAGGAAATCCTTGACTTGCAATCATTTGTAATGATAGAAAATACGCCTAGCTCGGGTTTTAGATTTTGGCAGCGGTTTGCTCACCAAGCTTGTTTCAATTTAGATTCTGAACATTTCGTTACCAGACTAGGTAACCTCAGCAGCCGACTGAGGCCGAGGGAGGAGTCAAACACGTCATCAGTCTTGAGTCCTTTCGCGCCCACAAGAGATCCAGCCCACTTTGAATTCCACTGACTCTTCTCTACCGCCGATTTGCTTTGACTGTTAGTAGTTCAGATTCTTGCAGAGAGCTTAAGCTTGCAATAAACCTACGTATTCATTTGAACTGCCTGAATGCCTGATTTCTTGTGCTTGACTGTTTCCCATTACTCTCTCTTTCTCTCTTTGGTTCATATTTATGACGATTGTAGTGTGCCAGGGTCATGTCATCCCCTTTTGCGACCTTCAGACAAGCGAAGTCCATGAGGAAGCCGAGTTCACTATGTTGTGGCTCCGTTGCCTGAGCCTGTGTCATCAGCAGATGCAGACTCTGAGAGTGAGGGAGAGGAGTTGGCAAGGCCTCCCTCTCCAGGACCCTCCTCTCTGGCAATGCCTCCAGAGGACACCGAAGGGCAAGAGATAGGCCCAGAGCCAAGCACATCCCCGCAGCCACAGGTGGACAGTGATGAGGGTAATGAGCCTCGGCTGGACCCTCGGCAGCGTCGCAGGGACAGGCGCGCGCAACAGAAGAAAAGGCGTGCCAGAGATTAGCTGAGTCACTGGACCACACCCCACAGGATATAAAAGGGGGTGAGTTAGCCATTCAGACTCTGTGACGGACAAAACGAATTCCTTTGAGTCACTTTGCATCTCGGCTTCAGATTTATTCTTGGACAATTGTTATTTGTGTGTATTTCTTCTCTGTTGATAAAAGGTCTTGGCAAGCAGCTGCTGCTGGGGTTGCTGCCAAGCGTCTTATCGGACTAATTGGTTGCCTGCCAGTTTATTTAACCCCCGGCTGTCTGTTTGTGTGTGTGTGTGGGAGACGGGGACAGAACACACTAAACAACCGCGTTACTGACTGAACAACTGCAGTGATGCCCTTAACAAGTGTGGCAAGAAATGTCGTAAAATGGCACAAAATGCACTCAACAGCTGTCTCACTTAGCAACGGAAATTTTGAGCACACTTCTGGGCATAAGTAAAGGACTATCAGTACACCCGTTCTCTCAATGCCTTTTGATATCACAGTATTGTCAGGGTTCTGAGTAACACATCCACCAAAAACAGAACTCGGAGGCAGGTAGATTCCTCAAATAACATGTTTATTAGACACATCATATCAGCACAGGTAGTGAAAACCAACTCTACAGGTTCCTGTGGTTTTCCTCCTAATTAAAAGAGCAAACATTTCCCTCCTCAGGTGTCACTGATCACTTTGTCCAATGAAGGTAGCTGGGAGGCGGCTTGGTCACTCCTCTCCTCCTTCCCTTGCCATCTGTTGGGATGACCTTGGTTCCCACAAGAAATTTTTTTTGTTTTGACTGGTAGCCGGTCTGTCTGCTTCCCCCTTCCTTTCCCCCTTTCAACGTTCATGGCAACTATGAGGCAGGAAAAGATGGCTTCAGACAGGTCAGAATTGACAGGTATTCTTTTAGGTTGACTTTGATACCCTGTTTTCCTGAAAATAAGACCCAACTGGCATGATTTTTCAGGATGCTCGTAATATAAGCCCTACCCGCCGACTAAGCTCCAGTTAAGATCGTCAACCAGACGGAGGCATTTAGTACTATATTTCCCCCAAAAAATAAGACCTAACAAGAAAATAAGCCATAATGCATATTTTGGAGGAAAAATTAATATAAGACTTGGTCTTATTTTGGGGGAAACACGGTAGTTGAAAGCTTTATTTATTTATTTATTTATTTATTTATTTATTTATGTATGTATGTATGTATGTATGTATGTATGTGATTTATATGCCGCCATTCTCCCCGAGGACTCATGGCGGCTTACAGAGACAATCACAAATACAAATCACAATAAACACAATAAAACAAATTAAAATCAATATTAAAATCATTCTAAAAGAAAGCTATGTAACCCCACAATCGTAATGTTCTTTAAATAGCTATGTCTTTAATCCCTGGCGGAAGGAGAGGAGGTCGGGGGCCATCCTGAGGTCGGTGGGAAGACTATTCCAGAGGGTCGGGGCTCCGACAGAGAAAGCCCTCCCCCTGGGGGCCGCCAGCCGACATTGCTTGGCTGACGGCACCCGGAGGAGGCCCACTCTATGGGAGCGCACTGGACAGTGGAAGGAAGGCAGGAGGTGGTCCTGTAAGTACCCCGGGCCTAAGCCATGTAGGGCTTTATAGGTTAAAACCAGCACCTTGAAACGAACCCACAGAACAACCGGTAGCTAGTGCAGCCCGCGCAGGAGAGGTGTAACACGGGAGTAACGAGAGGCCCTCGTAACTACCCGCGCGGCCTCATTCTGGACTAACTGAAGTCTCCAGATATGTCCCAAGGGCAGTCCTACAGTGTTTCTCCTTCCTCCGAGAGTGGTTCCAATTAGTGTTGATGGGGTGTGTGTGTGTGTGTGAAAGGTCCATCCATAGTCATTTGCTTTCTGGAGTTCATCACAGCTCTATTTCTTTTCCTTTCCTGTATAACATCTACATGACTGCCTCCGCTGGCGTAATATGACATCAGTGTGATGCTTCCCTTGAGTATTTAAATACTGGATTGACCAAGTGATGCATAAATGTTCTTACTCACTGCGTACACAGGGAAACGAAGAATGACCTTGACAGACACCTGCAAAAGAAACAGCATCATTTTTTAAAAAAAAAGATCCGGAACCAAAAGCTAACATTCAGAAGCAACTCAAGCAATTAGACCAGGGGGTGAAATGCTCCGGGTTTGGACCGGATCGCCCGATCCAGTAGCGATGGCATTGGGTGGTTCGGAGAACCGGTAGCAAAAATCCCTGCCCCATCCCCATGCCCAGCTGAGCCACGCGCTCATCAGAGGCTTTTTAAAAAAAACTTTTAAAAGCATTTTTTCTTTGGCTGAAAAAATGCTTTTAAAAGAAAAAAAAAAGTTGGCCACACCCACCCAGCGACCGGGCACAGAATCGGTTGCTCAAATTTTGAATCTCAGCCCTGGCCAAAAGTACACTTTAGCAAGGCCAAGTGGTTACAGAAGAAGCAAAGCTGAATCTGAAGTTTTCGCACCAGAAGTACATGGTTAGCATTCCCTTGTTCCCACTTTCCCCCCAGTTATCAGTGAGTGTCCTATTAAGTGCTAACGAATTGTTTGAGAAACGGTCCCTGTTTTTACGGGCTGGATGGTTCTGCCTTCCGTAGTGTGACCTTGGAACGGCCAGCGGCTCTCACAGGACGGTGCAATGTGATTCCTCTCATGCTAACCCTCCTGATCCCACCCTGAAGTTCTCCTTCCCCGTTAAGCATGGCAGGCTGACAGCAGGCGACGCAGAGCATAGCAGGAGGGCAGTCCTGACATCGACATTCTCAAACGTCGGCAAGATAACCTGCAGATCCTCTGTGATATGACAGGAATATGTCAAAGAACAAGAAATCTAGAGGATGGCCTAACAATGTTGATCTTCCAGAAAGCACCACAATTTCCATCACAAAAATACACTTTATGTTGGATGGATGCAGGGGTGGGCTTCAAAAAGTTTAGCAAGGGGTTCTCTGCTCCGTTGCTGGGTGGGTGTGGCCATGGTGGGCGTGGCCTAGTCGGCCTCCTGCACCACAGGAGGGGAGGGGACATTTTTGGCCTCCCCAGGCTCGAGAGGCTTTCCTCTAGCCTCCGGGAGGGCGAATACGGCCTCCCCAGGCTCCGTAGGCCCTCTGGTGGCTGGAAACAGGCCCAAACCTCTGGTAGGCCCATTTTTCACCCTCTCTGAGCCTTTGTGCGCACCCTGCACTTACCTGCATCCAAAACGGGCCACATAGGGACTCCTGGGAGGGGAGGGGTGGGTGGGGCTAGCCAGGAGTCGAATTTGGAGGTTCTCCGAACTGCACAGAATCTTAGCTGGAGATTCTCCCGAACCCCAGCAGCCCACTCCTGGATGTATGTGGTGGAACGTAGCCAGGAGTTGGAGGAAGGATGGGCTCTTTCCCAGAGGGGGAAAGTAGACCTTGGAATGTCTGGTAGAGTAGGAAGAAATTAAGTAAGTAAGGTAGAGCTCTCCCTAGCAATTCACAGAGTATATCTATTGTTATACTACAGATAATTGCTTTTGTCTGGCAAGATTCTGTCTGCAGGTGAAAAAACAGTAAAGGAATGACTCAGAAGGAACTCCATGTGTCATGCTTGGTTTCTTGGACAATGTGGAATGTGTGATCAAGAACTGGTGAGATTTTACAGAAGATTAACTTCCTTGGGACTGCAGATCTTTATCCATATTTTCTAGGATGGGGTTTTTCCCCCCTTGAACTTCTCCCTGGCAGTTGTAAAATACCACAGTCTACCATCATTTCAAGAGACTCGTAACCAGTGGTAAAATCTAAAATGTGTTACTACCAGTTCTGTGGTAAAACAATGTGACTGGGTGGGCGTGGCCAATTTTTTTTTCCTTTTAAAACCATTTTTTCTACAACCTCTTCGGCGAAGAGATTGTAAAAAAAATGTTTTCAAAAGGCTCTGACGATCCCATCTGAGTTGCCTGATCGTCAGAGGCTTTTTTTTTTCTTTTGAAGGCCTCTGACGATCAGGCAACTCAGCTTGGATCGTCAGAGGCATTTAAAAGAAAAAAAGCCTCTGCTGATCAGGCAACTCAGATAGGATCATCAGCTGATGATCCCTTTGACGATCTCAGCTGAGCCGCACGACCATCAGAGGCTTTTTTAAAAAAAACTTTTAAAAGCATTTTTTCGGCCGAAGAGGTTATAGAAAAAATGCTTTTAAAAATTAAAAGAAAAAGCCTCTGATGATTGTGCGGCTCAGCTGGGCATGGGGGCAGGGATTTTTGCTACCGGTTCTCCGAACTACCCACCTCCATCGCTACCAGATCGGGCGATCCAGTCTGAACCAGGAGCATTTCACCCCTGCTTGTAATCAAGTCCCTGCCCATAGCCAATTGCTCCTCACCCAATGTAAGAACTCCTTACTATGTGCTACATATGCCCAACAGAGGTATGTTTGCTTGTCTTAGGATGTAAAACACTCGAGCAACTTAAGAAGCTCTTAAACCACTTTTCACACTGTGCCTGGGAAAAAAAGTAACAATGCGCATTCAGAAATGTTTTGAAAATCTCTCTTCTGTTTTACTAATCATAAAAATGGTCTCTTTTTTTAACAGAAAGGAAGGAAGGAAGGAAGGAAGGAAGGAAGGAAGGAAGGAAGGAAGGAAGGAAGGAAGGAAAAGAAAGAAAGAAAGAAAGAGAAAGAAAGAAAGAAAGAAAGCATAAAATCTGCATTATGTTCTCTAGAGTGCTTTGGTTTCTCAAACATGATTAATGTTGCTTTTCAAACTGCTCTGAAATAAACCAATGTTTTTTTGTTTTTTGTTTTCCTGGTGATTGGGAACAAGTTTCCTATTACAATGAAGTCACCAAGGAACATCAGTGCTTATATTTCTAGCAAGGTATTTACTGGAAATAAGGATAATTTGGATCTGTTTATTTTTCCCCTCTCCGAGTCCTCTAAAAGCCACAGTACCGTGGTTATATTTTTTTTGTATGGCACCAGCCCAGTGATTTTGAATTTCCTGAAAGGCTGACATCATGTCTTAAGGCAAGGAGAAAAATAATCTGTTATAAATGATTAAGGAGAATGATACACTTAAGCCTGGGCCGTAAAAATGACTCGTCGCCGAAATTACAGTATGTTTTCTATGAAGGATGTTAGATACCGTAAATTTCCTCCTGGTAATTCAATTTGCTAATCTTGTGTCTGTTATTTCTTAACATCCCCGCCCCCACTTTTTTAAATGAACATTTTGTTATCACAATTTTGCTCCAATTTCCTTACAGTAGCACAAATGCTAACATCTGGAGCCCATTGCAGATAATGATGATCATGTATGACTCTGCACATAGTTTTTTTTTTCAAAATCTAATAACAATAGTAGCAGTTTTGTGATGTTTATAGGCAGGGCAAGAAGGGGCTTTGAGATCCCTTGTCTTGCTTTGTGAGAACCTCGCAAAATAGATTTTCCCCGAGGGCATCTCATCTTGCTTTGAGTATAGATGTACATTTTTTTAAAAAAATGTATTTAGATCCCACCATTTCTCTAAGCACCTTGAGGTAGAATCTTTTTGGTTATTGAATTTCCGTTTGGTGAGTCGTTGGCTCTATCTGTCTATCTATCTATCTATCTATCTACCTACCTACCTACCTACCTACCTACCTACCTACCTACCTACCTTCTCTATCTCTCATCTCTCTCTCTATCTCTCATATCTATCTACCTACCTACCTTTTCTCTATCTCTCATCTCTCTCTCCTCTCTCTCTCTACCTACCTACCTACCTACCTTCTCTCTCATCTATCTCTCATATCTATCTATATATTATCTATCTATCTATCTATCTATCTATCTATCTATCTATCTATCTATCTATCATCTATCTATCTACCTACCTACCTACCAACCTACCTACCAACCTACCTACCTTTCTCTCTCTCTCATATCTATCTATCTATCTATCTATCTATCTATCTATCTATCTATCTATCTATCTACCTACCTACCTACCTACCTACCTTCCTTCCCTCTCTCTCTCTCTCTCTGAGTCCCTAGGGAGAAGGGCGGTATATAAATTAAATGAATAAATAAAATATCTATCCATCCATCCATCTGGTTTTCATGCCTAAAGTAGGATTAGAACTCACAGCCTCCTGGTGATTGGCTGAAAATCACCCAGCCAGTTTTCATGCCTAAGGCAGGACTAGAACTCACAGCCTCCTGGTGACTGGTCCATAGTCACCCCATTATCTTTTATGCCTAAAGCAGGATTAAAACTGAGAGCCTCCTGGCGATTGGTCAAAAGTCACCCAATCAGCTTTCATGCTTAAGATGGGACGAGCATTCACCGTATCTTGGCTTGTAGCCTGGTGCCTTAACCACTAGACCGAACTATCTTGATGTATTGTGTGAACTTAATCCACCAAAGAGTTAATTCAGTAAACAGATTAAAAATGTTGTGTGAATGCAATTGATAGTTTGGTCCCAATAAAGGAGAATATTTGTAGCTCAGGATGGAAATGAGGGGTCTTTGGTGCTCTCTGAGCTTGTTTTCCTGTAGACATTTCATTCCCAACTAAGTAACATCATCAGTGCTAATTCAGTTATAAGTTTGGTCATCATCAGTAATATTTTGGTGCAGACTGTTGTGGTCCACCACAACAGCCTGCGGAACTAGCAGTAGAGTCGGACAGTGAAGAGGCTGGGGAGGGCAATGGGCCAGTCCTGGAGTCTGGGGAAGGCCCGGACGAGGGCTCTGCATCGGAGGCAGAGATGGGACCAGGGCCATCTGGGAATGATGTGCAGACTCCGGAGCCTCCAGAGTCGGACAGCAGAGACGCAGAGGAACAGGAGGAGCCTGTTCCTAGTGCACGCATGTGAAGAGTTGCCAGAAGGCATGAACAGTTAAAACAAAAAGGACGACTCGGGAGTAAGGCCAGGAGATGATTGGCCCCTCCCATAAGGCTTTAAAAGAGCAACAACTGCTCTTGGGCTCTTTGTAGGAAAGCAACATTGCTACATTTGTTTCTTGTCGGCCCCTCCTTTCTGAACTTCGTGGGGCTTTGCCAAGGAAGGCCTTTGGCAGGGTGCCAAAAAAGATAAAGATTTGTGATAAGCCCGAAGGACTTATTCTGAAAGACTTGGTTTGTAATTAATTTGGACTAAGCTGGGAATGAAGTAATTCTCAGATGTTAAGATAAAATAGGTTTGGGACTAACTGTTGTCTTATAATGATTAAGTGAGCCTACGTCACAACATTACCTAAGAAACTAACATGTCTGACTGACTGAAAACGTGTTAGCTATCACCCTGCACATAATTATAATTGAAACAGGATTGAAACAAGAAAGAATGTTTTATTACCATACAACCATCTACAGTACTTACATTTTCAAGCCAGACGTGTGTCAATGTTATCAACCTGAAGGCAGGCTGTATTCTTATGTGTTGGGAAACCTGTCTGAATACGTATTGTCTGCCTTGAAACACATCCTTAGGAATACAGCACATATTTTAATTTATTAAAAATGCCTGCGCCCGGCTTGTTCTCCAGAGGCATTGGAGCACAATCAAATCATCTCCAACTGGGCATGCCGGTTGATGGGAGGACGTTATTATTTTTGTTTTTGTTGTTTTTCTATTGTTCGTTTGGGTTTGATTCTCAGGGGACGGCCTGGACAGGTCCCTGCAATTTTCTTGGCAAGGTTTTTCAGAAACGGCTTGCCATTGCCTGCTTCGTAGGGCTTAGAGAAAGGGACTGGCCCAAGGTCATCCAGCTGGCTTTGGGTTTAAAGTGGGATTATAATTCACAGCCTCCCGTTTATAGGCTCTGCATGTCACCTGTGGCACATGTGCCATAGGTTCACCATTACGGCACTAGACCATGGGTGTCCAACCTTGTGGATTTCAACTACCAGAATTCCCCAGCCAGCCATGAATTCTGGATTTGAAGTTTACACGTCTTAAAGTTGACATGGCTGTTCACTCCCAAACTAGATCAAACTATCCCACTGCTCCGCTTGATTAAATTTGTCCATCTATCATGCATCAAATTGTATTCTGCCCCAGCTACGGACCCCAAAGAACGTAGCACACACAAAGTCCGTTCAAACCTTAGTTTACTAAATAAACCAGTTTTTTACAACAACGGCTGTTAATTAACTGCATTAACAGCTGCCAAGAATTCGAAGAGTAATACTGAAAGCTTACTGTGGTTGGCAGAATGCCCGGAAGCAATTTGCAGGAAGTTGATAAGATAAGCAAGGGAAGACATGAAGATATGTGAACAAAGTTGTTCCCTCCAAATTGCTTCAGTTGGCATTCCTCCTTAAATAGGCTAAGGGAGTGGCCAATTAGCCCCAAGCCTTACTCTCGAGGAGACCTCCTCCTGAGGAGCCACTCCTGCCTTTTGGCAGCTCTACGCGCCCGTGCATCGAGAAGAGGCTCCTCCTCTTCACTCAAGGGAGCTTCTGGAGGCTCTGAAGGCCCTGGCTAAATCCCCACCTCTGGCACCACATCTTCTCCAGCCTCCTCATTGTCCGACTCGAGTGCCAGCTGCACAGGCTGCTGGCGCAGCACCACACCAGCCTCCTCGCTGTTGGAATCAGCTACTAGCTGCACAGGCCGCTGATGGGCCACAACAAATTGTAACCAATTCCCAAAATATACCACAGTGACTAGCCCAAAGTCACTCAGTGCCAAAGGTAGGATTAGAACTGAGGGTCTCATATGAAGTCCACCTGTGTTCAAGTTGCGAAGAACAGGTTTTAGGACCATTTTCCACCCATGGGGTGTTCAAAGCATAGGTAGTTCTTACTAATGACAATTGAGCCCAACATTTCTGTCGTTAAGCAAGAAGTGAGTTTTGCCCCATTTTATGACCTTTCTTGCTACTGGTGTTAAGCGAATCGCAGCAGTTGTTAAGTCAGTAACACGGTTGTTAAGAGCCTTCTCTGTGGCGGCGCCCGCCCTCTGGAATGACCTACCCCCGGAGATACGCAGGATTCCAGATCTCCGGACCTTTCGTCGGGCCCTTAAAACCCATTTATTCCATCTAGCTGGGCTAGCCTGATCCCATCCTTCGTTTTTAAATTTGACATTGATTTTAAATTGGGTTGTTTTAATTCTTGGCCGAATAATATTTAATAATATTTAATTGTTTTTAACTTTTGTGTACCATGTTTTATTCTGGCTGTTCACCGCCCTGAGTCTGCAAGGAGAAGGGCGGTTTATAAATTGAAATAAATAAATAAATAATAAATAAATAAAAAGTGAATCTGGCTTTTCCATCGACTTTGCTTGTCAGAAGGTTGCAAAGAGGATCACATGATCCCAGAACACCGCAACCATCATAAATACGAGTCAGTGGCCAAGTGCCCAATCATGTAACCCATTAGGATGCTGCAACTATGATGAGAAAAATGGTCATAAACCGCTTTTGTCAGTGCCTGTAACTTCCGACGGTCACTAAACGAATGGTTGTAAAGCCGAGGACTATCTGTATCACCTTTTCCTTTTGTTCCCTTGGGATTTGCTGCTGGAACTCTTGCAAGAGTCAAAATACAGGCTAGCCCTCAACTTACAAGTTCATTTAGTGACCGTTCAAAGTTACAACCGCCCTTATGACTTTTTCCCCCACTTAACGACTGTTTGAAATATCCCCACGGTCACGTGATCAAATTTCAGACGGTTGGCAAGCTTGGTTCATACTTATGACGGGTCACAATGTCCCCGGGGTGATGTGTTCTTCTTTTGCGACCTCCTGACAAGCAAAGTCAATGGAGGAGGGGGGGGTCAGATTCACTTAACAACCATGCTACCGACTTAACAAATGCAAGGATTCCCTTAACCGCCACAGAAAAGCTGTAAAACGGGGTGAAACTTATATTTATTAATTAATTATATTTCTATACCGCCCTTCTACCTCAGGACTCAGGGCGGTGCACAGCCAGGGTAAAAACACAAAACATCATAAATTTAAAAATGTAAAGTTATTAAACAATTCGGCCCAATTAAATTAAAAACCCAGGATTAAAATACCTAATTAAAATTCATTTAAATGGTCACCACTATTCACCAATGTCTCACTCAGCCACATGGATGTTGGGCTCCACTGTGGTCGTAACTCGAGGACTGCTTGTATTTAAACTCCCCCACCCCCACCCCCACCCCCACCCCAAATGGGAGAACCACTGCTGGAACCCATAGGGGGAGGGTGACACACCCTCTACCCTTTCCCACCCCCACCTCTGCCTTTGCACGGGATTGTGTGTGTGTGCACATGTGTGTGTGTGTGTGAGAGAGAGAGAGAGAGAGAAAGGAAAAAAAGCCTCTGGGGCACCAGTGCAAATACAGATTAAGAGAATTGGAAGGGATCCTGGAGGTCATCTAGTCCGACCCCGCCCCCAGCAGACCCTACACCATTTTCCACAGTTTGCAGTCCAGTCTCTATTTGAAAGCTTCAAGCAGGTGCAGACAGGATGATCCAGAAAATCACCCACCCACCCCAAAAAAAACCCCCTCAAAACAAATCCCAGTTTATCCAGCCTTGCACTTGGATGGGCGGAGAAGCAACCCCGGGAAGAAATACCCCCCTCCCCTCCAACTCTCCTCCCCCCTTGCCCCCTCCCCCCCCCCACACACGGGACTGCATTCCCACGACCACTTTTCCTCAACCATCCTCCTCCTCCTCCCCACCACGCCCTCCCTCCCTCCCTTTTGCCCAGCCCGCGCGGCCTCCGTCGCTAAGCAACAACGCGGTCCAGGGTTCTTCTCCCCCCCCCCCTCACACCGCACGAGCGCCTCCAGCGCTCGCACCTGCGCAGTGGGCGCCGCCCGCTCCCTCAAACCCTTGCGCTGGCTCCTGGCAAAAGGAGAGGCACCTGCGCCGTTCTCTCTCTGTACCCCCCCACCCCGCTCCCCTCCCCTCCCCTCCCCTCCCCTCCTATTGCCCGGCTCCCTCACGCGCCGTGGCGCAGGCGCGGTTTTCTTCTTTCTCCTCAGCCAGCGGCCGAGCGAGGGACTTGTGTTTTGGGGGGGGGGGGGGAAGAGAGAGAGAGAGAGAGAGAGAGAGAGAGAGAGGTTATAGGAGTGGGCGGGGCCGTCCGTCGGCGGCGTTCGTTGGCTGGCTTGGCGGCGCGCGGCGGGGCAGGCAAAGGAGGGAGGGAGGGAAGGAGGGGGGGGGCACGCGCTCCCGTGCGCGCGCGCGCGCGCGCGAGAGGCTGCCCGCCCCCTTCGGTCGTGGCTCCCTCAGCCGGGCGTGAGGCGGCGGTGGCGGCGGCGGCTGTAGCGGCGGCGGCGGCGGCTCTCCCGGTCGCGAGCTGAGGTGAGGCGAGGCCAGGGAAGGGCAGAGCAGAGCAGAGCATCCTTCCTTCCTCCTCTTCCTCCTCCTCTTTTTTGTGCCGCCCCTCCCGGCTCCCCCATTCTCTCCCCCCCCGCCCCCCCAGCACCCGCCCGCCCTCAGGCTGTTCCCGCCGCCCGCGCTCCCCCCTCCGTCACCTTTCGCCCCCCCCTCCCTCCTCTCGCTCTTCATCTCTAGGCTCGCGCCGCTCTTACCTTTCCCTCCCGCCGGGCATCCTCCCTTCCTTTGTGTCCGCGGGTGGGAGATGCGCCTCTCGCCTTGCATGCAATGCCGGGTGTGCGTGTATATATATATATATGTGTGTAGCCGGACCCATGTGCGTGTGTTGCACCCGCATCCATGTGCATATGTTGCACACACACACACACACAACACAACGCGCTCAGACGGGGACCCCCCCCCACCCCCGGGCGTGCGGGGCATGCCAGCTTGCCTAAAAAGCGCGCATCCATCCTGGCATTGGCCTCCATGCACGCTCCCTGCCTGGGCTACCAATCCCGGCTTCCTTTTCTCTCTCTCTCTCTCTCTTGTGGGGAAGGTGCATCCAGAGCATCCCTCCACACACCTCTCTGGGAGTGCATGAACGGAAAAGGGCCAAGTGAGCATCATCAAGGTTGGCGGGGGGGGGGGAGGAGTGGGGGGAGAGGTTGATGGTTTGAGATTTCGTGGCATGCAAAGGAAAGGGATGCACATGCAAAACCCAGGGGATGAGGTCTATCTGCAGCCTTGTGTGCATCTTGGGCATGGTGCAAAGGAGCCGAAGGGCTTTGTTGGGTGTGTGTGTGTGTAGGGGGGGAGAGCGGCGGGTGGGGTGGGAGGGGGAAGCATCCTTCTTGCCCTTTGTATGGCAGAGAGAGAGAGAGAGAGAGAGAGAGAGGCTTTCTTGCTCCTCTTTGATCAGTTTTTATTGTGCCCTAGTTGTGAGTTGTCGAGACATCCTGAGTTGTCTTGTAAGGTGCTCTTTGGGGTTGAAATTTAGGTGCCTTGAAATTAACTCTCCTGCCTTGCTTCTGGCTGCTTCCGAAGAGATGCGAGGATGAAATGGGAGAAAGTGTGGAAAAGAAGCCCATGCATGCATCCCTCCATCCCCTCCATTCCATCCATCCCATCCCATCCCTCTATTCTATCTCTCCATCCCATCCCCCATCCACCCTCTATATACATGTATATGTACATATACGCTTTCATAAATATATATATTAAAAATGGATTGGAGAGCTATATATATATTGCTTGTTCTCTGGCCAATTCCAAGCCACCTGCTTCACCTTTGATTTGGGATTTCTTGAGAAAGGTTTGTGGTGTTGCCCACATTTGTTTGCAGGGGAAACCTATTGACATTGACCATAAATAACTGTCTGCCTGAGCCTTTTCTTTAATTAGGAAAAACCTGAAGCGTTAATAGTTTGGTTATTTCTCACTTCTACAAAACCAAAGAAAAAGTTGTGGAACTTTGGGGAATGGGAGCTGATGGATGCTCTGGAAAAGCATCTCGATGGAGTTTCACTGTCATCTTTAAAGTTTTTCCTCCCTACGTTTAGGTGTCTCCTTAACTCTAAGGGTGTTTTGAGAAGAAATTGAAAAGTGATTGGATGAAGAAAAAAATTCTAATGTTGCTATGTAACTGCTTCTCTAGTAGAAGCAATGTAGGGTTGGCTTCATAACCAGGGAACTTACGTTGGATATTGGATGTGGTGATTACTGGTTGGTTTTCAGTAAATTGTCAGTAATGTTAATGCATTCTCAATTGTGTTGGTAGAAAATAAATTTGTTTTAAAATACGTGGTTGTTGAACTTTTTAAAAACATTTTTATCAACTTGAGCTTGTGCTGTGTGATGTTGACATGTTCAAAATAGTATAATCATCAGCTCAAGCTTTATATATGATTATTAATGAATATCTCTTAGAAATTAAACTGTTAATTTATTCAAATTTTTGGTACTGTACTTGTATAGCGGTATTCCTAAAGTGTATAGCAGCCAGGCCTGAGAGAGGTGGGGGGAGGGGGAGGGAGGGAGGATATTGTATGATTAATGGATTTGTTTTCATCAGTGATCAGTAGTCTGAAGGCTTTTGTTATGAAAGATCCTTCTAGGAATCTATGATGAAACAAAATTGAACAACATAGGGAATAAAACAGAACTAATTAGTATAGAGAAATATCTGTGCTTTTTGGGCTTCATTTAGTTATGCTTAATTGAAACAACATATGTAAATTGCCAATAATTTATATAAAAAACACTGTATATTAATACCATATTTATGAAGCATGATTAGGAACTGTTAAGTCCAAATTGTATGGATTTTAGCTGCAACCTGAAATATATTGATATGTTCATTTGAATAAAACTTTTAGGCATGTGTCTCTACATCTATATTTAATAGGAACTGCTGAGGGCAATATCAATCACATTTCACTGCTTTCTGAGAACTCTACAACTCCATTGTAGCTCCAGTTTTATGATTCTATACAGATAATCCTTGTCTTGTGACTGGTCGCTTAGCAATCATTCAAAGTTATGATAGACCCTCTCAAAGGTACTAAGAACCTGGTTCCAAAGTTCCCATGACTGAACCCTTCCCTGAGGTCGTGGGACTATATGTTGGCCCCTTGGCAATCAACCTGCATTTATGGCCATTTGCAGCATCCTGTAGTCATGTGATTGCATTTTACAATGTTTTTGCCAAAAAAACCCGGCATTTACTTCTTGGCAAAAAACACCCCATAGCTTTATGACCGTAGTGTACAATTGCTGCATTTGCTTTTATGATTGTACATTCGCTTAACAAACACCACAAAAAAGTTCACAAAATTGGGTTGGTCACGTGGGTGACCAATTTTACAACTGTAGTGCTCAGGCTTAACCCTGTACATTGAGGACCTGCAGAGGGAAGCATTATTGATATATAATTAACCGAAAACGCCAGTGAGCAAGTTAAGTAATTCACACTGCAGTCATTATCTACACATTGCCCGTGCAAATCAAATATGATTATTTTTAAAATGTATTAATTGTTTAGAAACGTGATGTAAGAATTATTTTTTCTGCACCTACTTACAAGAGCTCTTTATATTATCCTCTTCTACCCCCTCCTGCCTCAATCGCCAACTACTAGACAGCCATAAAAACATATGCAGAATGTGAGTACAAAGCTTTCTCCTGCTATTGTTTCCTGGCAGCTGGTATTCAGAAAAAAATCACACCTCATCCTGGAGTTATTAGGCAGTTATTGTGAATATTAGTAGTAGAAGAACTTATTCCTAAGCAATATAGCTGATCCTTTCTTTAAAAAAAAACCCTTACAGAACTGAAAGCTGTCACTTGAATTTTCGGTCATTTAATTTTATTTTGAGGTTTCCATGTTCTAATTTTAGGAGAGAATGCTCCTGTTCGTTTTCTTCATGTTGTGCATCATTTTATATTTTTAATAATCAAGAGATCATTAGACTTTCCAGCTGCTTGATTTATTGCCTGATCAGTCACTCCCGGCTTTTACGGGTTAGGGCCATCCAGTTTCCCTTGATCTTAAAAATGTTTGTCCTAATGTGAATCACTTTGCATCCAATTCATTATTACTCATCTCCTCTGTTTGAAAGGATCCTTTTGGAACCGTTTGAAACCCTCTTGTGTTATCTGCATATATGGTCAGGTCACCTCTCAACCCAACTGCATATAATTTCCCAGCTACTTAAAAGGCGCTGTTCCTCATAGTGCATTTGATGAAGCGAACTGATGCTCACAAAAACTAATAATGCCTTTTTAACATAATTTGTTGGAAGTGGTGTTAGCTAAACTCCTGATTTTTGATACCATTAGAGCAGTGTTTCTCAATCTTGGCAACTTTTAAAATGTATGGATTTCAACTCCCAGAATTTCCCAGCCCAGCGTGTTGACTGGAGACTTCTGGGTGTTGAAGTCCACACATCTTTAGGCTGCCAAGGTGGAGAAACACTTCCATAGACTACTGTGGCTGTCTTTCTATAGCCGTGCTGGCGAACCTATGGCACGAGTGCCACAGATGGCACGCGGAGTCATATCTGTGGGCACGTGACTGTTGCCCTAGGTCAGCTCCAGTGTGCATGCGTGCACCAGCCAGCTGATTTTTGGGCCTTCCGGACCACCAGATATCAGGAAACGGGCTATTTCCAGCCTCCAGAGGGCCTCCAGGTGTGTGTGGGGAAGGCCGTTTTCGCTCTCCCCAGGCTCCAAGAAAGCCTCTGGAGGCTGGGGAGGGCGAGAAACGGGTCTAACCGGCCCACCGGGCCATCATGTTCCAAAAGCATGGGGGGAGCATGGGTTTGCACACGTATGCACGGGGAGTTTAGCCATCACTGTTCTGTAGCATTACCCATAGAACATGGATGGAAATCCTTGAAAATCCCAATTTTTCTATTGACAGAGTAAGTTATCCATTTATTCTAGAAGAAATGTGTATATCATCTTAACTTTCCAATAGTAATCCATTATACCTTAGGATAAAATTGATTTCTATCAAGATTTTAGCAGGCTGAAGAAGCTTCTCTGTAAGCTGCCTAGAGCTTAAATAGACAAACATAAAGAGTAATTTCTGTCCAAATTTTCTGTAATACACGTTCCCAACTCTTGAAGATACAAAATGTATCTTTAAACTATTTCTTCTTCTTCTTCTTCTTCTTCTTCTTCTTCTTCTTCTTCTTCTTCTTCTTCTTCTTCTTCTTCTTCTTCTTCTTCTCCTCCTCCTCCTCCTCCTCCTCCTCCTCCTCCTCCTCCTCCTCCTCCTCCTCCTCCTCCTCCTCCTCCTCCACAAACAGGGTGGATAAAAATCGATGGTTTTTATCTGGTTCTCACAAATGCTCCTTGTTGAGAGATCTTTTACTCTCTCCACAGGTAGCTTCTCCCTTTGTTGTTGCTGTTGTTAGCTGTTAACTCAGTGGTCATACCCATCTCCCATAGAAGACCAACATGATCAATAAAGGAGAATATTCAAATGTAAATTGAGAGCAAACCCCAATTCTTACTAGCACTGACGATGTTCCCTAGTTGGGTCGTGAAACGTCTGCAAGAAAACGACAACCAAGCTCAGAGAGCACCAAGGACCCCTCAGAACAGCATGCTTGCTATGGGTGAAGGCACAATCAGGTTACATCAGTGAACTATAATCATGAACTATTTTGATTCCATTCCATTCTCTTTTTTAAATTACATCTCGATACAAACAGATAGGGATTAGTATAGTGATGGTGTCTACTCCTGTGTAATGTATTTGCTGTGCAAGCTATACTGGTTATTTATAAGCTTCCGAGGATAATTCAGTGTGTTGATTGTGATCTATAAAGCCCTTCAAGGCATAGGGCTGGCTTACTCCAGGTGGAATAGAGGTGCTATTCCTTCTTCGTTGCACCACCTGGAAGAGTATGGCTGTGGATATTTGAGTTGACCTGACTTTGCCATTCTTTGAATGGACCTTGAAGAGCTGATGTTTCCTCCCACTCCGCCATGTGCTGAGTTAGGGGATTGTATAACCTTTGGGGGAGTTTTATTAATTGTTTGGTACATTAATCTCTTGAGTTATCCCCTCCTTTTGTTTGCCTTAAATTGGATTGCTTTTATCTTTACACCACCCAGAGTTGCTATGAGTTGGGTGGCCTGTAAATTTGATTTATAAATAAATGCATATAAACTGTCTATTTTTGATGATTATATAGCTGTGTTGGCGAACCTATTGCACATGTGCTGGAAGTGGCATGCAGAGCCATTTTTCCGGGCATGCGAGCTGCCGCCAAACTCACCTGAAACTGTGCATGCGCGTGCACCCCACCTGGTGTTCAGGCCTCTGGTGCGCATATGCGCAATTCAGGGGACCCAGCCGGTCTTCAGAGCTCTCCTCTGCATGCATGCATTTGTGCTAGTGCACATGAGCGAAAGTTGTTTCGCGCATAGCACGTGGGGAGGAGCCGCGCATTACCGTGGATGGCATGCGAGGACACGCAGCGCATGCAGCGCATTCCTGTTCTGTACTCGGTAAGTAAAAGTTTCACCACCACTGTTATATAGCAATAGCACTTAGACTTATATACCGCTTTACAGTGCTTTACGGCCCCCTCTAAGCAGTTTACAGAGTCAGCCTCTGGCCCCCAACAATCTGGGTCCTCGTTTTACCCACCTCGGAAGGATGGAAGGATGAGTCCAACCTTGAGCCTGGTGAGATTCGAACTGTCAAATTGCAGGCAGCCGGCAGCCAGCAGAAGTAGCCTGCAGCACTGCACTCTAACCACTGCACCACTGCGGCTCATAATAAAGGCTTCTCGAAGCTTTTCAAACCGTACAATAAATACGTGTGCATATATGTATGTATGTATAAAAGAAATAGAACCAGTTTCTTTGGCCTTTCTCTTATTTAATATTGTTCTTTAATTTTTATTTCAGTTGCTGTGACTTTGTGTTCTCTTTTAATTCTGATGACCAGAAGTAATTACTCTATGTGCGCTTTTAGGAAAATTCTGAATTAAAAGATTTTGGGAAGAAATCCTCTTTGAAATAGCCTAACCTCAATAATGATATATCTGAATAATCTTTATTACTAATAAATTTATTACTAATGAGTTGTATCAGAATAGAATAGAATAACAGAGTTGGAAGGGACCTTGGAGGTCTTCTAGTCGAACCCCCTGCCCAGGCAGGAAACCCTACACCACTTCAGACAAATGGTCACCCAACATCTTAATAACTTCCAGTGTTGGAGCATTCACCACTTCTGGAGACAAGTTGTTCCACTGATAAATTATTCTAATTGTCAAGAAATTTCTCCTTAGTTCTAAGTTGCTTCTCTCCTTGATTAGTTTCCACCCATGGTTTCTTGTCCTACCCTCAGGTACTTTGAGAATAGCTTGACTCCCTCTTCTTTGGGGCAGCCCCTGAGATATTGGAAGACTGCTATCCTGTCTCCCCTAGTCCTTCTTTTCATTAAACTACACAAACCCAGTTCCTGCAACCTTTCTTCATATGTTTTAGCCTCCATTCCCCTAATCCTCTTTGTTGCTCTTCTCTGCACTATTTCTAGAGTGTCCACATCTTTTTTACATTGTGGCAACCAAAACTGAATGCAATATTCCAAGTGTGGCCTTACCAGGGCATTATAAAGTGGTATTCACACTTTATGTGATCTTGATTCTATCCCTTTGTTGATGCAGCCTGGGACTGTGTTGGCTTTTTTGGCAGCTGCTGCACACGGCTGGCTCCTATTTAAATGGTTGTCCACTAGGACTCCAAGATCCCTCTCACAGTCATCACCATTGAGCAAGATACCACATATACGGTATCCATGCATTTTGATTTTCTTGCCTAAATGGAGAACCTTATTTTTTTTTCACCGCTGAATTTCATTTTGTTAGATAGCGCCCAATGTTGAAGTCTGTCAAGATCCTTCTGCATCTTGAGCCTATCTTCTGGAGTGTGGCTATTCCTGCCAGCTTAGTGTCATCTGCAAATTTGATGAGTTCCCCATCTATCCCTTCGTCCAAGTCATTGATGAAGACGTTGAAGAGCACTGGGCCTAAAACAGAGCCTTGGGGTACTCCACTGCATACTGCACATCAATTGATTATTAATAAGAAATGTTTATGAAATATTCTGGAAGAGCTTAAAAACCTAGCTCTGCCAGTTGGCCTGAGGCCCTGAAAGAGGCCTGTTATATAGGCGGTGGCTGACAGGGTACAGAAGATTCTCAACCGCAGGCCGCCCAGCATATTGGTTTTTAACTTTTAACTTCTCTCTTCAATTTTTCTAATTTTAATTCCCCCCCCCCCCAGCACTTTTTACTTCCTTTTGCATTGTAAGCCGCCCAGAGTTGCTCCATCAGTGAGATGGGCAACATAGACATTTCATAAATAAATAATTTTTTTGTTCTGGGGAAAAAAAAATAGACAACTGCTCTGTATCCAGGAAAACAGTGGATGATAAATGTACTGAAATTGACTAGAATGCAATTACAGGTAGTCCTCGATTTACAATAGTTCATTTAGTGACGGTTCAAGGTTACAACCGCAGTGAAAAACGTGACCGTTTTTCACAGTTACGACCCTTGCAGCATCCCCATGATCATGTGATCAGAATTCAGATGCGTGGCAACCAGTTCATATTTATGACGGTTGCTATGTCCCAAGTTCATGTAATCCCCTTTTGTGACAAAGCCAACGGGGAAGCCAGGCTCACTTAATAACAGGGCTACTAGTTGAACAACTGCAGTGATTCACTTAACAACGGTGGCAAGAAGAGTCGTAAAATGGGGCAAAACTCATTTAACAAAGGTCTCACTTGACAACAGAGACGTTGGGCTCAATTGTGGTTGTAAGTCGAGGACTACCTTATTGCTTTGAGCTAGAATCTATGAACTGTTACAACTCTAACATCTGTAACTTTAACTGGGCGAAACGGTGCATCATAGAGCAAACATTTTCAACCAAAGTAGCTCAAATGTGCTAAACTACAGAATGCTGGGACTCATTACTTCCATATGAATGAAATTCTAGAAAGTTCCATGTCATTCCAGTGCCGCCACTGTTCAGCCTGCTGCCTTGCTGACACAATCACGTGATCCTCATTTACCACATGCCCTGACACCTTCCCACAATTATTTGCTTATTTATTTATAAAACCTATTTGCCGCCCATCTCGTGTCCAATGACTGGGCGGCTCACAATATGAAAAACATCCATTATAAATAACAAATTAATTGCCATTGTACGTGTATACACAGTATACCCATACAACGAAATTCACTTAACACCCAAAGACCAGGTTCAACACACATAACAATCCCCAAACCACAGATTAAAAAAAACATGAACCATCATAGAGACAAGATGGCAGAGAAGGGGATGGGACACACGGGGTGGTGGTGGAGGAGATGGCATTGAACTTAATTCGTTCACCACCTTCAGTATGATGCTATCCCATTGGGTGCCCAAGCCATCTGGCAGAGCCAGATCTTCAAGCAATTCAATGTGGAAACATTGCCCACATGTGCACCGGAGGTCCGAGTGACAGCTTGTGTGCCCGGAAAAATGGCACTGCGTTCCACGTCCACCACGCGTGCCATAGGTTCACCATCACGGGACTAGTATTTATTAAAAGTAGAAATTAGCCTTTGAATGCATGAATTGAATAACAGTCTACAGCAGAGGTCTTCCAAGTTGTCAGCTTTAAGACTTCTGGACCTCAGCTCCCAGAATTCACAAGTCTTAAAGCTGCCAACTTTGAAGACCTCTGGTCTACAGCTTCTGCCAAGCACCCAGTGAGCCAAACGTCGTTCCAGTTGGGCTTTTATTATTTCAAAGAATATTTAAAAATTGCTTTGGTATTTTCTTGATCCCCCTCTTAAATGTAGGACTGAATCTCTTGGGGCAGAGGTAATAAATTCCCATAGGGTTTCTGAGGCTCCAGGGTTTAAAGCCCCCAAGCCTCCTCCCCCCCAAAAAACCCTCTCAAACTGGGCATTGATTTATTTTTCAGAAGTTTGTTTTGACTTTGGTTCTTCACAGAAAATAAAGCTTATATCTCTCCAGTGATTCAGAGTGGTTCACCGGCTAATATTGCACAGTATACGGGAATTTAATGGCTATTAGTATAAATGCGCTTTTACAAGTAGTTCTGGAACCTCTTCAGCACTGATATCAAAATACTTTGGGTCTAAAAGCCAACTGCTCTTGCCTTGAAGGAAATGTTTTGTAATATACTTGTAAGGATTAGGGGTTGTAAAATATTTGCGATTCAGTCTAAGGACCTTGAACAGCAATTACAACTGGTAACATATTGCGGTTAGAGTGTTGGGCTATGAATGGGGAATATCTGAATTCAGATCTCCAGCCATGATATTTTAATTTCTCATGAAAGTAAAATAATGAATGGAGTGTTAAAAATTGGTTGTGGAGAGAGCATATACATAAGATAACCACTTCAGAGTGATAAAAAACGGTGTAGTTACCGGGATTGATCCTTATTATGCACGGAGGGAATGGCGGCTTAAGTGTATAGGATTGAGCTGTTGGTCAGATGTGTTTGTTACATAAACTTCACTTGTAATAAAGCTATAGCCTAACTGGCATTTTACTAATGTCTCTAGAATGCTTTATGTAACAATCCAAAGTGAATTTAGAGAAGGAATGAAAGCAAAGAGCAAGATAGAGGAGGTAATTTTACCTTTGTTGTCTTTAAAATAAACCCTCCCATTGGCTCTACCAAGAGATAAAATATTCACAAACAATCTTACAACCGGTATTACATCTGCTTTTTCAAACTCTCATTCTGGTTTTCTGATATGGGATAAAGGAGCATGGTGCTGCTTTATGCTGAACTCTTAAGTGGCTAATATTGTTCTTCTTGTACTTTTTAGCATAACAAATGTGTACCTTCTGAGATAATATTTCTGAAATGTTAAGGGACCTTGAATTTTTACGGGGGAGGCAGTGGCAATGTTTTTTTTGTTGTTGTTGTTTAAACCTCTTTTGTGTTTGTAAAGAAACCATTGAATATATCATGCCGAAATTGCTTAGTCTGGAGTGGGCAGAGAAATACGTATATTTGTATAAGAACTGTCCATTTGTAAGAACTAGTCAATTATTCATTAATTTTAAAAAAGCTGATATATATCCCAATATTTCAAACATCATATCTGAGAAATATTTTGAAAGAAGCGTATTAGAAAATGTTGGTTTTATTTCATATTATTGTTTTAAGTAAATACAATGTTTGAAAGAGCAGAAATGTATTAAAGAAATGGGCTCTGTCTGTCTGTTTTTCTGTCTCTCTATCTCTTGTAAGTTTTACCTAGTATTTGCACATCAAAGCAGTTTCTCCCTTCCTCCCTGGAAAAATAATAAAATCATGAGCAGCAAAACTTAAGTAACTGCCTGTGGAGCTGGCAGCAGAGTCGGACAGTGAGGAGGCTGGGGAGGAACATGGGTCAGTCCTGGAGTCTGGGGAAGGCCCGGATGAGGGCTCTGTGTCAGAGGCAGAGATGGGGCCAGGGCCATCTGGGAGTGATGTGCAGACTCCGGAGCGTACAGAATCGGACAGCAGAGAGGCAGAAGAACAGGAGGAGCCTGTTCCTAGTGCGTGCATGCGCAGGGCTGCCAGAAGGCAAGAACAGTTAAAACAAAAGGGATGACTCAGGAGTAAGGCCTGGAGATGATTGGCCCTTCCCATAAGGCTTAAAAGAGGAGCAAAGGCACGTGGGCCCTTTGCAGGAAAGCAACATTGTTAATTCTGTTCCCAGTCGGCATCTCTGTTTGATTCTGGAATCCGTGGGGCTTTGCCAAGTAGGTCTTTGGCAGAGTGTCAAGGGAGATAAAGGTTGGTGATTATCCCGAAGGGCTTCTCCTGAAGGACTCTTTGCAACTAATTGGGACTCAGCTGTGAATGAACGTAATTTCACAGCTGTTGCAATAGAGGTTTTTGGGAGTACTCGTGTGTTTCAATGACTCAGGAAGCCTAGGTCACAACACCAATTGCAGTAGTCCAGATATGTCAAACCCAAGGCTCGGGAGCCAGATGCGGGTGCTTAGATCTGGCCTGCAGGGCCACCCTGGAAACAGCAAAGAACCAGCCCGTGGTGCCTCTGCCAGGAAAAACAGAGCTCAGAGGGTCACAGGCGGCCGTCCCAAGCTCCCTTTTCACTGGCAGAGGGTCACAGGAAGCCGTTGCAGCCGAAAATGGAGCTTGGGAGCCTGTTTTCATTGGCAGAGCGCTCGTGCCACCACAGGTGCCCCCGACATGAGTGATGTCGAGCTGGGCCACCCTGGCCATGCCCCCCCAGGCCATGCCCCCCAGCCCCACCAAGGTCAAAGACAACCCTGATGCAGCCCTCAATGAAATCGAGTTTGACACCCTTGCAGTAGTCAAAGCATGAACTGGACCAGGATGACGAAGTGATGCACAGTTTAAAGCCAACTCATGTTTTTGGTTGCTCTGTCCTCAAAGCTAACTCTCACTGTAAGTGACCATGTATCTTCTGGTGATGGTGTTAAATTATGGCACCCAGAAATGGAAGTCATGCAACATGGTTGAGATATTGAAGTGGCTTTGCTAAGAAAGGCTGGGCTTTATGTAAGCTATCTGTTAGTCTCCGAACGAAGATGATTTGAGACTGTTCTTTTGGAGATCTTGAATTTGGACATAAGGCAAGACTAAGAACAACGTCGATAAATACAGCGTTTTATGGTTTGCACTGATACGGGTTTATGAATCTCTCACTTTATAGAGTGCTTGATTCCATGTATAATTTGAGTGGAAATGTACAAATAAATTAATTATTATCTCCTCTAAGTTGTAGCCTCCTTTTCACATCTCTGGGTATAAACCTATTCAATTCAGTAAAGTTTATTTTGAATAGGAACACTTAGGATTTCACGGGATACTTTTGATGGATTAACTCTGCAATTTTTCATATATTCCTCATTCCTAAATCATTCCTGTGTTCTTCAGGCTCAACCATTTAACAAATTTCCATAAAATATAATTATTTAGTTTTCCATCTACTATACTTTATAAATAAAGATAGTCAGCTTAGATTGGTGTTACAGTTTCTCTAAGATTTTGGTAGGCAACTGCACATAATAAATATTAGGAATGACTTTTAAAGAAACAGTTCTAAGTTATCTCCATGAATAGTGGAGCCCAGGCCAGAAATAAGAAATGTTTTCCATGTTATCAAGCATGACTATAATTCAGTCTGTTGGGGAAGACTGGAAATTGCTTGTAGTTTTTCCTTCTTTAAAGCTGCCCTGAATCTTCAGAGAGGGACGGCATATAAATTGAATTTAAAAAAAAAAATTCTCTGATAAATATATTTAGCTCGATGGCTTATTGACTAGGAATGATTTTATTTACGGTATATGCACACTTTGATATAATAATAGACAAAGGTTTTAAAATCAGCATAAATAATGATCATTGTCTTCATGAAACATTTTGACATTTAAATTACATCAACTGTTGATGTTGTGTTTTCTTATTTTAAAGATGGGAAATTAAAATTGAAATGAAGTGTTGAAGCTTAAGCCTCCTGCATTTTTATCAAGTCTTTTTCTGATAACTTCAGTCTTAACATTTTCCCAAAAGTGTCTACTGGCATTTTAACCTGATTGTTTCAAGATGCCGAAGGACCTTGGGGCTACTCTAAAATATTATAGTTGTAAGAATAGCAAATTAATAGCAGATTAGAGTCTGGATGTCGCGTATGCAAATGCAAGACTTGCTTGATGTCCTAAAATTTTTATTTTGCACATATTTTATGTCCCTGAGTCTGAAGCACAATGCAACTGAAGTAAATAAAGCCTTCCAGAAATCAAGCTTTATACCTGGGGAACCATATGAGTATATTCATATTGTTTTCTTGGCCACAATGCAGAAATAGTTTCTTTGTTTTGTATTAATTTGTCACTCTAATTTAAACCCATTGGGGATTTCCTAAGTCCTCTGAGGCAAACTCTAATTAGGTCTGCAAATAACTCTATGGTGGTCATAGACTAGCATAAGAAGGGTAGAATACAGAAAATATTTTTTATATTTTTTAGCTTTTAAAATTATTATTTGTATTCTACTCTTCTTATGCTGGTCTATGACCATAATAAAGATATTTGCAATTAGGTCTGACTTGTTTAGCTTTTTAAGATCAGCCAAGAGCACCTGTATTGCCATTGGTCTCTAAGGTCAAAATGAAATAGCTACAGGTAGTTTACAGGTTGTCCTCGACTTTATTTTATTTATTTTATTTATTTATTTGTTGGGACTTGTATGCTGTCCTATCTCCACAGGACTCAGGGCGGCTCACAACAATTAAAATCAGAACAGACAAACCATTAAAACAGAAGTCCAGGTTAAAATTAAGAAATTCAATAAAACCCAGATTAAACCGCTATCAGTCCAAGGCGGCCAGGTGAAATAGCCAAGTTTTCAGCTCACGGCGGAAAGAGTGAAGGTCGGGGGCCACCCGGAGCTCCAGAGGAAGTTGATTCCAAAGGGTGGGTGCGCCCACAGAGAAAGCTCTCTCCCTGTGGGTCGCCAGCTGACACTGTCTGGCCGACGGCACCCTGAGTAGGCCCTCTCTGTGGGCGCACACCGGGCAATGGGAAGCTGTTGCTGGCTGCAGATGGTCCGCCAAATATCCCGGGCCTAGGCCATTTAGGGCTTTATAGGTAATCACCAACACCTTGAATCTCACCCGGCGGGCAACCGGCAGCCAATGCAGATCGCGCAGGAGAGGTGTAACATGGGAGTGTCAGGACACTCCCATCACTACCCGCGCGGTCTTTTTTTCCAATGCTGTTGTAAATTCGAATGGTCGCTAAACGAATGGATATAAGTCGAGGACTATCTGTAGGTGAGGCCCACAAACGTTTAATCCATCCTGTCTTTTTCTCCCCCTCTCCCCTTCTATTTATAAATTGGAAGAATATTCTGAAGTCTGGCATTTCCTAAGGAATACTGACTGGGAATTGTGGAAATTGCAGCCTCAGCTTATCTTGTGTCTGATATGGAAGGCTGATGCAACAGCACTGAATACTTCATTGCATTTGTGTCTTTTCCATGAGGCATTGGTTAAGCTCAAAATACTCAGCCAGTTGCTAAATGATGTAGGACTGCATTGTATCATCTAGAACAGAAGTGGGGAACGATGGCCTTTTTATCACTTGTAGACTTCAACTCCCAGAATTCCTGAGCTCTTTTCTCACTCCCGAGAATTATGGCCCTTTCATGACCTGTGGACTTCAACTCCCAGAATTCCTGAGCCAGCCATGCTGATCTAGAAGAAGTTGCTATTTTGGTTGACACAGCAGTTTGTCTTGCACTATGAAAACGGGTGTTGCGTAATGTATGTAAGGTTTTATATAGATGTGTTCCTTACTGGAAAAATGCTGGCCTTTGTTTGTTTTTTAAGAGGAAATTATTTTGACGACGTCAAGCATTATATGAAGAATGAGCTCACGTCGCTAGGATAGTTGCCATAAATATGAGACGGCTGCAACCCTCCAGCAGCTATATATTCTTAGTTGCTATTAAGAGAGTAAATATACTCTGAAACGAAAAGAATAAAGGCTGTGCGGTCAGGAGAAAAGATTTTACCGTGTCAACATTATCTCACCTTACTCTTAAATGTTTCTGGCAGCAGTTTCCTTCCAGGAGAGAAGTATCCATTACTACTTGTGACAGGAAGGGATTATTTAACACAAGGATGTTCCCTAGAAATATGATGAGATTGAGTAGCTTAAAAAAGAAGAAGGCAGTGCAAGCAATTTACAAACAGTTGCCAAAAAAGATACTTGCATGATGTCATTGAGAGATAAATGCGACAAAGTTCTTTTAGCTTGATAATGGGTGTCCCAGAGTTGCTGAAATAAATATGCTTTAAAGATGCTTGTAAATTTCCCCCATTTATGTGGAAACCAAAACATTTGCTGAGTAGGTCCTTGACCCAGTGGCCCCACAATGACAGTGAGTGTGTTTGTGTATGTGTGTGTTGAGCAGCTGCAGAGGCATCTTTGTTCTATTCTAGATTCTGTGAGTACTTAGATTTTGTTTCACAGGATTCATAATGGGATTTTTGTATTGTGTTGTTGGACATGTTCAGGCTGGCGTTCTTTTCAAATCCCAAACCTCCAATGATTATACAGACATTTCCATGTTGTTTTCTTAGCAGAGAACACAATTTGCAAATTACTTTTTTTCCCCCTTTAAACTTTATCCAGTTTACAACCTTATCGTAAACGACAGGTTGATTCGCCACTTGTTGATTTTTTTTCACCATTGATTACACGTGTAACAAATACTCTGCTTCAATTGAGAGCTTAATTTGGAAAATAACAATCACGTTTGTTTTGGTAATTTGGAATAAATTACCCTGGGCTGTTTTACATGCTAACAACTTCCTGATTGCATTTAGAGTTAGTCTACAAAGCAGAGAAAAGAACGACAAACATGCTTGAAATGGCGAAGGTGAAGTTGCCTGACATGAATGATTCCTTTAAAAAAAAAAAAAAAGAATTCCTTGCTGCTTGCATTTTGAAGTTTGTCCCCCACCCCCTGTTTTAACATGTTTGGTGCCCAAGAGGAACATATCCAAAAGGAAACACTAGTGACTTTGTGTTCCTTGAAATTTCACTTGGGACATGGTTCACTTGCTTGAAATACCTGTGTATTATTATTATTGTCTTATTTCTGAATTATTCATTGCAATGGTTCTCTGCTTGCTGAATAAGGGGCATGCGGACTATATTTACTGGAGGCAAAATTTGTCTGACGTACGTTTTCAGGCTGTGGAAAAGAGTATGAAACCATCCAGATTAACCAATATGTCAGTTTACCGATAAGATGCACATCGCATAGTTACAGAAATCTTCCTAGCTTTGTACACAGGTGGTCCTCGACTTATAACCACAATTGAGCCCAACATTTTTGTTGCTAGGTGAGACATTTGTTAAGTGACCTTTGCCCCATTTTACGACCTTTCTTGCCACAGTTGTTAAGTGAATCTGGCTTCCCCATTCACTTTGCTGGTCAGAAGGTCTCAAAAGGCAATCATCATAAATACATGCCAGTTGCTAAAGCGTCTAAATTTTGATGACAGGACCAGGGGGATGCTGCAAGATCTTCAGAAAATATTCCTTTATTATCGCTAAATGTGGATGGAGATTCTCAGCCATCCAGGTCCTGGTTGTCCCAAAAGGTGCTTTTTCAAGAGGCAACTGGACTTTCTGGTTTTTCTTTGAAGACGTTTTGCTTCTCATCCAAGGAGCTTCTTCAGCTATTCCTTTATTATTTTCCGTAAGACCGTTCTCCGTTGAGAAAAATTGCTTTGTGGAGTTATAAATGCTCAGAGTGAGTCTGTTTGGTGTAATGGTGTCCAGGCAGAAACTGGAGACTTATGAATTATGGTTCCCACTTAGGCACGAAGCCAACTGGGTGACTTCCAGTTACTCTCTCACCTTGGGATGAAAGCAGGGGCAAACCGCTTCTGAAAAATGTTGACTGCAAGGAGAGAATATCTATTACCTTTGAGAGGAGAATGATTACACAATTCTTGGACGTATAAAAGAGGGACAGTTTATAAATTTAATAGTTAAAAATATATGACAATTTAGTATTCCCAATACACGGCATCCCATTGGGATGGAGCACAGATAGCTTGCAGTATATAAAAAGGCTTTTTGATATTCTAAATACAGTAAACACACAAGAGACTTTACTGTTTTGTGGTCTTTGGGTTGCTTAATCTAGGTTCAGTTTAGTAGATTTTAGTTTATCTTCTAGTAGGATTTTATTTCCATATGAATGAAAGGAGGAATGTTCAGTGAAGTGTCCTGAATTTGGGAGCATATGTGGCAGTGCATCTCATACCTATTAATTCAGATAATCGTTCATCCAAGAACTATGATTTCACACTGGGAATAGACTCATTGTTTTGCTTGGTTCCTCCTTCCTGAACAGATTTAAAGACTGTAAAAATAGTTATCTCTTGAGGAAACAAAGTGTATGGTTTGCTGAGTAATTTTTTTATGTTCTTTCGGAGGCTGTAAATTCTGAAGATAGCTGGAGAAACTAACCAGTTCTTTTCCTATTGTGCTAAAAGACCAAGCAGCTTTCAGGTAGTTTTCCAAATGGAATTCAGATTAACTTGGAAATGATCTGGATTATTTCTTCTAGCCGTTTTTGTAAACGGGGATTATTTCTGAGTCCATCTGATAAAAAACATGCAATGCAGTTGAAATCTGATGATTTAGGTCCAGCGTTTCAATGTCCTCTGGAAGTTTTTATGGACTTGTAAGTTAAATTTTGTTGGCATATGCACATAAGTATATAATGAGTGCATTGCACACACATTCATAAACTGTTTTGTCAAGTGTCAGGGCAGCCCAGGAAGGAGTGAAATTCAGCAGGTTCTGGCAGGTTCTGGAGAACCAGTAGCGGAAATTTTAATTATTCTGGAGAGCTGGCAAATACCACCTCTGACTGGCTCCAGAATGGGATGGGAATGGAGATTTTGCAATATCCTTCCCCCTGGAGTGGGATGAGAATGGAGATTTTGCAGTATCCTTCCCCTGGAATGGGGTGGGAATGGAGATTTTGCAGGATTCTTCCCCTGGAGTGAGGTGGGAATGGAGATTTTGCAGGATCCTTCCCCTGGAGTGGGGTAGGAATGGAGATTTAGCCCTATCCTTCCCCTGCCACACCCACCAAGCCACGCCCACAGAACTGGTAGTAAAAAAAATGCATTTCACCACTGTACCCAGACAATTGGTTTTTTTATTATTAGCTCAACCAAACAGACTCAAAAGCCTAACATAAAAAGCATACATACCAAGTAAGATAAGACTCAAATTTCTTAGAAGCTGCCAGAAGTTTGTTGGGGTCAGTAGGCTGACTCTGCTGTCCTTACTGAAAGCAGAGTCAGCTTACTGCCCCCCCACAATCTCGGTCCTCATTTTACCCACCTCGGAAGGATGGAAGGCTAAGTCAGCCTTGACTCAGAGTCACGATTGAATGCCTGACAGCAGAGTTAGCCTGCAATATTGCATTCTAACCACCGCACAGATAGAAAAGTAATTACATTTTAAAAAAACTATTCAGATTAAAATTTTAAAATTATACAAGAAACCAGGACCAAGAGATGGATGGCAGGGAGATGAGGTCTTCTTACCCGGTCATCCACTTCCAGCGGTGAGCGCCCCCTCGGGGTCTCAAGCCAACTTGCAAAACACAGTTTTAATACTCCTTCTGGAAGGCCGAAGGGGTGGGAGCAGTTCTCAACCTCTAGTGGTAAAATGTTCTACCACTCTGTAAACGGAGTAACACCTACAGTACAAGAGCTTCACTGGTTGCCAGACAACTTCTGCATCTAATTTGAGCTATTTGTGTCTTAAGTGTGCTTGTTGCTTTTGACATCTTCTGCAGGCAGAACTGACACTGTTCGACCGATGGCATCCTGAGAAGCCCCTCTCTATGGGAGCGTACTGGTCGGTGAGAGGCTGTTGGTAGCAGAAGGCGGTCTCGTAAATACCCCGGTCCGATGCCATGGAGCGCTCTAAAGGTGGTAACCAAAATCTTGAAGCGCACCCGGAAGACCACCGGGAGCCAGCGCAGCTCGCGCAGAAGGGGGGTCATATGGGAGCGCCATGCCGCTCCCATAACCACCTGCACGGCTGCATTCTGGACCAGCTGGAGCCTCTGGGTGCTCCTCAAGGGAAGCTCCATGTAGAGAGCATTGCAGTAATCCAGGCGGGAAGTAACGAGGGCATGAGTGACCGTATTTAACGAGTCCCGATCCAGATAGGGACACAACTGGCGGATCAGGCGGACCTGATAGAAAGTCCCCCTGGCCACAGCCATCAAGTGCTCTTCTAAAGACAGCCCTGAGTCCAGGAGGACACCCAAGTTGCGAGCCCTATCCATGGGGGCCAATGACTCGCCCCCAATAGTCAGTGATGGCACCAACTGACTATACCGGGATGTCGGAAACCACAGCCACTTGGTCTTGGATGGATTGAGTCTGAGTCTGTTCCTCCCCATCCAGATCCGCATGGCCTCCAGGCACCGGGACATCACTTCAAGGGCATCGTTGGGGTGGTCTGCCATTCCTACACAAATGCGAGAACCCATCATAGGAAAGTGGAAAATAGCATTTATTGTTACTATTGTTATTATTATTATTATTATTACTACAACTCTAAGGGAACTTTATTTTTTATTTTTTTCCAAGTTTTTTTATTTTTTTATAAAAATGTCAAATTAATGTGTGAACGGTGTGGCATCTGGGCGCCATACATTCCAATACAAATGAAATTGATCAGATCAAACATAATTATTACGTTCAATCAACTTATATATTTCTAATAACAATACACATCTATGTTAGATTGCAATCTATCATTATTCAATTATTCCACATTTTCTCATTATTACTTTCATTTTATAAAATAAAAGTGTATACATTAATATTCCCCTTATTTCTATCATTTATTCTAGCTTTTAATCATGTCACCAATATATTAAGAGCATTGGAAGAGATGTTTGAAATGGAGGCAGGAGTCTGAGTAGAAATTTAAGAAATTAGGCAGTGGAAGTGGGTAGAGGTGAGGGGAACACCTAGATTGGACATCCAAGAAATAGACATAAACAGAGATTTAAGAGAGGAATTTGGGAGGCAAGTAAAAAAAAAAAGAAAGATAGCAATTAAATTATTGAAGCGGGCAAGAGACGATGGATAGATGATATTTTTGTTTATTGTTCTGCTTCGCTTTTCCTTTTTCCTCTCTCTTTTTAACCATAGCAATTAAAGTATGAAGAGGGCAAGAGATCATGGATGCATGATTCCTCTTTTTTGTTGTTGTTCTGAGTTGCTTCTACACTCTCCCCTCTCTATTCTTTCTTTTTTCTTTAGGCAGGTGACATGATTAGAAGTTAGACAGGAAAGTAAGAAAAAGTTTTGTTTTCCATAAAGGGTGGAAAATCACTGTATCATAAAGTTTGAAAATCTCTGAGCTGAACTGACTCATTTTTTTTTTAAGCTATTCAAGGCGCAACTGAAACACTGTAGAACAAAAGTCAGTAGAAAAAGAGTGCTCCAGACATTGAATACTGTCAGATAGAAAACAGTGGATCATTTTTGTTTCAATATTATGAATCAGTCATAATTAAAGATGCTAAGAGATACAGCATGCACAAATCCTCTATTTCTTTCAAGCGTTTCCTTCAGGTTTTCAGTCAAAAACCTTGATAAATTGCAACAAAGATTTCTTTCCACGCGGCTTTTCGAGAAAGACTTATTGGTCCTGTATTGCACGTCAAAGATAAGTAATAAAATTTCGCTTACTGTAGCTTGAACATTTGTGCACTATTTTCTCTTCCAAAATCCACATGCCACTAAGCTCAATAATTTTCTGAATCCCTTTACTCATCTTGTCTTCCCTTGTTGATAGCAGCAGCTGCCACTTCGTGGTGGTTCCCCCCCCCCTTTCTTTTTATTTGGCATATGGAGGGAGCAATAGCAGTTGGTCACACCCCCAAATCCTCATTCTGCAGGGCAGCCATGTACTCAAATGGATTTTCCTGTCCCAAATAATTTAGTGTAGGTGAACTATGCTAGGGTCAATCTTTTACATGCTTTTTTCTAATGCTTGCTAAATAGGGAGGTATAAGGTCTGTGCCATTTCTGTCCCCCACCCCAAAATAATGAGAGGGGGCTTTTGAACCTTGCCATTTATCTCACGGAATCCCATATCAACGATGTCTACAATCTCCTGAGCTATGGAAATGCGTAGACACTGACATAATGGAGGTAGCCCTTAAGAAAACAACAGGCAATCGGTGGAATTCCGGATAATAACTAAATTAGAACCCTCACCATCTCTTTTCGTTGGCCAAGCTTCCTAGGGCTGCTGGGAGTTACCATTTATTAATTAATTACAACTACTGTTAGTCTGCCTACTGAAACACTCTAGGGTGGCTTACTATAGTTTCATTAAAATCATCCATTAAGTCACTGCAAATTTGCTTCTGCCTTCTACTAAAACCCGTTCCCCAAAAGTCCAAAAGAGCATTTTTTTTTCTTTATTAGATTTATATGCCGCCCTTCTCCAGAGACTCAGGGCGGCTTAAAATGCGTTAAGCAGTAGCCTTCATACTTTTGTATATTTTATACAAAGTCAGCTTATTGCCTCCACAAACTGGGTCCTCAATTTACCTATCTTAGAAAGGATGGAAGGCTGAGTCAACCTTGAGCCTGGGGAGATTCGAACTTTTAACCTGTTTCCTAAAGCAGCGGTCCCCAACCTTTTTTGGGCCCAGTGGGGAGGGAGGAGATGGTTGCGCACACGCAACCTAATCCTGTGCATGTGCAAATAAAGTTTCACGTGCTTGCCCACCTCTTGTGCCGTCCATTTCCCCACAGGCTGCAGACCGGTATCAGTCCCCAACAGCCTGGGGGTTGGGCACCCTGTCCTAGAGGATAAACGGTGAAAGGCAGATTGATCACTGGAGGGAAGCTATTTGAGAAAGAAGGAGTTGCTATCAAGAATGCTGTTTCTCTAAAATGATAAGTGTGTCAGGGTTCGGAGTAATAGTCCCATAGCAAACAAAACTCCGAAGCTTGTAGATTCCTCAAAGAATAGTTTTATTGGATATATCATATTGGCACAGATCTGGTGAAAACCAACTCTGAGGGTTCCCATGGTTTTCACCAAATTAAAAGTTTTTCCTCTTCCCCAAACATTCAATCACATGATCCAATCAGGGCACCATCCGGTTGCTTCAAAATGGCTTTGGCTAGGTCAGCTTCAGAGTTGACAAAAGTGTGAATTTGTTTGATCCTCTTGTTATGTCCTTATAAGGACATCCGCCTGGGATTGGCTGCAGATCCTTTCGGCGGGAGTTTTGAATCCCTGTCAGTGGGCGGTGCGTCTGCCGGAGTGTATATAAGGAGAGCTCCGGCAGCGCACAAGCCGTTCAGTTCTTGTTATTAAAACTTGTTACTTGAACCCTGCTGGTCACTTCTTCTTTCCTGCGCCGATCTAACACTGGCGACGAAGGTCTAGAGAAGAACCTCCGCGTGGCACGATCGCCATAACGAGCTGAAGTCACTCGACGCGGTCTGAGAAATGGCAACGCCGCAAGCGCCGTTCGCCTCACTGGCTCCCTTCAACCCCAGCCGGGAGAAGTGGAGTTCGTATATGATACGTTTCCGCCAATTCCTCCGGGGAAACGGCTACAACAACCTAGACGACGAGAGGAAGAGGGCTCTCTTCCTCGCTAACTGCGGCTCCGACGTTCTGGAACTCGCCGTCAACCTCGTCGCACCCAGGGACATTGAAGTCATGTCCTGGGTGGATCTGCAGACTGCCCTGCAAGACCACTATGCCCCAACGGGCACCCCCATTTCGAACCGCTTTACCTTCCGCCAACGTAATCAGAAGGAAGGCGAATCGCTTAAAGACTTTGTGGCGGCATTGCGTCAAATCGCTGCTAACTGCGAATTTGAGAACGTTGACAATGCCTTACGCGACGGGATCGTCTTCGGGATGAGAGATGCCAACCTCCAAAAGAAGTTCCTAAGCAGAAAAAGACTGTCCTTGAAGGACGTTCTTGAGGAGGCTACGGCTGCTGAAACATCCGAGACCGCCGCTGCTGCCATGCTCCAGTCCCGAGGGATCCATAAGATCCGCAAACCGTCATCGGAATCATCCGACGACTCGTCCACTCCGACTGATTCAGAGGGAGAATCAACCGTTTTAAAAGTTTCCCGCCCAACCAGGCGGGAAATTCAAAACGATGGCCGCCGCGCCGCTCAGTGCGGCAGTTGCAAGGGACACCACCCCCGCCAATCCTGTCGCTGGCGGGATGCCACCTGCAGACGCTGCCTTAAGAGGGGGCACATCGCAGAGGCATGCAGAGCCTCTGATCCTGTTCCGGAGTCGATCAAGCCCCAGAATCCAGAAAATCGTCGCGACTCCCAGAGGTCGTCCAAACGGTCCTCAACCCAGCAAAAGCGCGACGACCGCACCAGTTCTCATGGCGGCGCTGTGAACCAGACAACGATCGCCCTCACCAGCACCAACAGTGCCACAAAATTCCACGTGACACTGTTGGCAGAAGGCTTGCCGTGCACGATGGAAGTCGACTCAGGCTCCGTCTATTCGATCATCGACTGGCACCAGGTCAAGAGGCTCAAGCCGAATCTCTCCAAGCGCCAACTTGAACCTCTGCACTCCAAGCTGGTGGATTTCGGCGGCAAACCCATCGGCGTCATCGGGCGGACCAACCTCCGGATCGCCTTCAAGCAGTTCCAGGGCCAGCTTCCCATAACCGTCGTGGAGCATAGCCGCCCGACCCTGCTGGGCGTGGAGTGGTTCCAGCCGCTGGGGCTTTCTATTGGAGGCATCCACCAGATTAGCTCAGGCGAACTCGACTCACTCATCGGAGAGTTCCAAGAAGTCTTCGATGGTAAGTTAGGGACGTTTTTAGGGAAACCCATCTCCTTTAATCTGGACAAGGGGGTAACCCCAATTCGGCTCAAGCCCCGCCGGGTTCCATTTGCCTTGCGGGCTAAAGTAGACGCTCAGCTAGATAAGCTGATTGCCCAAGGTATTCTGGAACCCATCGATCATGCTTCATGGGAAACTCCCATTGTGACTCCCATGAAGCAGGATGGATCTGTGCGCATCTGCGCCGACTACAAAGTGACCATCAATAAGGCGTTGCCGCAGAGCGCATACCCCGTGCCAGTAGTGCAACATTTGCTGCACTCACTCGGCAAGGGCAAAATTTTTGCAAAACTGGACCTGGCCCAGGCTTACCAGCAACTGCCAGTAGATCAGGAAACGGCGGAGGCACAGACTATTGTCACCCATAGAGGCGCGTTTAAGTGCAACCGTCTCCAGTTTGGAGTCAGTGCAGCCCCTGGCATTTTCCAATCCATGATGGAACGCCTTCTCCAAGGCGTTCCAGGGGTGGTGCCTTATTTCGATGATGTACTGATCTCTGGGGACTCAAAGGCTCAACTCCTGGACCGGCTGAGGCTAGTTCTCCAGCGTTTCAGGGAGAAGGGCTTGAGAGTCCGGAGGGACAAGTGCATCATTGGGGTACAGGAAGTCGAGTTCCTGGGCTATCTGATAGATAGTTCTGGCATCCACCCCACCAAATCAAAAGTTAAAGCTATCCATGAAGCTCCCAGCCCCAAAAACAAAGCGGAGCTTCAGGCTTTCCTTGGATTGCTTAACTTCTACGCTATTTTCCTCCAGCAGAAAGCCACTGTTGCTGAGCCGCTCCATCGCTTGCTGGCGAAGGCGGTTTCCTGGAGGTGGGGACGTGAGGAAGAGTCTGCATTCAGAGCCGTTAAGCAACTCCTGACCTCTGACAGTGTGCTCATTCAATACAATGAGACACTGCCCCTCAGACTGACCTGTGACGCTTCCCCGTACGGAGTTGGCGCTGTGCTCAGCCACGAACTGCCTACCGGTCGTGAAGCCCCCATCGCATTTTTCTCAAAGACTATGTCTAGTGCTGAGCGCAACTACAGCCAACTGGACAAAGAGGCGTTGGCTATTGTTGCAGGGGTGAAGCGCTTCCACGAATACCTGTATGGACGGCAATTCACCATTGTCACCGATCACAAGCCTCTCCTCGGCCTACTAGCAGGGGACAAGCAGACCCCAGCATTCATGTCCCCCCGAATGACGCGCTGGTCCATATTCCTCGCCGGCTACTCCTACAGCCTCGTCCACCAGCCTGGTAAAGCCATCGCAAACGCCGACGCGTTGAGCAGGTGCCCATCCGCCGAATCTGTGGAAGACCCGGCCCCCACGCTCGAGCTGCTGCATATTGACAACGACAGCAACTGTCCCGTGACATCTGCCGACGTAGCGACGCACACGCGAGCTGACCCCATCCTCCGCCAAGTCCACTCCTGGGTCCTGAGAGGCTGGCCGACTCGAATTGACAGCGACGACTTCAGCCCGTTCAGCCGCAAGCAAGGGGAGCTGTCCACCATGCGCGGCTGTTTACTATGGGGAGATAGGGTGCTGATTCCCAGCACTCTTCAACGAAGGACTCTTACGGCGCTGCACAAAGGACACCCGGGCATTGTCCGGATGAAAGCCCTGGCACGGAGCTACGTCTGGTGGCCGACACTGGACAAAGACATTGAACATTGGGTCGCCAGGTGTAGCCCGTGCCAAGAAGTCAGAGCCGCCCCGCCTCAATCTGACCCGATGCCCTGGGAGACTCCGAGCTCCCCCTGGTCGCGCATTCACATAGACTTTGCGGGCCCCATTCATGGGCACCACCTCCTCATCGTGGTTGATGCCTACTCCAAGTGGTTGGAAGTCGTTCCCATGGCATCCACCACAACGGAAGCTACCATCCGTGCCCTCCGGCGCCTTTTCGCGACCCATGGACTCCCTGACGTTTTGGTCTCAGACAACGGGCCCCAACTTACGTCCGTGCCCATGGAAGCTTTCCTGGCTGGCTTGGGCATTCGCCATGCCCTTTCTGCCCCTTACAGACCGGCCGGAAATGGGCAGGCTGAACGGATGGTGCGGCTCACGAAGGAGTCGCTCGCCAAAATGGGCCCGGGTGACTGGCAGGAGCGCATTGACACTTTTTTGCTCACCCAGCATATCACGCCTCACTCTGCCACCCGAAAATGCCCCGCCGAGCTTTTAATGGGCAGGAGACTCCGGTCTCCCCTGGACAGACTGCACCCGCAATACTCCTCTGAGGTGCCCGCATCCGCCAGTCGCCAACTTCGCCAGTTTTCCGTCGGTGATGCCGTGTTCGCTCTGAATTTCCACGGCTCGCCGAAATGGCTTAAAGCTACAGTACACAGCACAACCGGTCCCAAATCCTACCGCGTTGAGCTGGACGATGGACAGATCGTGAGACGTCATCTCGACCAGCTCCGCAAAAGGTGGAGGGAAGTGAGCGAAAACCACCCCGACGAGGTAGGCCTAAACCACCCCGGCGCAGTAGGCCTAAACCACCCCGACGAGGTAGGCCTAAACCACCCCGGCACAGTAGGCCTAAACCACCCCGGCGCAGTAGGCCTAAACCACCCCGACGAGGTAGGCCTAAACCACCCCGGTACAGTAGGCCTAAACCACCCCGACGAGGTAGGCCTAAACCACCCCGCCGAAGTAAGCCTAAACCACCCAGACGAGGGAGACCGGCGACCCGAGGGACGAACAAGCACCCCGGCACCTAGCCTAATACCAGATCCGGCAAGGCAAGTAGACCGGGGACAACCCAGCAGGGGAAGCCAATGTCAACCCTGCGAAGTAGGCAACCGGCAGCCCAGAGTTGGGGACCTCCAGCCATCAGTCCAGGAGACCCTACAACAACCCGCCAACCGCGCAGAAAACCAACCCTGCAAGGAAGGCCTCCACCACCCCGGCAGGGTAGGCCAGCACCAACCCGACCAGGTCGAGCAGCCCAGCGGCCAGAGGGAACATTCGACACCACCGCCAGACCAACCGCGCAGAGAGGGCCTACACCACCCCTGCAAGGTAGGCCTACGCCACCCCGACAGAGCCGACCAGTCACCATGTCCGTCCACCTGCCGCCCCGGGAGTAAGCCGGACTCGACCGGAGACCCCGGGGGCTTAACCCAACCACCACCGCCGGACTCGCACCCTGACCCAGACCGGCGCGACCCCAGCCCAAAGGGGACCCGAGGGAGACCCAGGGACCTACCGTGGCTCAGGAGTTCCGGACCGGCCAAGAACAGGGATCCACACCGGCGGCTCCACGATCCGTGCAGGAACGAGGCAGACCAGCATCGCCCGCAGGCGGAGGTCCGTGACCCGGCCGGAGGTTCGGACACAGTGCCCGCGTCCTCGACGGCCAGATCCAGCCCGGCACCGGGGAAGAAGCCCCGAGCAGAGCAGACACCCTCCGTCCGGGAGAGTGTCCATCTTGACTCTGAACTGCGCAGGTCTACGCGGGCACGTAGACGTCCTGTTTATCTTAGTGACTATTTCCCTGATCGACTGACTAAGAACTAGGGGGGAGGAGTGTTATGTCCTTATAAGGACATCCGCCTGGGATTGGCTGCAGATCCTTTCGGCGGGAGTTTTGAATCCCTGTCAGTGGGCGGTGCGTCTGCCGGAGTGTATATAAGGAGAGCTCCGGCAGCGCACAAGCCGTTCAGTTCTTGTTATTAAAACTTGTTACTTGAACCCTGCTGGTCACTTCTTCTTTCCTGCGCCGATCTAACACCTCTCATTAATAATAATAAGTATTTCGGATTTAGTGTGGAGCAAGGAATAAATATACTCTACATTCCCTAGATAACTTACACCATACTTTCCTGACCTTGACATTTATCAGTGAGTAGTGTGGTTAGTTGGTCATCTCTTCCTTTGCCAGCCAGGAAAAACTTTTGGAAAAGCTGAGCACTTAAAGTAATGGGTGAAATTACTGAAGACAATGATGCGTATTTCTACAAGTACCCCAAAGACCACAGAGACATTTCTACAAACCACCGTAGAAAGAATCAGTCCCACTGCTGCTGTGCTTGCTGGGTGGTTTTGGCAGATGATGGCTAGATTTCCAAGTTTAGCCATCTCATAAATTTATTCTGTGCTCCTCTCCCTGCAATGATGAAGTAAAGGGTCGTTGGCAGGGTTCCGAAGATTTACACTCCTGGTTCTTCCAGGAGATGCCACCCACCATTTGAGAACTCTTGACTTAATAGATGACTTCTTCCCAGTTTGAAAATGAGAAGAGTACGTGAACATTGTAGAGTTACTTTCCGTAATTCAGTAATTCCATCCCACTCTATCACTGTGGTTAATACTGCAAATTTGCATGTAAATGATATCACATATTACATTTTGGCTCCCCCCCCCCTTTTTCTTTTGCTGTACATTATATCCGCTACTGTAAAAGTTTGGCAGTTGAAATGGATATTTAAAATAGCCGTTGGGTAGAAAGCGCCGGGTACGTTTCTGTAGCTAAGTATTAAGTACTGACTATTACCGGTATATAGCAAGACCCTCAGTTATTGCTTTCTAAGTTTATTTATTTGCGTGGGATTTGATAGAATCAAATGATCAATTGCAATCTGAATGCAATTGATCATTTGTGGTCTGTGGCATGCAAATAGCTTACCCATATGTTGGAAAAGAATTGAGAATGGGGGTGGGGAATCTAATTAGATACTATAAAAATACCACATTTTTCTGATATAATTTCTTTTATTGTCATTTTGATCGAAGAGGTGATCACGCGCGAAGCGCGCACACAAAGAGAACTGGTAGTAAAGCCGGTTAGAACCCACCACCGGTATATAGATATATAGATGTATATCTCCTCTGGTTAGATGAATCCTTATCCAAGGATGTATTCATTTATCAGTCTATGACCTAAGAATGATTAACTGACTGAGCTTCTTTGCAACATGCCGGTCAGATATTAGGGAGGAACAGGTAGAAAAATAATACCTATTAGGACAACCATATTAGGAATGCTGGTTCTTTCATTTACTTTTTAAATATTTTTTAATTTTTTTTCTTTAAAAAACACAAACAAAACAAGAACAAGAACAAAAGTAAAAAACAGTTTCCATTTTACAACAATTCCGTATTGGCGTAAAATCACAATTTGTATTCCCCCCCCCCTTCATATTCACATCTTTGTAATTGGGTGGTTCCCTTATTTCTTACGTATTACCTATACTACTTCTTACTTACTTATAGATTTCTATTGTATCTATATATTACTTTACATACATTGTGTATTTCATCTTATTTATTAGTCCTGTCCTCCAACCATTTATACTGTTTATTCCATATTAAGTAGTATTCCATTTCATCTTTTTCTTTTATTTCTTTTGTTGATTTATCCATCTCCGCACAATCCAAAATTTTCCTTATCACCAGGAATGCTGGTTCTTTTAATTTGGGGGATTAGCAGCAGCCTGTTAACAAAAGTAATACTTGTCTTTCTACCTAATTCTTCTACCAAAGTCACACTGGGCTTAGCTTTGAAAGTTCTAGCCTTTAATATGCTGCCTTACACAGCAGTAGGAAACCTGGCGCTATCGCTAAAACGTTTTCTTAAACATCTTGGCTCTTTAATCATAGACTGCATTAATGGGTACCGGTTTAACTTTTTTTCTGGTGTATCTGACTCTGGTTTGTTACATCTGAGCCTGTCCTTTACAGCAAATCGTGGTTTGTTTTCCAGCAATTGTTCACAACCTTGCTTGGGGATTGCTTTTAAAAGTTAAGAGAGAAATTAAAAAAAATAAAAATAAACTACAGGTAGTCCTCGACTTACGGCCACAACTGAGCCCCAAATTTATGTTGCTAAGTGAGACATTTGTTAAGGGAGCTTTGCCCCATTTCTTGCCATAGTTGTTAAGTGAATCACCACTCAGTTGCTCAGATTCAGATACTTTTCTATGCTCTTGGTCAAGGTAAAGGTTCCCCTCACACATATGTGCTAGTCGTTCCCAACTCCAGGGGGCGGTGCTCATCTCTGTTTCAAAGCCGAAGAGCCAGCACTGTCCGAAGACTTCTCCGTGGTCATGTGGCCGGCATGACTAAATGCCAAAGGCTACGAGCCTGGATAGCTGAGCAGACTAATGCATTATAATTAACTCCAGCTGTCTGCAATTACTGTAAGTTTGAATCTCACCAGGCTCAAGGTTGACTCAGCCTTCCATTCTTTCTAAGGTAGGTAAATTGAGGATCCAGTTTGTGGGGGCAATAAGCTGACTTTGTATAAAATATACAAAAGTATGAAGGCTATTGCTTAACGCATTGTAAGCCGCCCTGAGTCTCTGGAGAAGGGCGGCATATAAATCAAATAAAAAAAAAAGGCACACGGAATGCTGTTCCCGTCCCACCAAAGGTGGTCCCTATTTTTCTACTTGCATTTTTTACATGCTTTGGAACTGCTAGGTGGGGCAGAAGCTGGGACAAGTCACGGGAGCTCACCCCACTACGCGGCACTAGGGATTCGAACCGCTGAACTGCCAGCCTTTCAATCGGCAAGCTCAGCATCTTAGCCACTGAGCCACCGCATCTCTTGGGTCTTGTGGTAAATCAAGGAATTTCTCTGGATTAGTACCCAAGGTGAGATCCTTAAGAGCAACCTGATTAGGCCCCCTGACAACCACTTTATGCTGAAATTCAACTCGATGCTCCAAGAGCAGCTGCGCTGAGTTGTTAAGAAATCCCTAACGCCCTCTTGGAAGCCAACAGGGACTATAAGGTGCCTGAGGCAGACCAGTTTAAGAGCTCCTTCTCCCTCTTAAAGTATTGAAATATTTATTTAATTTGTGTCCTGCCATTATAATATTTACAGATAACTCAAGGCAGCAAACATAGCTAATACTCCTTCCTTCTCCTACCTTCTTTCCCTGAAAATAAGACCCAAACGTAAAATAAGCCTTTGCATGATTTTTTAGGATGCTCATAATATAAACCCTACGCTGAAAATAAGCCCCAGTTAAGATCGTCAACCAGACGGAGGCGTTTAATACTGTATTTTCCCCCAAAATAAGACCTAACAGGAAAATAGGCCATAATGCATCTTTTGGAGCAAAAATTAATATAAGACCCGGTCTTATTTTTGGGAGAAACATGGTATTTTCCCCACAACAGCAACTCTGTGAGGTGGGTTGGTGAGAGAGAGCGAGAGAGATTGATCCAGTCATCCAGGTGGCTTTCATGTCTCAGGCAGTACTACAACTCAGGGTCTCCTGGTGATTGGTTTATTCAGCTGGCTTTTCATGGCTAAGGCGGGACTAGAACTCACAGCCTCCTCGTGATTGGCCCAAACTCATCCAGCAGCTTTCATGGCTGAGGTAGGTCTTGAACTCACGGTCTCTTGCTTTCTAACCTGGTCTAGCCTTAACCACCAGACCAATTTTGGTTATAAATTCTCTTGGTTTGTGGTTGAGTGGTAGGGTTCAGAGAGATATGTCACATTGGATTATAGTAGTTGTATGTTGGTGGTTTCCCAGGTTTTGCTCCTCTCCGTAAAATCAATACGACTTTAAACAGGGCATAAAATGGTCAATAAAGGACTGTGTCTTATATTGCTTATCAGAGGAGTGATTATTTATTCTATTCATAGCTGGAGGTGTCCATATAATCTTTACCGAGGTTTGCAGAGGATGTGCGCAGAACCAAAAGGGCAGGATGCTAGAAGACAATCTTCTTATCTGCAGCGTTAGAAGTGTACCTAGAGAAATGCAGAAGGCTAGTTGCAGGCAGTTTCTTCAGAAGGGAAGTAAACGCAGAGATGAGAAAAGATTCAGAAGAGAAGTAAACATAAGAGGCAAAAAAAAACCCAACAAAAAACGGAGGAAACAAACCACGGCATACTTAGGCCTAACAAAAAGATAGCTATCTAGTAATAGTTTAGCTTCTTGTGGGAATTGTGTCGTTCAGCCGTGGTTCAGAAGTGTTTACTGAATTTTCACTAACTCTGCCATTGTTGGGAAAAGATTGACAGGCTGAAAATGAAAGAAGAATGACTATTCAAACCAATATTATGCTGCCCTCGCTGTAGAATTTTAGAGTGTGTGTGGAATTGGAGTATTTCCGCGCCGGTCTGTATTAAAGCAGTAAATATAAGGAATGCATCTCCTGAATTCACTCTCTCGTCTTTTGAGTATGCAATATTTGCATAGAACTCCTTGGCAGGCTAATCATATTAAAATTGTCAATCCCTTTGTCTGTTGGGTATTCATCATTTTGGAAAGCCCTCATCTGTTCTTTTGTTATATTCATGCTACAGGAACTAGATGTAATTCAAGAACTCGATATGCTAACCAGCCTAACGTGGCCATGAATCTTCTTCCTTTGAGGGATGAATCTAGCGAGTTGGTTTGAAAGCTTCAGAAGGCTGCTGATCTTCTATCTGAAATTATCATAAATTCTCTTTTCAGCGGTTCCATATTTTGATGTGAAATTTCTTCCATGCTCCCATTTCTGTAAAATAAAGCCTCCTTTAAATTGTAGCAATAGAAGAGAATATTCGTAGCCCATGGTTGAGTTGCATGGACCTTGGTGGCTTTCTTGCAGACATTTTTTTAAAAAAATTGATTTATATGCTGCCCTTCTCCGGAGACTCAGGACGGCTTACAATGCGTTAAGCAATAGCCTTCATACTTTTGTATATATATACAAAGTCAGCTTATTGCCCCCACAAACTGGGTCCTCATTTTACCTACCTTAGAAAGGATGGAAGGCTGAGTCAACCTTGAGCCTGGGGAGATTCGAACTTACAGTAATTGCAGACAGCTGATGTTAATCACAATGCTTTAGTCTGCTGAGCCACCAGGCCCTTCTATGACCCAATTGGATAATAATCTGCTAGTTCAGCAGATCAGCAGATCAAATCTCACCGGCTCAAGGTTGACTCAGCTTTCCATCCTTCCGGGTGGGTAAAATAAGGACCCAGATTGTTGGGGGCAATATGCTATTTAGTATACTGTCTATTGTTGTAAGCAGCCCAGAGTCCTCGGAGAGTGGGCGGCATAGAAATACGATTAAATAAATAAATAAATACATACATACATACATACATACATACATACATACATACATACCAGTGCTGGAAGGGAGTGGGATTGGCTCTGTGTTTATATATTAGTGGATTGCCATGTCAGTGTTGGTAGGAGTGTTGATTTCTTTTTGGTAGTTCTTGATTAGTCTGTTGTTTAATGTTGGGTTGGTTGTCTGAGTTAGTAGTTCCTTGATTGGGGTATTGTTTACTGCTGTTCTAGCATTAACCTTAGTTTTAATCTCTGCTTATCCGGGTGTCAATTGCAGGCTAGGAGAGTGTTTATGTGTTTCTTCTTGTTTCCTTTTTCCTTTTTTATTTGTCTCTTTTGAATTGTATGTACCCTGTTTCCCCCAAAATAAGACATCCCCTGATAATAAGTCCAATCGGGCTTTTGAGCGCATGGCAATAAGGCCAAGTGTTTATTTCGGGGTTCCAAAAAAAATATAAGACAGGGTCTTATTTTGGGGGAAACACTTTGGGGAAGATATCAATTTAATTCCTTTAAATTGAGTTATGCTTGTGGTGCCTTCATGGACACATCCATTGGGTTTTCTTGGCAACACTAAGAATGGAGTTTGTCATTGCTTTTTTTTCTTTTCACAACTTTGCAATCTAGTCTATAGCCCTGGGATTTCCTGTTGGCTTTCCATCCAGTACTAACTAGATCCAATTCTCCTTGCTTTTTTTTTTTTTTTTTTGAGACTCACCAAGGTCAGAAGAACTCTCCTGCTTAACTTGGCATTGATAAAATGCTCCAAAATTTAGTTTCATTTATTCTGCAGAAAAGCAAACTTTACAATGATTTTAGCACCAGCATTTATAGCAGCAAAAAAAATGGAGCTAAATGTGATATCTGAGGGATAGTATCATAAAATCCAAAGGTGGAAAGGTACCTTGGAGGTCTTCTAATCCAGCCTCCTGCCCAAGACTCAAATGGTTGTCCAGACTTTTCTTGAAAACCTCCAGTATTGGAGCACCCACAATTCTGGGAGGTAAGCTGGAAAATTTACAAATTAACAGAGTTGGAAGGGACCTTGCAGGTCATCTAGTCCAACCCCCCCCCCCCAAAAGCTGGAGAACTGACACCATTTCTGACAGATGGCAGTCCAGTCTCTTCTTGAAAGCCTCCAGTGATGAAGCTCCCACCACTTCTGAAGGCAACTTCTGTTCCATGGGTTGATTGTTCTGTCAGAAAATTTCTCCTTATTTCTAGGTTGAATCTCTCCTTGATCAGTTTCCATCCATTATTCCTTGTCTGGCCTTCAGTGCCTTGGAAAATAGTTTGACCGCCCTTCCCTCTGTGGCAGCCTCTCAAAATATTGGAAGACTCCTATCCTGTCTCCCCTGGTCCTTCTCTTCACTAGATTAGCCATGCCCAGTTCCTGCAATCAATCTTCAAACTCTTCCACTGATTAATTGTTCTCCTTAGTTCTAGGTTGGACATATCTCTCTCTGATGAACTTTCATCCATTCCTCTTGTCCTGCCCTCAGATGCTTTGGAGAATATTTGTCATAAAGTTTTGATTTTTTAAAAAGAACTATTACTTCTACTTCAAAAATATATTGATTGGATAGATCTTGCAAAAATAATGGGGCCACCATGCTGTTGCTTTTTATAGAAATGACTTCATTTAAATATTTTGTTGTTGTTCCACACATTCATGTTTTGGACTTCAGTCCTGAATCCGTATGACATATGTTAAAGACATTTTTAATTTGTCTGAATAGACAAGCCTGGATAGCTCAGCAGACTAATTGCAGCTGTCTGCAATTACTGTAAATTCAAATCTCCCCAGGCTCAAGGTTGACTCAGCCTTCCATCCTTTCTAAGGTAGGTAAATTGAGACCCAGTTTGTGGGGGCAATAAGCTGACTTTGTATAAAATATATAAAAGTATGAGGGCTATTGCTTAATGCATTGTAAGCCGCCCTGAGTCTCTGGAGAAGGGCGGCAGATAAATCAATTTTTTTTTTAAAAAAGAATGTATTGTGTCTCTAAATATTTATTTATATTTTATTCAATTTGCATGCTATCACACTCCAACCAATTCTGGGCACCTCTCAATAATAAAACAACACAGAAAACAATAGAATGCAGGCAATCTGCCAAAACAGTATTAAAAAAAATATGCACATCTTTAGTATATTTGAATTCTCACACTTGCATACTCAAGTTGTTTAACATAATTAGAATTTCATTATTTGGAGCCCCATAGATAAGGGAATAGAAATTCTTTTTGCAGTGATTCTTATTATAATCCTCTTTTTATATCTAATATATAAATATTAATATAATATATATTTAAACTCCAAGAGCTGCTATAATCAGCGTAGGCTTTTTGTACATTAACAAATAGTATAGAAATTACTTTGGGGGGAAAGTGTTAAAGCTATGGGCTATTATCATTAATAGCATATGTGAATATTTAAGTATGGCATCTGGATTCTTCATGCCCTTATTATGGTCAAAAGGCTGATATTTCAGCATAAGGAAGATAAATGTATGCGCCCTTTTGCTGAATGGATTGAAGACTTGATTGTACTTGACACCAATGAGTGGATTGCTTTTAGATGTAAGCTTTGTATTGGCAGGTATAATCAAATATGGGACTTATTTGTATAGAATACAATAAGCTAAAATATCAGCATGTAAGTGTATTAGAAATATATACGTCTTCAATAATATGTGCAATAGACAGCTATGCATAGAATTATAACTTTTTAACTATATATATAAAAGCAAAAACCACTCACGCCGTAACCATGAAATCTCCAGAACCGTAAAGCCTACAAACTTGAAATTTGCCACATGTTCCTCTTGGCTTCTAGGTGCTCACTAAGAAAGGATTTTTTGAAATGATCATCAGAGTATTAGTATTTCCTATATTATTATTAACACACTCTGATCAGTGGTGGATTGCCCTCGGTTCGCACCTGTTCTATAGAACCGGTAGTAAAACCGGCTGGAGGCCCTGCCCACTAACCCTGACATGCTGCCCACTGACCCTTCTGCACTTGCGGCCCCATTGCGAACTGGTAGTAAAGGTAAGTAGAACCCACCCTTGGCTCTGATGCTAAGGAGTTCTACTCCCTCTCCCCACCTGAAAAGAAATCTGTTCCAAATGCAAAACCCAAGCAGAGGAGAGGAGTTTCACTTTCAGTTTTACTTTCATAGCAGGAAGCAGCTTTAATACTGAACACTTGAGCTAAGCCACGGCCAGGCTCCTTCCTCTCACCTTCTTGCTCACACAGCAAATACTGTTTCACTTTCCGAACAGCCCTCTGATGCTAAGGAGTTTTACTCCCCCTCCCCACCTCAAAAGAAGTCTGTTACAAATGTGAAACACAAGCAGAGGAGAGGAGTTTTCATCAAATAGTTTGGTAGCGAAGCATGGTTATCCAGCTAGTTATGATCAGGGATGGGTTTTACTTACCTTTACTATTGGTTCGCAACGGGAGCGCGCACATGCACAGATCATCTATGATGACATTGTGCCAGGTGGGTGGGGCCCCCCGCTGGTTTTACTACTGGTTCTGTAGAACTGGACAGAACCAGGAGCAACCCACCACTGGTTATGATCAGGGGTGAAATGCTCCTGGTTCAGACAGGATCACCTGATCCGGTAGCGATGGTGACAGATGGTTCAGAGAACCATTAGCAAAAATCCCTGCAGGCCCCCCTGCCCCCCCACCATGCCCAGCTGAGCTGCACGATCATCAGAGGCTTTTTAAAAAAAGTTTTAAAAGCATTTTTTCTACAACCTCTTCCGACGAAAAAATGCTTTTAAAAGTAAAAAAAAAAAGCCTCTGATCGCGCAGCTCAGCTGATCAGAGACTTTTCAAGGCATTTTTTCCTGCAACATCTAGGCAGAAGATGTGGTAAAAAAAAATTGCTTTGAAAAGTCTCTGATGATCCCAGCTGAGTTCCCTGATCATCGGAGAGGCTTTTTAAAGCATTTTTTAAAAAGCCTCTCTGACGATCCCAGCTGAGTTGCCTGATCGGCAGAGGCTTTTCAAAGCATTAGAAAAAAATGCTTTGAAAAGTTTTTTTTAAAAAAAGTTGGCCACGCCCACCCAGTCACATTACCCCCCCTCACCAAGCCACGCCCACAGAACCGGTAGTAACAAATTTTACATTTCACCCCCCAGTTATGATGATATATATTACATTTCCTTTGTCATATTTTTTCACTTTTCTGTTACAAGACTTTTAATGTTTTCTCTTCTGTTTGACAATGTGTTATTTTTGTGTTTTGCTCCTTTATGTTTTTTTGTTATAAATTAAAAAGCAGTCAAATAATTGCACTACAGATAGTCCTTGACTTACAACAGTCCATTTAGTGACCATTTCAAGCTACAATGCCACTGAAAAAAGTGACATGACAATTTTTCACACTTATGACCCTTGCAGCATCCTCAAGATCCTGTGATCAAAATTCAGATGGTCTGCAACTGGTTCATATTTATGACGTTTGCTGTGTCCTGGGGTCATGTTTTTCTCCCCCCCTTTTAAAATGAAAATTTTAAATTTGTTCTTAACTATTGGGGTGTTTTAAATTTGTTTTCGACCAAAATGTTTAATGCAGTTTTAAATTGTTTTTTAAATTTTAGATTTTCATGTTTTACTTCTTGACTGTTCACCGCCCTGAGTCCTTCGGGAGTAGGGCGGTATATAAATCAAATAAAACAAACAATAAAACAATGTGTGACAATGTGCAATTTGCGACTTTCTGAGAGGCAAAGTCAATGGGGAAGCCAGATTCATTTAACAACTGTGTTATTAACTGCAGTGATTCACTTAACAACAGTGGCAAGTAAGATTGTAAAATGGGGCCAAATTCACTTAACAAATGCTTCACTTAGCAATATAAATTTTGGGCTCATTCAAGGTCATAACTTGAGGACTACCTGTATCTAATATTTATTATATATTTATTCTATTTCTGCAGCCACCCATCTCAATCCAACTGAGTCTGGGCCATGAGCAACATCTCAATAATTAAAACCATAAAAACTGTTACAAATCATGCATATAGGAAACCAAGAATTATCATAATGATTGCATAAAAGCAGGAATCAATGTGAAAATTAGTATCAAAAATGTGTGATTGATACTGTTTATTATGTGCATGTCTTCCATTAAATCAAGTAGTAGTAATTAGATTGTATTGCTCGTGAACTGGAATGGTGCATATTAATCTAATTGTGCAGGAGTGAAAATTTCAGAATTACTTTTGTGGGTATTTGTTGTACAATACAATATCTTCAGTAGTTTACATAATGCATGTGAAAGAAGGGATAAAATTTTACTCTGTTCAAAAACACCATTTTTTCTGTTAATTGATTTTAGTAATTAGCAATTGAGATAATAATGTAAAATGCCTCTGCAAAGATGAATGGGCATTTTTAAGAATGGGTGCACTTAGCTGTAATTGGTCTTTTTAATGGATTCAAATATAAATCTGTGAAGAGCATTTGCAAAAATGAAAGAACAGTTTATGGAAAACTGTGGGAAATCATTTAATATTTTCCCATGTAAGAGCCCTGATGGTGCAGTGGTTAGAATACAGTACTACAGGCCAATTCTGCTCACTGCCAGGAGTTCGATCCTGACTGATTCAAGGTTGACTCGGCCTTCCATCCTTCCAAGGTAGTAAAATGAAGACCCAGATTGTTGGGGACAAGAGGCTGACTCTGTAAACTGCTTATAGAGGGCTGTAAAGCACTGTGAAGCGGTATATAAGTCTAAGTGCTATTACTATTGCTATATCGGTGGTGGTATTGCCTTTTATAAATGCTTTAGGACTGTTGTGAACAGGTGTGAGAGTGGTACCAGTATGGATTCCCAACTTGCTGACACATATAGTAGAAACACATGTTTCAGCATAGAAACAGATGCTGTCAATTGAAATGATTTAACTACATATATATTTAAACATTATCGATATTACCGCTACACAAACGCACCCCAAACACCAAACAGAAAAGGCCAATCAAGCAGCTCTCATCGACTTAATCTCTCTACAACTTTGAATTAGAAACATCTCAAAGCAATTAAAATATGTTTTGATATCCCACCTTCGTTATTATTTTTATAAATATGCTCAATACTCCTTCCTCCTCCTGTTTTTCCTACAACAGCCACCCTGTGAAGTGAGTTGGGCCGAGACAGAGTGATTGGCCCAAAGTCACTCAATTGGCTTTCATGGCTAAGGCAGGACTGGAACTCACCATTTCCTGGTGATTGATCCAAATTCACCCAGCCAGGTTTTATGTCCAAGGCACGACTAGAACTCACTATCTCCTGGTGATTGACCCCCAATTATCCTGCTGGTTTTTGTGCCTAAGGTGGAGCTAGAACTCACCGTCTCCTGGTTTCTAGCTTAGAGCCTTAACCAAACAAACAGAGCAAACAAAATGAGGGGTCATTGGTGCTCTCTGAGCTTCCTTTTTTTCTTGCAGACGTTTCATTACCCAAGTAGGTAACATCATCAGTGTTAGTAAGGAGTGCGGTTTGCTGTCAGTTTCTATTCTGGTGTCGTGCCCTGTCAGTGTTGATGGTCTTTGAGATTCTTTGGTAGTGTTGTGGTCCACCAGAAGCCTGTGGAGCTAGCAGCATAGTCAGACAGTGAGGAGGCTGGGGAGGAACATGGACCAGCATCGGAGGCAGAGATGGGGCCAGGGCCATCTGGGAGTTATGTGCGGACCCCGGAGTCTCCAGAGTCAGACATCAGAGAGGCAGAGGAACAGGAGGAGCCCGTTCCTAGTGCGTGCATGCACAGAGCTGCCAGAAGGCAAGAACAATTAAAACAAAAGGGATGACTCGGGAGTAAGGCCTGGAGATGATTGGCCCCTCCCATAAGGCTTAAAAGAGGAGCAAAGGCACATGGGCCCTTTGCAGGAAAGCAACATTGTTAATTCTGTTCCCAGTCGGCATCTCTGCTTGATTCTGGACTCCATGGGGCTTTGCCAAGTAGGTCTTTGGCAGAGTGTCAAGGAAGATAAAGGTGGGTGAAGGACTTCTCCCGATGGACTTTTTGCAACTAATTGGGACTCAGCTGTGAATGAACGTAATTCACAGCTATTGCAATAAAAGAGGTTTTGGGACTACTCGTGTGTTTCAATGACTCAGGAAGCCTAGGTCACAACAGGTTGGGCTGTTTACTGTTGGCTCTTTGGCAGTTTCTTGATTGGGGTATTGCTCACTTGAAACAAAAACCAAACAAAAATATGCAATAAAAAGACATCTTTAAAGATGTTAAATATGTAATAAGAATTAGGGAGAAAAGAAAAAAAATGAAAATCAGGAACAAAACCCTGCTCCTCCAACAGTCACACAAAGTCCTGGTGAAGAGACAGGTCATTAACAGATGCAGCCTTAGTAGTGTGGTAGAACTCAGGGTAGAGAATATTTGAGAACGTAAGCAGTGTCTTCCTGCAGTTCTTGATATTCACATCAGCACTCCTGCAACAATCTCCTTGGTTAGCTATGTCTACAGTAGAGTCAGGACTCCTGGATAGAATTTGTTTAGGGCCGTATATAACCTTATAACCTTGAAGTGATCACAGTAACTAATTAGCAGGAAGTGCAGTTGCTTTGACACAGGTGCAATGTGTATGTCCAGGTACCCTGTTTGGCAAATTGGCCACTGCATTCTGCAGCAGATTTACTTTTGATGCAAGATCTGGCTTCTAAATGGTTTTAAAATGTCTGATTTTTTATTTTTTTTTGGTTTTGTTTTAACCATTCAGTTGTGTCTCACTCTTGGCACAGCTTCTTTTCAGTTGTTGGATGTTCGGATTTGTATCCTCTTTGATGTTACCAAGCCAGCGTGTTCTTTCCTTGGCCCTTCATCTTGTTCTACAAACCCAGGGGTCTGCAACCTTAAAATACTCAAATACTCATTTGGACCCGTTTCCCACAGAAAAGGAAACACTGGGAGCCACAAAACCTGGGTGGGTGTGGCCAACTCGACATCACTCACTTCCGCCAGTCACATGATCCCCTAGCCACGCCTACCCAGCCGGTCATTAGGACAGAGAACTGATTGTTAAAAAACACCGGCAACCACAATCTCTCTCTCTTTTCCTCTCTCCCTCCCTCCCTCCCTCCGTATCTCTCTGTCTCCATCCCCTGCCATTACCCTTACCTTCTTAGGCCAGGCGACGAGTGACTGGGAAGGGAGGGTGAGGGGCGGGGCCTGTCAGCGGTGGGATCACCCGACAGGGAGCCATAGCGCATGCGGCTCCAGAGCTGCAGGTTGCTGACATCAGCACTAACCATTCCTAGCATCATTGACTTCTCCAATGAATTTGCACGCTGGACATGGCCAACGTAAATGTGTATTAGGTACTTCCAAACCTTCAAGAAAGTGCGATCTGCTCCCAACTTCACAAAAGAGACAAGCCTTCCCTTTACACAACATAAGAGAAAAAGAAGTAGAAACGTCTCCCATTACTTTGCATCTACTATCTCTATCTGGAAATAGCTTACTCCTTGGAAGGTTACTAAACTTCTATTAATCTTACTAATGAAAGCTCTGAGAGACATGCTTTTGGGATTATTTGCTTCCAGTTCACATTGCTAGCCGTAGCCTTTTAGTTGGAGCAAGTTTCACATGGGCTTTCAAAAATATTGATGACTCTCGGATACCTTATGAATATAAATAAATTTAATGTCCAAAAGGAAATGTATTTTCCCCCAAAAGGAAATTAAATAGAAGCGCCCCTCTCTATAGCTTTCACTGCTTCTGCATTATGCAAAGTGCTTCTTTTGAAGGATTTTTTGGGGAAATTTTGTGGTCTTCGGAGGAATGAAGCACCCTGGCAACAAACTCTTTATGCTTTCTGTATCTCTAGAGAAATACTTTGTAAGGCTTTCAGAGCTCGTTGCTATCCATCAGTTGTATTCCAGGTTTTCTTTTTGCTACTTCTATATGCAGAACCCTAAATAGCTGCGTTCTGAAGAACCAAGAGAGTCCTTCAAAATACTAAGTGTTTATATTTGAGAAGTCCCATCAGCATTTATCCTCCATCAGATGAAAATAGCTCACAATTTGTTTCAAGAATAAAACTTCACTTCCATTTCTTTCCTGTTCGTATTTCATATTTATTCCGTCTATCCATCTCTTATTGGTTGTAATGAGTTTGTGCCTTGTTTCTTATATTACAGTAACAGTAACGGAGTTCGAAGGGACCTTGGAGGTCATTTAGTCCAATCTCCTGCTCTCGCAAGACACTTATACTATTTCGGACAGATTAAGTCCAGTTTCTTCTTAAAAGCATCCAGCGTTGGGGCACTCACAATTTCTGAAGGCAATTTGGTTTATAGTTCTCACTGTTAGGGATTTTCTCCTTAGTTCTAGGTTGCTTCTCTCCTTGGTTACTTTCCATCTCTTGTTTCTTGTCCTGCCTTCTGGTGCTTTGGTAAATAAGTTGGCCCTCTCTTCCTTGTGGCAGCCCTTGTATAGCTTTGGAGCTGAAGAAGCTTCTTGGATGAGAAGTGAAATGTTTTCAAAGAAAAACCAGAAAGTCCAGTTGCCTCTTGAAAAAGCATCTTTGGGACAACCATGTGGAATTTTTTTACTTCCCTCCTTTGCCTACTGCAGTCAACTGTCCTCAAATCTTGAATTTCCCTTCCTGAAAAACGCTGAATTCTAGGACGTTACAATCATCTTTTCTTAAGTTCTCTGCAACTTGCATTTCCTTAACTATTTTTCCCATGTTAGCCCCCTAATTCCATTCTTGACCTTTTAGATGATGGGTGTTATCTGCAAGGCCTAGGATGCAGCAAGCTTTGCTGCAAAGTTTGATTCCCAGCTGATGTCAGGGTAATTAAAATCCCCTTTTATCCTAACTAATTAAAGTGTTTCTGTGGTATCTCGTCTCCCTGACTTGGGCAAATTTCACTTATAATGTTTCCTTTGGTGACCTGTGTTATATGGTCACAGCAGTCATTTGGTTTCTTTCTTCCTTGACTCTCATCCAAACACTTTCAACAGGTTTTTTCGACCTGTTGCTGTGGGGAACAGTTATTAATTAGTAATTAAACAGGCCCCCTTGAGTTACTAATAAAGGTGAGATAAAAATTGAATAAATAAAATAAATAGATGTAGGCATTCCTCTCTCTCTCTTTCCCTCCTCCCTCCTCTGTCTGTCTATCTGTCTGTCTCTGTCTGTCTGTCTGTCCGTCCGTCCATCCAATCCCTCCCTCCCACAGAATCCCTCCCTCCCATCATCTCAGCCATGATTTCCACCCCACCAGATTTTAGTAATGCCAACAATGTCATGTTTGCTCCTTCACCATCCAATTTTGAGTTCTTCCATTTTGTTTCCCATACTCTTGTGTTGTGTAGGCATGTCAGCCACTTATGTTTTGCCTAGTATATCTCCTGATCTTGAGGATACCCTTCTACTAGTTCTTTCCTTGTTTTAAAGTTTACCACTGTTGGATTTATGCTTCAAGTGTGGTTCTGGGTTTCAGTCTTCCTCCTTCTCCACTTTCAGTTTAAATTCTACCAGATCTGAGCAAAACATCTTCTAAATACATTCCCTTTCCTCCCAGAGTTTGTGAGGTACAACCCATTTCTTGACAGAAGTCCTTCCTGCATGTAGCATAGACCTTGATCCAGGAACCTAAAATTTTTTCAGGGACATTCAGAGTCTTCCGTTCTCAAGCCATGACCTTCGGTTACAAATGTGAACAAAAATCATATCTATGCTCCAAACTCTTTTGTCTTCTTGACAAGCTCATGATAGCCTCATGATAATTTCCAATTTTTTCCTGGCAGCATCATTTGTTCCAGGTTAAAGCAGAAAAAAGGGACGATATTCAACAGTCAGGTCAGCTTCTCTATAAATCTGACCACATCCCTTAATACAATGTCTAGTCTACAGATTACTCTCTCCATTCCTCACAGCAGTAAGTCATCCATTGCCACCGCATGGCTTTTCCTCTCTGGGATAGCTTCTAGATTTCTTACTTCTGTGGAAACCTGAACCTTTCATCTAAACCTCCTGGAACAGGGGGTGAAACCCTCTTTCCAAAACTCGTATGAGTCACAATTTATGGGGAGAAGGACCTGAAATTGATTGGGCAGCTTCCTTAAGAGGAATGGTCAATCTAGTTCTCCTGGTGTTCCAGGTTCCATGGTGAGACCTCTCCTCCCCTGGATCCCCTGTTTTCTTTGTGTTCATTTTGGAGACACCCTTTCGCCTTGTCTGGAAACTCCTCAATTCATCACAGGATGGAACGCCTCCAACCCCTCTGTTCTCCCTATCAGTGCTGCAGTGAGTTTGCCCTTGGCATAGTTGAATATAATTGAAGTTCTCCTCAAGCATGGTATTTGTCTGAAACAGTAGAGGGTCTCCTGCTTGAGCAAGGGGTTTGATGAGAAGACCAAGCAGAGGTGAAATGCTACCGGTTCAGGGCAGTTCACCTGAACCGGTAGTGAAAAAACGCTTTAAAAAATTTAAAAAAAAGTTCTGACAATCGCGTGGCAGAACCGATCGTCTGAATTTTTGAAAAACTTTTTTTTAAGCATTTTTGTACTACCGGTTCGAATAGGTAGTAAAAAAATGCTTAAAAAAGTAAAAAAAAAAAAAAAAGATTCCGACAATCAGCTGTGCCAATCAGCTGTGCCACGTGATGGTGGGAACTTTTTTTTTTACTTTTTAAAGCATTTTTTTTTACTACCCTGTTTCCCCAATAGTAAGACTATCCCCTGATAATAAGCCCAATAGGGCTTCTGAGCGCATGCGCTAAAATAAACCTCTCTCCCAAAATAAGCCCTCCCCGAAAATATTTAAACGCAGAGCTGCAAAATAAGGTAAGACGGCAAGAGGAGCCCCATCTTGCTCCAGGCACCCCAAAATAATAAGACCTCCCCAAAAATAAGGCTAAGCACTTATTTCAGGGTTCAAAAAATGTAAGACAGGGTCTTATTTTCAGGGAAACATGGTACCGATTGCCAAACCGGTATTTTTGTGTCAAGTGTGATAGTTTGTTTTTGAGCTCTCTGTGACTCTGTGAGGTTCCTGCTTGTTGCAGGGGCCGTTTTATGTGAAGTTCAGCTACTTTTGCATTGTGTAAGTCAGTTGTGTAGTTTTTGTGTTATTTTTGTGTTAAGAATGATAGGTTGTTTTCCCAGTCACATGACCACCAAGCCACGCCCACCCAGTCACATGACCACCAAGCCACGCCCACCAAGCCCCACCCACAGAACCGGTAGGGAATTTTTTTGAATTTCACCACTGCCTCCAAGGTCCCTTCTAACTCTGTTATTCTGTTATACTTACCTTGCAAGCCATACAGTACTTCCCTTCTTATCCATGTCTACAAATCTTGCAAAGTTTGTGCAGCTCAGAAATTCTTCCTTTTCCACACTGCTTTGTATCAGTTCTAGAAAACAAAGCGCACACAATAACACAATTCCTGCTATCCCGCCCCCCCCCCATTTTAGGAATCTCGCAGCCCCCTCCTATATATACTATTAATCTTCTCATTGTTCCTATCACTCATCTCTTCCCACTTATGACTATATGAGTGTAACTTTATTGCTTGTATCCTTACGATTTATATTGATATTGTTTCCTGATTGCTTATTTGTACCCCATGACTATCATTAAGTGTTGTACCCTATGATTCTTGATGAACGTATCTTTTATTTTATGTACACCGAGTACGTATGCACCAAGACAAATTCCTTGTGTGTCCAATCACACTTGGCCAATAAAAAAAATTCTATTCTATTCCAGACTTGGCTTGCCTTCTCTTATCAGTTGCTACCACTCAAATGCGTCCTAGGGGTTTCCTCCCGCCTCTCGCTGCTGCTCTCCAAAGCTTTTTAATGATGTGTTAATGCTGCCCTGATTTTTAATCTTTTATGGCCGTTTTTTACTTTCTGTATTGTTATCATGTTTTTAATTGCTCCTTTTTATTTTGCAAAATATTTTAATTTTTTAAAAATTTTAATCAGTTGTTTTAATTGTTAATCACTTCAAGATCACTTCTTTGTTCAGTTTAGACACCGCCCTACTCTGGGTGGCTCACAATAAAAGGCAATACAAAAAAACAAAAACAAAATAACCGAACAAATGGCAGTTAACATACAAGGCAAATACCATCTGAGACTCCAACCACCCTAATCCACAGCCTGGGAGGAGAGCCAGGTCTTTAAAGCTTTCTAGAGTGCCATTAGAATGGGAAGTAGCAGGAGAAATGTTTTGAATGAATTAAAACTTCCAGGCCATTGCAGTCACTTGTAATACTTTAAACTGTTTTGTAGTTTTATAGCAGTATTATTAACACCTATGTGGATAAGTAGGAACAGATGTTAATGTGTCAATGATGAAGGCAAAGGTAACATTTCCCTTTGCCCAATCGTTCAATTCTAGGGAACAGTACTCATCTCTGTTTCTCAGCCGAGGGAGCCAGTGTGTAGTCACGCTGGCCACATGACTGCAGGAGTGTTGAACAAAAAGACGCTTTTGAAATTGTGTGTCCAGCATGACTATACACCAAGGTGCGCTTAATGCTGTTACCTTCCCACCAAAATGGTACCTATTTATCTACTTGCATTTGCATGCTTTCGAACTGCTAGGTGGGCAGAAGCTGAAGGAAGGAACGGGAGCTCAACCCCATAGCGTGGCACTTGGCTCTCGAACCTGAACTGTCAGCTTTCCAACTGAGAAGCTCAGTGAGTTTAACCGCTGAGCCATCGCAATAGCAAGAGCACTTAAACTTATATACCGCTTCGCAGTGCTCTACAGTCCTCTCTAAGCAGTTTATATGCTCTCTAAGTCAGCATATTGCCGCCAATGCCTCCCCCCCTTCCTGACGAGATAAACCTTGGCAATCTTTCTGTCATATTCTAGATACAGTACATGTACCAGGAAAGCATCACATTGCTGCTCGTACCTTCCTACTTTTCCTGCTTTTGAACAACTTTCTGTGCCCTGCTGTTGATCTTTAGCTGACCTGCATGGAGAACTCTCTGTTAATATCTATGTGCTCTTCACTCCCTCTTGATGAGTTTTAAAGGAAAAAAGGTGCTCCAATCCTTTCTCTGGCAAGAGGAGAAGCTTGCATTCGAATTGAATTAAATTGAATTGACTACTTTATTTGACCAAGTGTGTTTAGACTAGAGGTCCCAAGTTGAAGCCCACAAGTCTTAAAGCTGCCAAGTTTGAAGATCTCTAGTCTAAACACACAAGGAATTTATCTCCAGTACAGAAGCATTTGTAACTTAAGTTATTAGCATTTGGGGGGGCGGGGGGGAGTAAGAAGCCACAGATCTCCACAGCTTGCAAGTCATCTCCTCCTCCTCCTCCTCCTCCCTCCCTTCTTCTTTCTCCCTTTCTCTTCCTTCCCAAAATCCAATTTTCTCTCCATTTGTACTGATTGTGAGTTCCCAGCTGTCTGTTGTTTCCTGAAACACAGGTTAAGCTGAAGCTGCAAAAAAAAAAAAAAAAAAAAAAAAATCCAACATTACTACTAGTAATTTACTAGCCCTCTAAAAGCACGCGGCAAACATGTTTACATCAACCGTTTAGGACTACATCTTTTAGTTACTGCTCATGGATACTGCCGGTATCTGTAGAGTAGATGTGCCTACTTGAAGAGCGGAAGAATTTATACGTTGGCATCTATATGATAACCTTTTTGTGATTTGAAGTCAGTGCAATGTGCATTTCGAGCAACTACGTTTTGTGGCTTGCCGATATGGCGATGAATTATTGGGTACGTTCAAAGAGGCTACTGTCAGAATAAGGTCACAGATTATTTAAACCATGTCATTTTTTATCCTGATGGTTCTTAATCTGGTATTAAAATGCCATGAACATTGACTTATCTTGCATAGCAGTTTATTCAGTCATCGGAGATAATAGCAATGTAATATTTCATACCATGCTGTTATTTTAACATTTATTCTCATTTTCGGGCCAGGTTCTTTTGAATGTTGAAATAACAATTATAGTTAGTCCTCAATTTACAACCATTTGTTTTGCAATAATTTGAAGTCATGACAGCCTCAGAAAAAGGAACTTATGACCCTCCAACAGGGTCCGCAAACTGGGTGTCTTCCTGGATTCTCAGCTGTCCTTAGAGGATCATTTGACAGCCGTGACCAGGGTGGCTTTTGCACAGGTACACCTGGTGCACCAGTTGGGCCCTTTCCTAGACCGGGATGCCCTCTCCACGGTCACTCACGCCCTTGTTACTTCTTGGTTAGATTACTGTAATGCCCTCTACATGGGGCTGCCCTTGGGATGTACCCGGAGGCTTCAGCTAGTCCAGAATGCGGCCGCACAGGTTGTTTTTTTTTTTTTATTGAAAAAGTTTTACAATAAAAAAATTTGTCCCCCTTTTTTCACCCCTGCCCCCACCCCCCCCTCCCATCCCCTCCAACCTCCCCCCAACCCCAACCCCTCCCTCCCCATCCCACCCCTGACTTCCGCTGCATATTTCTTAAAAAGAAAAACAACAACGAAAATTTTTAACAGCCAGAAAAACAAATACTATTATATACTCAATTCTATTCTGATCTAAGTTGAGAGGAAGAGAAAAGAGAGAAAGAAAAGAATTAAAAAAAAAAAGATAAAAGAAAAAAAAATGAAATAATACAAAGAGAAACCTATAAACATGAATATCTGTCTAAAATTAACAATATTATAATAAAAGAAGGCACCAAAAAAGAATAGCCATTATAATATTTAAGCCAATTTAGAAACAAAAAGAAGAAAAAAATAAAATAAAATAAGAAAAACATTACTAACATTACTAATCCTATACCATACTCGATCACTCCAAAGTTCTATACCTTACTTATTCATATTAGATAATGCCAGCTAGTTTAATCCGAACTACTCCCCCTAATTCAAAAACACTAAAATCCCCCCTTCAGGGAAAAAACATGCAATATAATATAATCATACATATATTATTATAATTTTCCATAACTCGAATTACAGTCTTCTCTTCTTCCTGATTGAAGTTAATTCTTCTTTCTTCACCTATATCCAATTGCGATACTCTTCATCTTCTGTCTGCCCCCATCAGTAAAACAAAACATTCCATATAAACCCCCCGTGTGACTTTATATGAATAACATCCAACCAAGAAGATGTTCACTCCTGTAGGTAGAATCATTCAAGCTAACGTATTCTATTTCAGCAAAAAAAAAAAAACCCAATGCAGCTCCACCAAGCCTTAACAAAAGAATAAGAAAAAAAGGGAAATAGAAATCCTTGAGACTGCATCCAAATGTTCTTGTAAAAACTGTTTCAAATCCTGCCACCCTTTGTTATCCACTCTTGGTTGTAAGACGTTTTCATTTCCATTCTTTCCTCTTAGATAATAATTTCCAAAAAAAACCATGATAGGGTAATCACAAAACACTGCTACTATATAGATAACATCCAACCACGAAGATATTCACTCCTCCAGGTAGAAACATTCAAACTAACGTATTCTATTACAACATAAAAAAAAAAAAAACCCCAATGCAGCTCCACCAAACCTTAATGACAAAAAAATCAAAAAGAAAAAAAAGTCCTAGCAGCTGCATTCCCAGATGTTCTTATAACAACTATTTCAAATCCTGCCACCCGTTATTATTCACTCCTTCTGGTTGTGAGATATTTTCATTTCCATTCCTTCCTCTTAGATTGTAAGTTCCAAAAAAAACTATGATAGGATAATCACAGAACGCTGCTAGTTCCAAAAGAAAAACTATAATCGGATAATCACAGAACGCTGCTACCATTGCAGCCCTTTGTTAAACTTGCTCAAGATGTTAAATCCAATTCAGAATAAAAAAAGAAACTCCAAGTCAGGATGAAGACTTTATAATCCATAAATCCAAATCCATATAAACTTTAGGAATTTTATAACCGGTATCCAAGATTGTCCAAGCTTTCTGATAACAACTGCATCTGATGAAGGACTTTAAGACACTCATTAGTTAGCTCTCGAATTTCCTCGTTGGAATCTGGTTCCTGCTGTTCGATATCACCATCCTTTTCTTGCGGAGCATTGGACCTCTGCTGCTGATCATCTTGAATAATAGTATTTCTTGAATCTTGCTCCAGCAGTTCAAGGTCCAGTGCTCCTAAATTAGGTTCACTGATGTAGTTTATTTTCCCATCTGAGAAGTCCATAGTAAGATCCTCCAAGAAACCAGATTGTGCTCCTTGTTCTTTTAACATTCTTTGATTCATTCTTTGAGTCTCATCCTTCTGTTTACCTTTTACAAGCTCTCTTTCTTGTTTCTTATTCTTAAGGTCTTTCGAAGCTCCCTTAAAAATATTTTTATAAAAATGTTCCGCTTTTTCAATAGTATTCAAGCAATATCTCACTCCGTGATATCTAAAAATTATACCGGCTGGTAAGTCCCATCTAAATGGGATATTACTTTTCTTCAATTCTTTAGTTAAGAAAGCAAATTCTTTCCTTTTCTTTAAAACCTTCGATGGTAATTCTTTAAAAATATTAATTTGTTCACCTTCTACTTGCACTCTGGCAGAGTAGGACCTTTGTAAGATGTCATCTCTCAACCTTTTATCAGTAAAGTAGACAACAACATCTCTGGATAAGTTCCTTTGTTTGGCTACTCGTGAGTTGACTCTGTAAGCTTTCTCTATACAACCAAGAATTATCTCATCCTCAAGCTCTAGTAGTTCAGCAAGAACCTTTGCAATAGTTGCTTTTAAATCTCTCTGGTTTTCTTTAATACCTCTTACTCTGATAGCAGAGGCCATAGTTTTAATTTGAAGCATGATAATATCATTCTGTGTAGTCTGATTACTAATCTCAGCTTTCACAAACCTTTCTTGTATTTCTTGAATCTGGGAGCCAATTTCACTGCTAATTTCAGTTACTTTCTCCTCCATTTCAATCACCACATTTGAAAGGTCTGAAATTACTTTAACAATAGTTTGACTTAATTGGTCATGCTTTCCAGCAATCAAATCCACAAGATTCTTCTGTGAGTTTTTAATTTTGTCAACTACACTCAATAAAGGAGTTGTTATAAGTTCTTTTAAGTCCCCTTCTGCCAATCCAGACAATTGCATCATCTCAGCTTTATTCTTTAACTGGCGCAAGGGGGAGCCCCCCCTTCCTTTAGTCATCTTTATTTTACTTTAAATGGCTTTAGTATACTACTTCACTTTGCCATACTTTACTTTAAAAAAGATATCCAAGAAAAAAGGGAAGAGAGAAAAAAAAATTCTGTTTACTTTAAGTGACTCTCCCATAGCAAGGCATTCATTTCAAAGCTTCCGTTTTCAATCGCTCTGGCATTCTTTCAATTAAGACCAGTCGCCATTTTAAAAAAAAAACTTTCTTAGGAACTTTCACTTCTCTTCCTCTCCTTCCCCCCTCCTCTCGTTACTCTTCCAAAAAATCAGTAAAAAAATCAGTTTTAAAAATCCATACTTGCTTCATCTTTGCTTCTTTCTTTTCTTTTGCTTCTTTCTTATTCAGCTTACTCCATAGACGCTGTGGTGTTGCTTCCAGCGTCTGGCTCCGCTAATTGCTTAGCGGAGGACAGTCCCGTCGCGGAGCTTCTCTGGAGGTATGGAGGGGGCCATCCTTCTGAGCCCTCCCCAGGACAAACGAAACGATCCTGGGGCGACTCAGGGGGCCCTGCCTCACCCCCAGGAGCTCTGCCTGCTCCTCCCGCTGAGGAGCAGGTTGTTCGAGCCGCCTGCCAGCTGTGAGGCGGCTCTAACGCGGCGGGATGCCGGCGGGCATGGAGGAGCCCGCCGCCGACGAGGAAGGCGCCACCGGAAGTCCAGCGGCCGCACAGGTTGTTATGGGAGCCTCTCATTACTCCTGTGTAACACTGCTCCTGCGCGAGCTGCACTGGCTGCCGGTGGTCCTCTGGGTTCGTTTCAAGGTACTGGTGCTCACCTATAAAGCCCTACATGGCTTAGACCCAGGGTACTTGCAGGACCATTTCCTCCCATCCTCCCATCTTCCCGTGCGTTCTCACAGAGCGGGCCTCCTCAGGGTGCCGTCAGCCAAACAATGCCAGCTGGCGACCGCCAGGGGGAGAACGTTCTCTGTGGGAGCACCGACCCTCTGGAACGGTTTGCCCACCGAGCTTAGGACAGCTCCCGACCTCCTCTCCTTTCGCCGCGAACTAAAGATATGGCTCTTTCATCAAATGGACTGACCCGTTGAGGGGGTTTTTGCGCTGTAATAATTTTTAACTAATTTTAATTGGATTCTAACCTATATTTTAGTTTCCATTGTCGATTTTTCACCTTGTAAGCCACCCTGAGTCCTTTGGGAGAAGGGCGGCATATAAATCGCAATAAAATAAATAAATAAATAAATAGATCCTTGAACTTACAAACATGGCACCAAGGGCTTGTGATTATTAGTCAGATGACCTTGGCTAATATGAAGGAGCTTGTCTGTCTGTCGATCTGGAGGTCTTGAAAAAATACCGAAGGTCTTTTCCTGGGCAGTCTCAAGTGATTAGTTCATCTACCTACAGCAACTTCCTGTATCACTGTTGCTTGATACAGATATTCCTTTGCTTTAACTGGGCAGATGAGATGACCTTGAAGGACCCTGCTGAGGGTATACAGGTTATTCTCAACTTACGAAAACACAACTGATCCCAAAATTTACGCTGCTAAGTGAGAAATTTGTTAAGTGAGTTTTGCCCCCCTTTTAAGATTTTTCTTGCCACATGTGTTCGGAGAATCACTGCAGTTGTTAAATTAGTAACAGGGTTGTTAAGTGAATCTTGTTTCCCCACTGACTTTGCTTGTCAGAAGGTCGCAAAAGAGGATCACATGACCCCGGGACATTGCAACCGTCATAAATGTGAGTCAGCTGTCAAGCATCCAAATGTAAATCGCGTAACCATGGGGATGCTGAAAGGGTCATACGTGTGAAAAATGGTCATGTCACTTTCTATAGTACTGTTGTAGCTTCACACTGTCACTAAGTGAACCGTTGTAAGTCGAGGACTACCTATGCACTAAACATACAGGGCATTCTTTGCTCCTTGGTTCTCTGGAACAGGCTCTGCAATATGCAATATGTAACATGGAAATTTGTAATATGTAATAAGGGGGACACAGTGGCTCAATGGCTAAGACACTGAGCTTGTCGATCGAAAGGTCGGCAGTTCAGCGGTTCGAATCCCTAGTGCTGCATAATGGGGTGAACTCCCGTGACTTGTCCCAGCTTTTGCTAACCTAGCAGTTCGAAAGCAGGTAAAAAATGCAAGTAGAAAAATAGGGACCACCTTTGGTAGGAAGGTAACAGCGTTCCGTGTGCCTTTGGCGTTTAGTCATGCTGGCCATATGACCACGGAGATGTCTTCAGACAGCGCTGGCTCTTCAGCTTTGAAACGGCGATGAGCACCGCCCCCTAGGGTCAGGAACGACTAGCACATATGTGCGAGGGGAACCTTTACCTTTACCTTTAATATGGAAACATACCTATGAGAGTAATTGGGGGGAAAAAAAGAAAACCCTAAGCAGGATGAAATTATTTTTGTGATACAATTTTACCCTCTTAATTGTTTAGCTGTAGGTTTTGAAAAAATACTGTGGGCATTTCCTGCATATTTCCAAGGATACCATCAGATGTTATTATTCTGATCATACTTGCAGAATTATCATATTTGGCACCCAGTTGTGGGTTTAGTTGTTAATGGTTTTGAAGGTTCTACTAATATTCATGCCTGGAATTTAAAGAGCGCCCTTGAAGCTTGCATTCACAGTATAAATCTGCAAGGATAGATAAACCCTAATTAAATTTGGCAAATGCTTCTGCAAAGGACTAGCTTCATGGTAGGTAGATGGTTGCTGTTATGGAGAATGTTGGAGCGGCCAGTATTGACACAGAATTTTTTATCAAAAAAAAAATTATTATTTTATGAACTGGCTTTCTTTTGCCTCTTGCTGAGCCCTAAGAAGAGGATACCCATGGGTGGGACTGGTGTTTGAGACCTTCGCGTTTTAAATGTTAAGGCTTCTTTAAACCAGTTACAAAAATATCCTTATCGTAATTACTATTTTTTTTTTTTTTTTGGAAATCAAGAACAGTGTAATGATGTTGAGCTCTTCACACCAAAGCAATTTCTACTTGAACTGTAGTGTTTTTAATATCTATTGGGAAAACGTAGCTCTATCTTGTTTGCATCCTTGACAGTGGTTGTAATTTATAATCTGCACTTTGCTTGAAGAGAAAGGATAGCAGAGAAAGAAGCGAGTCCTTATTACGCCAATGCTGCAGTGAGAAATTAGGATGCTAACCATGAAAAACAGATGCTGGAAGTTAGAAACCGAAGGTTAAAGCTAGACAAAGAACATAAATAAATAAAGCTGGCTTTAATTTAGCCATGTGGAGGCAATCACTGAATTGGCACAGTTGGCAGGAGAGAGCGTGGCTGTTTATAGATATTTTCTTGCTATTCTTGTTTTGTAGAACAAGTGGAAGATTTAATTTCATGATGTAATCATCACTTATAAACTAGTTTATAGCAAACAGAAAGGATTAAAAAAAAAAAGAAGGCAGAACTTAAGTGGGAGTTGCTCCAATAGAACCATTTAAGGATTACTTGCAACCTTGGCTGTGTCAAAGCATTGGAAGTCATTGACATATAAAACAAAACAAAAAAACCTTCATTATGGAAGACAAAGTTTACGAAAATCTCTGCCCATCTTAGCCAGGAGTGAAGAAAGTGCATCACCAAAAGGTGATCAGGGCAGAAATCAATTTTCTCTTGCTCTGTCCAAACCACTTCAGTTGAGTCTCATCCCACATAGCTTTCTCCTGTAAGTCTTACTTAGTGACTTTCAGTTGGATTTGGACCTCAGTCCTAGCCAGTACCTAAAGAAGTTGATAGTCCAAATAGTAATGTCTTGAGGATAACTTTGTAATGAAGTAATAGATAAATAATTTTTAAAATTGCATAATTAAAGGATACTAATGAAATACTTTCTGTGCCAAAATCATATGTCCATTGTCCATTGTGATTGAATTACAGGTAGTCCTTGACTTACAACAGTTTATTTAGTGACCATTCAAAATGACAGCGACATTGAAAAAAATGACTTATGACCGTTTTTCACACTTACAACCATTGCAGCATCCCCAGGGTCCAGTGATTAAAATTCAGACACTTGGGAACTGACTCACATTTATGACTATTGTGTCCAGGGGTCATGTGATCCCCTTCTGGCAAGCAAATTCAATGGGAAAACCAGATTCACTTAACAACCATGTTACTAATTTAAAAACCACAATGATTCACTTAACAACTGTGGCAAGAAAGGTCGTAGAATGGAGCAAAATCCACTTAACAAATATCTCAGTTAACAACCAAGTCGAGGACTACCTGTATATTCATGTCCATTCATATTTGTCAGAGCGTTTGTAGCGTGACTACTTTTAGGAGACAACCCAAGAGCTAGCACACAGAGACTTATACAAGACATATCCAGAAATATACGTGGTTGGTAAATACCTGACAAGCAATCAAACTTCTTCTTAACTCTACACAGAGAACTCAGCAATGAATACCGGACACAAGGAGAGAGAATACACCCTTTCCTGGCTGAAATTTATAAACACTTCTTAAAGGGGTAAACCCCTTCAGAGTCTTAAACTGGCTATACCAATGCTGATTCATTCTCATTACATCAGCCTTACATTTCATCAGCTTTACAGTTGCATTAGCCTTACATTAGCTGGTCAGCTTTAAATCATCATTACCCTGACAGTATTTATGTCTTTATTTTTCTCAAGTGATTTTGAATTTTATATGTTGGGATATCCAGTTTTATTCTTTGAGGAACTTTGAAGCTGGCCCAAAAATATGTTATAAATACGCCCAGTAATAAAATACTGAAAATTTTGAAAATTCCTCTCATGAACCACTTTTTTTTCTTATTTTACCAAATGTCACTCTACACTGTTGAACCTTCTAGGAAGAGCAGAATATTTAATCTTACTGTAGTCTGTAATGTTAGAAGTTTGAGAGATCGATTCATTGTTTTTGACTGGTAGTGGACAAAATAGATTTTCTGCATTTTGGTTTATCTCTGACCTCTTCTTTCTTGAGTTCCCATGGTGAACTCATTGCCATGGTAACCAAGTCCATCCACCTTTGCTGCTGGTCATCCCCTTCTCTTTCCTTCCTCATTGTCCATCATTAGAGCCCCTCTGGAGAGATCGGTGTGTGCATCATACCATGAATACTGCATTCAGTTTTGGTCGCCACGATGTAAAAAAGATGTGGAGACTCTAGAAAGAGTGCAGAGAAGAGCAACAAAGAGGATTAGGGGACTGGAGGCTAAAACATCTGAAGAACAGTTGCAGGAACTGGGTAGGTCTAGTTTGATGAAGAGAAGGACTAGGGGAGACATGATAGCAGTCTTCCAATATCTCAGGGGTTGCCACAAAGAAGAGGGAGTCAACTATTCTCCAAAGTACCCAAAGGCAGGACAAGAAGCAATGGGTGAAAACTAATCTAATCTAGAACTGAAGAGAAATTTCCTGACAATTAGAACAATTAATCAGTGGAACTACTTGCCTCCAGAAGTTGTGAATGCTCCAACAGTGGAAGTTTTTAAGAAGAATTTAGATAACCATTTGTCTGAAGTGGCGTAGGGTTTCCTGCCTAAGCAAGGGGTTGGACAAGAAGACCTCCAAGATCCCTTCCAACTCCTGTTCTGTTCTGTTCTGTTCTGTTCTGTTCTGCTCTGCTCTGCTCTGCTCTGCTCTGCTCTGCTCTGCTCTGCTCTGCTCTGCTCTACTCTACTCTATTCATGCTTTTTTAAAAATTTGATTTATATGCCGCCCTTCTCCGGAGACTCAGGGCGGCTTACAATGGGTTAAGCAATAGCCTTCATACTTTTGTATATATTTATACAAAGTCAGTTTATTGCCCCCACAGACTGGGTCCTCAATTTACCTACCTTAGAAAGGATGGAAGGCTGAGTCAACCTTGGGCCTGGTGAGAATTGACCTCGCAGTGGATGTTAAATGCTGCCTTAGTAGGAGGCATTAGCCTCCTACGCCACTCAGGCTCCTCAAAAATAAGTTTCCCCGAAAATAAGAGCCAACCAGAAAATAAGCCCTAGCATGATTTTTCAGGATGCTCGTAATATAAGCCCTACCACGCCCCCCCAAAAAGCCCAAGTTAAGATCATCAGCCAGATGGATGCATTTAGTACCGTATTTCCCCCAAAATGAGATCCAACTGGAAAATAAGCCCTAATGCATCTTTTGGAGCAAAAACACAGTCATAAGACACAGTCATATATTTTCAGGGAAATACGGTATGTCCAATATGATAATTTGAGCCTGGTCATTTATGCCTTGCGTGAGAAATCTGGGTTGCTTTGTTTGATGATCTATCAGTTTGTTTTCTTGGCTGATCATGGAATTCCTGGGAACTTTCTCCAGCGCCCAAGTTTGAAGGTGTCAGTATTCTTCTTTCCTGCTTCTTCAAAGCCCAAATATTAGAAATTTAGGTTTCTTTAAGATTTCATCCCTCATCCAATTTCTTTTGTCTTGCAATTCAGGTAGTCCTCAATTTACGACCGCAACTGAGCCCAACGTTTATGTTGCTAAGTGACAAATCCGTTAAGTGAGTTTTGCCCCATTTTACGACTTTTCTTATTTGTTAAGTGAATCACTGCAGTCGTTAAATTAGTTACACAGTGCTTAAGTGAATCTGGCTTCCCCATTGACTTTGCTTGTCAGAGGGTTACAAAAGGGGATCACATGATCCTGGGACATTGCAACCATCATAAATGTGAGTCAGTGACTAGAAGACCTCCCAGTTCTTTCCGGCTCTGTTTTTCTAAACTTCTAAAAAGTTGTCAAGCATCCGAATGTAAAGCACGTCACCATGGGGATGCTGAAATGGTCACAAGTATGAAAAACGGTAATAACTCACTTTTTCAGTGCCATTGTAACTTCGTAAGGTCACTAAAAGCGAACTGTTGTAAGTCGAGGACTACCTGTATTTATCCAAGTGGGATCTGGAGGGTGGTGGTTGGGTACAGCCCAGGGATGAAATGTTCCCGATTCGGACCGGATCGCCCGATCCAATAGCGATGGTGGCGGGTGGTTCGGAGAACCGGTAGCAAAAATCCCTGCCCTCCCCCCCCCCCCATGCCCAGCTGAGCCACACGATCACTAGAGGCTTTTTTTTTCCTTTTAAAAGCATTTTTTCTACAACCTCTTCCGATGAAAAAATGCTTTTAAAAGTAAAAAAAAAAGCCTCTGATGATCGCGCGGCTCAGCTAGGATCGTCAGAGGCTTTTCAAAGCATTTTTTTCTGCAACCGCTTGGCCGAAGAAGTGGTTAAAAAAATGCTTTGAAAAGTCTCTGACGATCCCAGCTGAGTTGCCTGATCGGCAGAGGCTTTTCAAAGCATTAGAAAAAATGCTTTGAAAAGTTTTTTTTTTTTTAAAAAGTTGGCCACGCCCACCCTGTCACATTACCCCCCCAAGCCACGGCCACAGAACCGGTAGTAAGAGATTTTACATTTCACGCCTGGTACAACCAGATCCAACAATAACCCCCAATGCAAATTATTTAAATCCATAGTGAAGGTTTACCAATTCTATGAAAAATAGAAGTTGGAACAGGATAGCCTTTTCAACGGTAAGATGTTAATCCTTGAATTGAGCTAATAAGCATTGTAAGCATTTCTTTATTGGAGAACTAGATCACAAAATTTAAATACATTCATCGTTTGAAGGGTAGGTGAGTGTTAATATATTCATGCATGCCCAATGAATTATTAAAGCTTCTAGATATGGAACATTTTTTTTTAAAAAGTATCTTAATTATGGACACTACTAGCTTAATTCTTTCCATCTGCTAAGGAGTGTAATCATAATACCCTGCTTGTGGTAATGACTCTTAAGATTATATGGGGCATATTCTATAGCTTCTATCCGGATTTTGTATGTCTGTAAAATACAAATTAGTTGTGAAATAAGTTGTGGAAATCCACCTGTTATATCATAAATTATTATTAAAAAATGTGAAAAACATCCTGCGGTGGTAAATGCTTCATAATATTTATTATGCTTCTTTATTTTGTAACTTTGAAACAGGTGCAAATCTTTTCTAGGGTTTGTCATAACTTCAAACGGTTGCTGAGTGACTGGTTGTATCCAAGGACCACCTAAGGGCATTTATGAACGGCTATATTAGCTCTTCAGCAGAACAAGACCGGAGAATGAGTTTTGACCTTTAAATATTGGAATGAAAGGTTTTGCCATAGTTTAAAAATGGTTTAAAAATATAAGTCCAGGGACAAAGAAGTACTAATATATATAGAAATAGAATAACAGAGTTGGAAGGGACCGTGGAGGTCTTCTAGTCCAACCCCCTGCCCAGGCAGGAAACCCTACACCACTTCAGACAAATGGTTATCCAACCTCTTCTTAAAAACTTCCAGTGTTGGAACATTCACAATTTCTAGTGGCAAGTTGTTCCACGGATTAATTGTTCTCACTGTCAGGAAATTTCTCCTTAGTTCTAGGTTGCTTTTCTCCTTGATTAATTTCCACCCATTGCTTCTTGTCCTGCCCTCAGGTGCTTTGAAGAACAGTTTGACTCCCTCTTTTTTGGGGCAGGCCCTGAGATATTGGAAGACTGCTATCATGTCTCTGCTAGTCCTTCTTTTCATTAAAATAGACATACTCAGTTCCTGCAACTGTTCTTCATATGTTTTAGCCTCTCTTTATTCTCTTTCTTGCTCTTCTCTGCACTCTTTCTAGAATCTCCACATCATTTTTACATCGTGGCGACAAAAACTGGATGCAACATTCCAAGTGGAGCCTTACCCAAGCATTATAAAATGTTATTAACACTTTACGTGATCTTGACTCTATCCCTCTGTTTATGCAGCCTAGGACTGTGTTGGCTGTTTTGGCAGCTGCTGCACACGGCTGGCTCATATCTAAATGGTTGTCCACTTGGACTCCAAGATCCCTCTCACAGTTACTACTATTGAGCGAAGTCCGTGATGAGATTCAGCCAGTTCGCACCACTTCGTGAAAACTGGTTGTTAACTTTCTAAGCAGTTTGGCAAACTGGTTGTTGGAAGAAATCATTAGGAAATCCCACCACTGAGCGAGGTACCACATATACATATCCCAAGTAGATTACTTTGTTGCAGGAATCACATCATTCCTAAGGAACTGTTGGAAGAAATATCCTTCTGGGTTCAGTTCCAAGTGGGGAGAAAGACACTGGAAACATAGTGGTTGCTTGGAAAGATAGTTTTAATGGTGGACAGAATCACCTGCCTTGAACATCTTGGGTGAAGAGAAAAAAAAAGGGAAGAGATGCTGAGAGTGCCTGGGTTTTATACCCTCTCTGGGCTTTTGAATTTGAGCTTGTATTCTGATTGGTTGTCAGACTCCCATGGGGCCATGGAGGGGTAACTTTGTAGGTTGTCTGTGTCCCAGGCTTGGTTGAGCCTTGGTGGGTGATGATGTAATGAAAGGGCTTTGGGCAATTCCTACTATGGCTCTGCCTGAAGGAAGTAGATCTTCGTTGTGTGGAATAGACTGGCCCAGCCCTTCATGGCCCATTGACAAAGGTGGGGGAAAGGCTGAGCTTCTACCTCCCCTTTAGCGGAAATATTCTGCCCTTTTAATATTTCCTAAAATATCTCATTTTTCTAGGAGAGGGGTGGGTGCTAACTTCTTACAGAAGAAAATATATTTTTATTTGCTAATACGTGTCTTAGAAGTCTTTATACAGACCCAGGATTTGTAACAAACAAACAAACAAACAAACAAACAAATAATAATCCAATAGTTTTAAAAATGTTGGGTTTGTTGAACAGAAATTGTGAGACTAGTACAAACAATTAAAAAAATATAAACTATTTAAAGTCATCGTATGAAGGAAAATTAATCCTTGTCTACTTTTTTCCCACTATTGGAAATATTTCCGATAATGCCGCAAGCAGCCTTTCATTATGGAATATATTAGAGATGTGCTGAACTCTGTATGTTTTTGTTATTTGGTTAAAAGGTAAAAAAAAAAAAAAAAGAGCAGCGGTGGGAAATTATGGCATGTGACAGAACCTGTGTCAAAAGCTGTATTCGATTTGATAAGTAACAAGTGAAAGCTTGCCTTAGAGGAATAGGAACAAAAATTGCAACTAATTGGACCTGATGTAAACTGTTGGTTAAACTGCAAGTATCTAGCCATGTTACCTTATTTCTTGGAGCTGAGCATCTTCTTTATGTACAAAGACAACGACTCACTTTATGCAAAGCAATGTAATTGTTGCACAGGCATCACAATGTCCTGATGCAACATATAAGATGAAAATTGTGACCTTTTTCGTTTCTGTCCAGAGAATCTAATTATATGCTACTGTCTGGTCTCCAGCCCCAAGATGAGCAATTAGTTGGGCACTCACAGATCTCTTTGGAAATAGATTGTTGCTCTTTAAAAGCTTCTTGGAGCAATATACTCACAGGATATGTGCTCGGTGTATAAAAAAAAGAGAGAGAGAAAGAGAGAGAAAAACATTTATTTATTTAAATGTGAAAATATTTTATTAAAATATATCCCTTTTGCTAGCAAATACGTGGCCTGATTGTGTTGACTCTTAACAGCCAAATAAATATATATTCACCTTGATATGCCCAAAAGATGACATGCAGCGACAAAAAGATTGTGTGGAAAATTAAAAAAAAATTCTAACCTTATACTGTTCGGGAACTAAATCATCTTTAGAATGTGGGAGTAGAAGCACTCTCTAATGCAATTTTATCAAATTTTATTTCGTATGCATTTCTTGAATTTATAACTAGTCCTCGACTTACGGCAGCAGTGGGGACTGGGATCTCTGTCGATTAAGCAGTGCAGTCATTAAGAGCGAGCACACTGCTTAGCCACAGCAATCCCTGCAGTCCTGGTTGCTGTTGTTAACTTAATCTCACTGTTGTTAGATGAGGCAACTTCCTGGTGGATTCACACAACTCAATGGGGAAGCTAGCTGGAAGTTGCATGTCTCAAGGAGGCAGGTAAGTGACCCCTGCTGGGTGGGGAGGAAGCAAGGGGTACATGTCAGAGGTTGTATTTAGCCGGTTTGCACTGGTTCACATGAACCATTGGTGGAAATTTGGCCAAGGTCACCGAACCTGTAGTGATGGTCGATTGGCCATGCCCCTGAACTGGTAGTGATGGCCGACTGGCCACGCCCCTGAACTGATAGCGATGGCCAACTGGCCACGCCCCTGAACTGGTAGCAATGGCCGACTGGCCACGCCCCCGAACCGGTCCCCCAGTCGCCGCTCGCTCGCGCCGCCCACCATGTTTGTCACCAGCATGTTCTTTATGCACACGCATCCCATTGCCTTGCAAGTCCAATGGGATGCGCATGCGTGAAGAACAGGGCGTCGACAGCAGCTTTTTCTGTGACCTCTGGTACTTTTCGGCGGCCTGTAGCCAGTCACCACAGCCGCAAAGCAGGTCTCATAGAGTGGCTTCTTTGCCAGCCACTTTCCAGCAGCGGCTGCTGGCTGAGGGCCACCAAAAACTCCGGTCAGCTTGCCTTCCGGACTCTGGACCAGCCGCCGCGGAAGGTAAGCAGCCTGAACAAAGAGGCGGTAGTGGGGGAGGAAGCGGGGCTAGGGCCGGGGCCGCTAAAGGAGGGGAAACAGGGACGACTGGCGAAGGGAGGGCAGGGGTAGATAGGTGGAAATTCCAAAAATTAAATGAATGAATTAGTTAGTAGATTGTCTAAATTTCTTTTTCTTTACTCTTTTTCCTTCTTCCACTTTTTGTTTTTTCTTACTGCTTGTTTCTCTTTTTTGTTTGTTTTAGTTTTTTTTATTATTATTATTATTAGAATCAAAATCCTTAATAAGATTATAGACAAAAATATAAAACTTTACCAAATGGAGATAGTGGGTATTTTTTCCCCTCTTATCAAAAATAGCAGCACCCTAGTTTTATGAAAATTCTAAAGATGGTATAAAAATAGACTGCTGTGCAACCAGGAAGAATACTGATTTTCCCTCTCATGATGCTGAGTTAGCACTGAGGCTAAATTTGTGACTTCTACAAACTGGAACGTTTATCCATCTGCTTTATTTGCTACTATCTTTGAAATTAATTGGACAGGTTTATTACTGTAGCTTTTATCATTCTGACAGAAATTTAAACAATTTAATGGCCCGGCTCCTATAACAAAGCTTTTCCGATTTTTGACATGCCTAGTTCAGGTTACACATCCATCAGCGATACAGATCCTTTTACCTGGCTGTTTAGATGATCGTGGAATCAAACTATATTTATTCTCCAGTCAGTAACTGCAAATGAGTCAAAATAGGATTGTTATAATTATCTCCTGAGTGGCTCCAGGAATTAACCCTTCGGCCAGCCCGATTCTTGCGGTTGCTTCCAATTTCGTCTACCTCAGTCGTTGAACACTGCAAGAGCTATCTTATTTGACAATCCCATTTTGCCAGAAGCAATCTATGCAAATAAAACCTGGAAAATCACCCAGGACGAGAGCTCAGATGTATTTTATGGCATTGCCTATGAAAAATTCTTGTTGTCAGTCACCGAATTGATACTTCTAACGTTGAGGCTCTGCAGAATAGCAGTCCATATGGAATAGAATAGAATAACAGAGTTGGAAGAGACCTTGGAGGTCTTCTAGTCCAACCCCCTACTTAGGCAGGAAACCCTACACCTGTGATGGCGAACATTATGGCACGCGTGCCACAGGTGGCATGCGGAGCCATATCTGTGGCCACGTGAGCGTTGCCTTAGTTCAGCTCCAGCGTGTGTATGCACACTGGCCAGCTGATTTTTGGGCCTTCCAGGCCCACCGGAAGTCGGGAAACAGGCCGTTTGCAGCCTCCAGAGGGTCTCCGGGGGGTGGGGAAGGCCATTTTCATCCTCCCCAGGCTCCAAGAAAGACTCTGGTGCCTGGGAAGGGCAAAAAATGGACCTACCAGGCCCACTGTGCCATCACGTGCCAAAAGCAGGGGGTCGCAAGTGGGTTCACATGTGCATTCGTGGGGGGGGTGGGGCGCATTGAATTACGGACGTGGCCTCGGACATGCGCGACCTCCCCCACGACCCCTGCTTTTGGCATGTGCTGGCAAAAAGGTTAGCCATCACTGCCCTACACCATTGCAGACAAATGGTTATCCAATCTCTTCTTAGAAAGTTCCAGTGTTGGAGCATTCACAACTTCCGGAGGCAAGCTGCTCCACTGATTAATTGTTCTCACTGTCAGGAAATTCCTCCTTAGTTCTTAGTTGCTTCTCTCCTTGATGAGTTTCCACCCATTGCTTCTTGTCCTGCCCTCAGGTGCTTTGGAGAATAATTTGACCCCCTCTTCTTTGTGGCAGCCCCTGAGATATTGGAAGACTCACTCCTCGTCCGTCTTTTCATCGAGCTCTGAAGACACCGTAATAACATAAGACAATGCGAAAACTATAGCCGTATCCAGAAGGGCCCTAACCTAACCGCATTCATCCTATATGAACGTGAATAATTCATAGAGAGGGATTGTCTTCCCTAGTGGAGGCAAGGCAGTTTCAGAACTGTCACTCATTCTTCCCATTGGAAACTGACATCATCTGTGGCAGCCACTTTGATCTGCAATTAAAGGAAATGATAGAGCAGCTGTGGTTTTTTCAAAGATAATCAGGGAGGCAGTGCTTTCAGACTGGGGGAAAAATAATGCTTTTCCCCCCTACTGAAACGTTTCACGAGTTGCTAAATTTGGAGAAGGTGATGTTAGAGTGCCTGTAGCGGCATCCGGTCAATCCTTGTTTTGAAATTGTTATTGTTCGGTATTCACTTTCTGGCAAGACTTTCCCTCTTCTTTGAAGCATTACCTGGCAGGAAGTAAAAAGCAATATGGCAACAGGTTTATTTCCCATCCACCCGCCAGTGTTGGGAAACTCTGAATAGGATTTGCACCTTGCATGCCATCTGTTCAGGCTCTCTGCTTAAATGGGGCAGTGTATCTTCCCTTGACTGTGACTGCAGGTTGTGGTCCTCCTTGTTAGACTCTGGATAGGAAGGAAAATGACTTGTCGGTAGTTTAGCGGTTTGAATCCCTAGTGCCGCGTAACGGGGTGAGCTCCTGTTACTTGTCTCAGCTCCTGCCAACCTAGCAGTTCAAAAGCACATAAAAAATGCAAGTAGAAAAATAGGGACCACCTTTGATGGGAAGGTAACAGTGTTTCATGCGCCTTTGGTGTTTAGTCATGCCGGGCACATAACCATGGAGATGTCTTAGACAGCGCTGGCTCTTTGGCTTTGAAACGGAGATGAGCACCGCCCCCTAGAGTCCGGAACGACTAGCACATATGTGCGAGGGGAACCTATACCTTTACCTTTTACAAGAGGAAAAGCAGATTTTCTCCAACTAACAAAAATACTGCACATAATTGGATGAATGGCTTAGATATGATTATATAGAACACATATTCCATTCTCACAAACCAATGTATTTCAAAATGTAACCTATCATTAATATGCAACTTCTTGAATTTCCCCATTCCTTACAAAATTGACTGCATGTTTCTATCAGATGTGCCCTCAGTATAATGTGCTCCTTTTATATATATATATATATATATATATATATATATATATATATATATATATATATATATATATATATATATATATATACATATACATATATACATATATACATATATACATATATATATATATATATATATATATCTCGAAACGTCGCCAAGACACTTCCAATTTTACGCGGGAGAAGACTAACCGAATAACTAAAGACCTACATACAAACACCTGCGAAAACCTCAGAATAAATAAATATATATATATATTACTACAGGTAGTCCTCGACTTACGACCCAAAATTGAGACCAAAATTTCAGTTCCTAAGAGAGACATTTATTCAGTGAATTTCAACCCATTTTACAACCTTACCTGATGTTAAGTGAATTGCTGTACTTGTTAAATTAGTAAATGTTTCTCAGCTTCCCAACGATCAGTTTTATGTCTCTTTAACAACATAGCAAACTTCCAAGGCCAAAATTTTCTTCTGCTTATGATCAGGGCTGGGCTGCTGGGGGTTCACAGGGGTTCGGCAGAAGCTCTAGCTAAGATTCTGTGCAGTTCAGAGAACCTCCAAATCCCACTCCTGGCTGGCCCCGTCCTGTCCCTCCCCGCCCACCCCTCCCCTCCCCTCCCCTCCCCGGAGTCCTCACATGGCCTATTTTGGATGCAGTTAAGTGCAGGGCGCACGCAGAGGCTCGGGGAGGGCGAAAAACAGGCCTCGCCCTTGGGGAGGGTGAAAAAAATGGAAGTTCGGGAAGGCTGGAAATGGGCCCGTTTCCAGCCTCCAGAGGGCCTCCAGAGCCTGGGGAGGCTGCTTTCGCCCTCCTGGAGGCTCTAGGAAAGCCTCTGGAGCCCGGGGAGGGCAAAAACACCCCACCCTCCATGGTGCAGGAGGCCGACTAGGCCACGCCCACCATGGCCACCCAGCACCCTTGCTAAAATTTTTGAAGCTCACCCCTGGTTATGATCCCCTTGATGGTATTTGATGAGGTCCAGACCCCTTCAGTCATTGAAAGCGATAGCTGTATTTCTCTCAAAGCTTACAATACAGGTAGTCCTTGACTTACGACCGCGGTTGAGCCCAACGTTTCCGTTGCAAAGCGAGACCTTCCTTAAGTGAATTTCGCCCTCCTTTTACGATTTTTCTTGCCGCGGTTGTTAAGCGAATCGCTGCCCTTGTTAAATTAGTAACACCGGTTGTTAAGTGAATCTGGATACCCCCAGCTTGACTTCGCTGGTCTGATGGTTGCAAAAGGAGATCACTGCAACAGTGATAAAATAGGAATCACTTGCCAAGCGTCTGAAATTTTGATCAGGTGACCATGGGGATGCTGTAACCATTTTAAGGGTGAAAAAACGGTTATAGGTCATTTGTTTCAGTGATGTTGTAATTTCAAAGGGTTGTAAGTTGAGGACTACCTGTATTAAAAAGCCTGCATTGTGTTACTGCCATCTTCCCTCTCTTGTCATCCATAATTAATCAAACTGAAATGTTGGCTGCGTTTTGGAGGGGGTGGCGAGAAAGCTTCTAGCTATTAGGGTTAATGTGTAATTTATTGCTCTCCCAGTGAGCGTTTGGTTGGTGGGGCAAGTTATGCTATGAATCTTAAAAAGCCTCCAGCCAAAGCTGCTGCCAATTAAGTAATTTTTTACGTTTTTTTATAAAAAAAGCATCATCTCAGGGCCAGCAGAATTACCAGCAGAGCTGCTAGAATGATTTTTCTGCAGAAATAATTTCTTCATGGATGTCTTTCCTGTTAAGGACAACTCAGCTGCAGCTCCTTTCAGACGTTAGTAACTTAACATTTTCTAATCGGTACTTGATTGCTTATTTTTTTTTAACAACCTTATTTCTTTGGTATTGAACTCTTATATTAGATTCAACCGGCCTATTTTAAGAGTTAAACCCTAAATGGATGCTACACAGCATCAGCTCAGCATTGTGGGAATTTCTTTCAAATCGGCTTTTTAGGTTTTGTTTTAAAAGACCAATAATCAGCCATAAAGCATAACTAAGTCTATAATATCTAAAACTAATACAAATATTGTTATACAATTATTATGTAGAATTCAGTCTTTTGAATTAAAGTCTTCCAGAGCTGTTACGTAAAAGAAGGCAAATATTTTCTGATATTCAAGAAAGCAGGACTAAGACTAATGGTTTTAATTTATAGAAGGATTGTTTTGGATTGGATAATGAATGTTAACAGCAAATTGAATATGAGAAAGTTATCGAAGGATCCATTGGTAATGTTCTTATGCAGCGAGGAGGTTTTCGATATGGTGCTAAATAAAGTTGGATGGCGGAAGCATTGTAGAAGCTGCTTCAATGGTTCTTCTACCAGAGTTGATAGGAGAGCTACTCACTTGTGTGTGACCTAGTCCTCCTCCCTACTATTTTTTGTATCTCCATCAAGTTCAGAGCCAGTCTGGTCTAGTGATTTAAGCACCAGGCTAGAAAGCAGGTGATTGTGAGTTCAAGTCCCACTTTAGACAGGAAAGCTGGATGGATGACTTTGGGCCAATCATAAAGGAGGCTGTGAGTTCTAATTCTGCCTTCACCATGAAAACCACCTGGGTGACTTTAAGCCAGTCGCTCTCTGTCAACCCAATCCACCTCACGGGTTGTTGTTATGGGGAAAATAGGAATGTTGGATATGTTTGTCATCTTATTTGTAGAAATAATAAAGCCAGGATACAAATAAATCAAAGTTACTGGCAAGGGGCATTCATATATCGATTTGATTTTGGGGCCTCCCCAAATCCAGAATGATATACATTATCGATTTATAAAATAAATACATTCTGTCTCCCATCTCCCTTGAGGAGGGAGCCCTACAACCAGAGGTGGGTTTCAGCAGGTTCTGACCAGTTCTGCAGAACTGGTAGCGGAAATTTTGAGTAACTCGGAGAACCGGTAGTAAAAATTCTGACTGGCCCCGCCCCCGTCTATTTCCTGCCTCCCAAGTCCCAGCTTATTGGGAAGAAATAGGGATTTTGCAGTATCCTTCCCCTGCCACGCCCACCAAGCCACACCCACCAAGCCACACCCACAGAACCGATAGTAAAAAATTTTGAAACCAACCACTGCCTACAACCCCCCTACCCCAAAGCCACATCTTCAAAGGAGCATCACTAAAATGGAAGTTACGCAAATCTCTTTGTGTGTGTGTGTGTGTGTGGGGGGGGATTTAAATCTCATTCCAGATGACAGACACTTCCTGGAACTCAATAGATAGCACCTTTGGATTGAAGGGACCCAAAGAACCCCAGCTCTGCATGATCTTATTGGATTGGCAGAAACTCTAGGAGAGATGGAGTGCGTCAGAGATCTTTGTCCTACAGTAGCGGCCAAAATTGTGGAAACCTTTTGGGAAAAGCGTATTTTTGAGGTTTGATGGCTAATAACACCACTTTTTTTTTTTTGAGTTTCAAGATAATCCTATTCCACTGCTGGAATGGCCTGGGAATAGCCCAGACCTTAACTCAATTGAAAATCTATGGAGCTGACGAAAGAAACTAGCCAGAAGCGACCCAGCAATAAAACCCAGTTAATAGAAGCCATCCTTCAATCTTGGTTTCACATTAGAACAGCTGCAGAACTAAAAGACTTGGTTCACTCCATGGAAAGACATCGTCAGGCCGTCATTCATGCTAAAGGCTACCCAACTAAGTATTAACTGACAGGGTGATCATTTTTGTCTATCTCGTTTTTTCTACGTGTTTCACTTTTTCTTCTTTATACTGTAACTGCTCTTCTAATAGCAAATCCTTCATAAAAGTTATTGCATTACATTCTTGATTAAATTATCTTTCCATTGATATATCATTTTATGGTACTACTCCAAAAAAAAAAAAAGTGGTGTTATTAGCTAGTTTTAGAAAATACACTTTTCCCAAAAGATTTCCACAATTTTGGCCACTACTGTATGCCTGTGAAAAGCTTTATAGAGGATATTGTTTTGAATTGTATCTGTTAAACTTGCAAGATAGTAATGGAAGCACGCCTGTGCCCTTGCCTTCTGGACTAACTATAAGGAAAATAATTTGTTGTCGTTCGGTTGTTAAATTGTGTCTAACTTTTTGCAGTCCCATGGACCACAGCATGCCAGGCCCCTCACCGCCCTCCACTGTCTCCCAGAGTTTGTCCAAATTCATGTTCTTGTGTCGATGACCCTATTGAACCATCTCATCCTCTGCTGTCCCCTTTTCCTTTGGCCTCCCATCTTTTCCAACATCAGGGTCTTCTCCAAGAAACCCTCTCCTCTCATCAGGTGGCCAAAGCCTTTGAGCTTCAGCTTCAGGATCTGTCCTTCTAAAGAACAATCAAGGCTGATTTCCTTTAGGATTCACCGGTTGGATCTCCTTGCAGTGGAAGGGACCCTGAAGAGTCTTCTCCAACAGCAATGAAAATAATCAAATCTGTATTCATAATCATATTCAGTCCATTGAATCAATTACTTGTACACATCACATGTATTTTGTGAGGGATCTGAATCGGGTGGGCTTCTGCTAGTTCGGGAGAACCTCTAGCTAAGATTCTATGCAGTTTGGAGAACCCCCAAATCCCACTCCTGGCTGGTCCAGCCCACCCCTCCCCTCCCAGGAGTGCCCATGTGACGCATTTTGGATGCAGATAAGTGCGGAGGCTAAGGAAGGGCAAAAAACAGGCCTACCGGAAGTTCGGGAAGGCTGGAAATGGACCTGTTTCTGGCCTCCAGAGGGCCTCCAGAGCCTGGGGAGGCCTTTTTCGTCCTGCTGGAGGCTGAAGGAAAGCCTCCGGAGCCCATGGGGGGCAAAAATGACCCCCCCCCATGGTGCAGGAGGCCGACTAGGCCATGCCACCATAGCCATGCCCACACTGCAACTGGGGAGGCTGCTTTCACCCTCCTGGAGGCTCTAGGAAAGACTCTGGAGCCTGGGGAGGGCAAAAACACCCTACCCTCCGTGGTGCAGGAGGCCGACATGGCCATGTCCACACAGCAACTGGGCAGAGAACCCCTTGCTAAAATTTTTGAAGTCCACCCCTGATCTGAAGAGTTCAGATTGGTTTCTTCTGTTTTATGATACTCCACGATCGCGCCCCCTACAAAATGAAAGATTTGTTATATAATACTTAGGTAAAAAGTATTTTGAAATCTATTTTCGTAGTTATCCATATCTTCTACATGACTGTTGTGACCGAGGCCCACATAGTGATTACCAAACACAATTTAGTCCTGAGCAAACTTATTTTATTAGAACAGCTGAGAATTAATTCATTCTCAGCTTAGTCCAAAACAAAATTCTTCATAACTAGTCCATCGGCCTTATCACCAACCTTTGATGTCTTTGGCAACCTGCCAAAGGCTTTTCTTGGTAAGACCCCCCCCCCCCAAAGTTCAAGAGACGCTGACAAGAAACACTGGAATCAACATTGCTTTTCTACAAAGAACCCAATGGCTCATTGCTGCTCTTTTAAGCCTTCTGGGAGGGGCCAATCATCTCCTGGCCTTACTCCCGAGTTGTCCTTTTTGCTTCAGCTGCTCTGGCCTTCTGGCAGCTCTGTGCATGCGTACACTAGGAATAGGCTCCTCCTGTTCCTCTGCCTCTCTGCTGTCCACCTCTGGAGGCTCCGGAGTTCGCGCATCGCTCCCAGATGGCCCTGGCCTCATCTCTGCCTCCGATGCAGAGCCCTTGTCCGGGCTTTCCCCTGACTCCAGGACTGGCCCATTGTCCTCCCCATTGTCCTCCCCCTCACTGTCCGACTTCGCTGCCAGCTCCACAGACTGCTGGGGGACCACACCAATGTCCGCATTTGATGCTAGATTTCTCTCCCCCCGCCTCCAATCCTGAATATAGTGGCCGCTTTCTTATTGTATGTTCATTATTTTCCACCCGTGCAGCTTCCCAGAAATTATTTGCAGATGCACCAACATCCCAAAGTTCTTGTTCATAATGAATAATATGAAAATGTATAGTTCGGAGATACAAACCATTCCTTTGGACCATCTGCTGCATCTTCCTTATGCTTTTTTTTCCTGTTGCTCCAAGATGATTTAGTCCTCCCCTGTCAACTTCTTCTGTTTTATGACACTCCTGAGGGTGTTTTTTCTGCCACTGAATAATGGCAAGTGCTTCTCCCCAAGGGAGCCCCCCCCCCCTGGCTTATTGTTGCCTTCAGTGTTATAAAAATCTTTCATAACTTCTTCTTTTAACCTGCAGTTTTGTCCTCCGCCCAATTCCGGAACACACAGACATTTTTTGGGTGTTCTCATCTCCCGTTTTCCTTTTCTTCTTGTCTTTCTATCATTGGCACTGAGGGTTCTTTATGGCTACTTCCAGGCATCACTCTAATCTCAAAACACTTTATTACACGATTCTATTTGATATTTAGGTAACTTAAAAAAAAAAAAAAGATTTGTGAGCCCTTCGGGATATCTAACGATTTGCTTTTATTTATAATTCTTTTTATGACACAGCAGTCATTGGTTTAAAGCATCCAAGCAGTTAAATTGAAGGGTTTACAAATGGAATTATTCACAGATAAGTGTGAAACTCCTATGCACATGCATTTATCTGATACACCGGAAGGGGGGAATAATCTTGTCAGACAGGAAAAGAAGTCGATTGAGTGATTGATTGATTACTTATTTATTTATATATTTGTATATCAACTTTAGCATTTCTACAAACAGCGAACACATCCAACGCATCCTGATCCAGGGGTGGGTTCTACGTACCTTTACTACTGGTTTGCATCACGCCTGCACGAAGCTTCTGCGCCTGCACAGATCACCGATGATGATGTCCGGGTCAGTGGGTGGAGCCTCCCGCCGGTTTTACTACCGGTTCTTCTGAACCGGTCCAAACGGGGGGGCAACCCACCACTGCCCTGATCCTCCTATTTTCTCCACAACAACAGCCCTATGAGGTGGGGTTGGGTGAGAGAGAGTGACTGGCTCAAAAGTCACCCAGCCACTTCTCACGCCTAAAATGGGACAAGTCACCAGATGGCTTTCATGCAAAAAGCAGGACTAGAACTCCCAGACTCCATATCTGTCTGTCTGTCTGTCTGTCTATCTCATCTCTATCTATCATCTATCATCCATCCATCCATCCATCCATCCATCCATCCATCCATCCATCCATCCATCATCGTCTGCCTGCCTATCTATCTATCTATCTATCTATCTATCTATCTATCTATCTATCTATCTATCTATCTCATCTATCATCCATCCATCCATCCATCCATCCATCCATCCATCCATCATCGTCTCTGTCTGTTTGTCTATCTGTCTGTCTGTCCGTGTCTGTCTGTCTGTCTATCTATTTATCTCATCTATCTATCATCTATCATCCATCCATCCATCCATCCATCATCGTCTGTCTGTCTGTCTGTCTGTCTGTCTGTCTATCTATCTATCTATCTATCTATCTATCTATCTATCTATCTATCTATCTATCTATCTATCTATGAAAGGAGATCATGATGATGTAGCGAATGTGACAAAAGAAAAGCTTTTAAGCTTTTCTAAATGATTATCCTTAACAGATTTCGGATGCTCTCTGGACCCAGGAACTAGCTAAAATCTGAATTTAGAGGCAGTGCCTTGTGAAAAAAAAAATGCTGCAGTAAAATTGGATGGATTCTATGGCAAGTGAGGGGCCAGCAAGGCTGAGTGATTTGAATGGGGAAATAATGTGCAGTGAAACGATTGAACTCTTCTGCCTAAAATGCTGTCTTCTTTGTGTTTAAAGTTCCGAGGACTTCATTGTGCCTGCCTTCGTGCTGTGCAAATGCAGTCTTTTACTGTTGAGAAGGAAAGAGTTTGTAGAGTTATGCAGAGTATTTGAATGAACTGTCTGGCAAAGGATTGGCAAGTGCAGGAAATTGGGAGGCACGGCGGTTCAAATGAATGCAGATTTATTGCAAGCGTTTTCTCTGTACAAGAATCTGAACTACTAACGGTCCAAGCAGATTGGCGGTAGCTAAGAGTCAATGGAATTCAAGGTGGGCTGGACTTAGATCTCTTGTGGGCGCGAAAGGACTCGAGACTGGTGACATGTTTGACCCCTCCCTCGGGCTCAACCTGGTCATCTACAAGAATGCTGGTACAAATGAAGCAACCCTCCTCGAATCATTAAAGCAGCTACATCCTTTGGAAGTAGACTCATATGGCTGTTGTTTTGTTTGTCCTCCCTGACTGTCTGCAGGGATGTGGGATTTTTTATTTTTTTTACTGATCATGCCCACATCTGCACAGATGAGCAATGACAAGCCATTGAATGAGCCGGGTGTGCACTAACCTACTTAAAACATAGCTCAGCTGAGAGCTCATAGATTCATTTCCACAGTACACCATCGCAGGGGTGTGTTTCAGCAGAAAAGGATTGTGCATTCAGCTTCTGAAAGTCCAGTAAGATGTATAGTATAGAAAATATATATTTTAAAATATTACTAAACCTTGTTTTCGAATTTTCTACACTGAAGCCAAGAAAAGATACACAAGAGGGAAAAATCTAGTTAATGCATAACCATTGGAACTCCTATACCAGTGATGGTTGTGCGTAAACGTCGCACATGCTTGTCGGGGCCGTGCTCCAGAAAAGCCAAACTTCCGGGTTCTAGTGTACATGTGCGCTCGACGATCAGCTGGCTGGCGTGCATGCGCAGGCCAGTTTTCAGCACTGCGATGCGCGTGAAGGAATTGCGCTCTGGAAAAGCTGAACCTCCGGGTTCTGGTGCCCACGTGCACCCGACAATCAGCTGGCCCGCATGTATGTGCACAACAGTTTTCAGCAGTGCTGCGTGCATGGACAGTTGATTGTCGTGTGCGCATGCTCACCAGAAACCCAGAAGACAAACGGGCAAGGCTGTACGTGCTGGGTGACATGGCTTCGTATGCCACTTTGGGCACGCGTGCCAGAGGCTCGCCATCATGGTCCTATACATTTCCCCCTAATGTACAAGATACTTAATTATTTCTGAATTAGCTACTGAGCACGCTGCCCATTTTAAATGTAGCTCTTTTAAATCAATCCAGCATCTGATTTAAAATTCAGAAGCAAACACGGCTCTGGGCACGATTTATAATACTCGTTATCTTTTTGTTCTAGAGAGCATGACTTCTGCAACTTCCCCCATCATTTTAAAATGGGATCCCAAAAGTTTGGAAATCAGGACTCTGACTGTGGAGAGATTATTGGAGCCACTAGTTACACAGGTAAGTTGTTAATGCTGACGCACTGTGGTTTGTTTGCTAATGTTTTTTAACATTTGTATTTTTAATCAGGGTTTATATTGCAGTTGTATTTTCCAGCTTATGACAAGGATGGTGAGGTTTGTCAAATAAGGATTTTAATTGCACTCTGCACAGTGGGTATTTTTCAAATTTCATTCAACATTTTGGTTTTCTGAAAAATATTAAGTTATGTTTTAGATCAAATAGAAACACGCTTGAAATTATTTTGTGTGTGGTGGGTGGCTATGTCTTGTCAAATTTTTGGTGTTGTAACTACAGTATTCATATGCAGATACAGAGATGGAATTCAAATGTAGTAAGATTGATAGGTGAAATCCATGGGGTTCTTTGAAAAGAAAATTCTGGGATCTTTTTAAAAGATGAATTAATATCAAAGACTTGGATGAAGAACCACGATTTCACAACTCTTCTAAACAACAGAAATGGGGTCCGTCTGGATCTCAGAGAATAAGTAAGCGTGCAGTGCTGCTACAGATTTATTTATTTATTTATTTTTATTTATTTATTTAATTAGTTTGTCAAACATGTACAAGATAACAGGTAAAAGTATAACTATGGACATGAACACAGGAAATGAGTACAAATAAATGGGGACAGTAGGATAGGGACGATAGGCACGCAGGTGCGCTTATGCCCGCCCCCTTTACCGACCTCTTATGAATGGGGTGAGGTCCATGATTGACAGCTTAAGGTTGAAGCTGTGAGGGTTTGAGGCTGTAACAACGGAGTCAGGTTGAGCATTCCAGGCATTGACCACTCTGTTGCTGAAGTCGTATTTTCTGCAGTCGAGTTTGGAGTGGTTTACCTTGAGTTTGTATCTATTGTTTGCCCGTGTATTATTGAGGTTGAAGCTGAAGTAGTCATTGAACTCAAGGCCGGATCTGTCCTGCAGGGTGCTTAGATCTGGCTTGTGGGGCTGCCTTGGAAACAATGAAGGACTGGCCCGCAGCGCCAGTGAAAATGGAGCTTGGGTGGGCCACACGCCAGAGGTGAAATGCTCCCAGTTCGGACCGGATTGCTCGATCCGGTAGCGATGGAGGCGAGTGGGTCAGAGAACCGGTAGCAAAAATCCCTGCCCACCCCCCCCCCCACTCCATGCCCAGTTGAGCCGCACAATCATCAGAGGCTTTTTTTTTTTTTTACTTTAAAAGCATTTTTTCCACAATCTCTTCGGCCGGAAAAATGCTTTTAAAAGTAAAAAAAAAAAAGCCTCTGATGATTGTGCAGCTCAACTGGGATCATTAAAGGCTTTTAAAAGAAAAAAACGCTTTTTTTCTTTTAAATGCCTCCGACGTTCCGAGCTGAGTCGCCTGATTGGCAGAGACTTTTTTTCTTTTAAATGCCTCTAATGATCAGGCAACTCAGCTTGGATCCTCAGAGGTATTTAAAAGAAAAAAAGGGTCCCCGCCGTGGTGCAGGAGGCTGACTAGGCCACACCCACCATGGCCACACCCACCCAGTAACCGGGCAGAGAATTCCTTGTTAAAACACGTAATGTGATTTCTTTTTAGTTTCCGTGATATGTGAATCAAGCCTTCCTTGTTAGTAAGCTGTAGTTTCCACTTAAGAATTATACGTGATGGTGGACATGTCCAGAAGCGAGAAATTATTGGATTAAAATTAAAACATGGCTAGAAGAAACGATACAACAACATATGGATTTAAAACCTGAACTGTTCCTATTGGGTATTTTACCAGAGAAATTTAGTAAAGAAAATACATATTTGATTATACATGTTATAACTGCAGCGAGGATAGTATTTGCGCAAAGGTAGAAAGCAGAGAACACCCCTACAGAGGAAGAAGTAATTAAGAAAATATTGGATTGTGCAGAAATAAATGGATTGACTTTGACAATTAAAGAAAGAGAGGAATCGGAATATTTTAAGATATGAGGGCAATTTTATCATTGGTTAGAGAAGAGAGAGATATATAGGGTAATGTTATAATGAAATGAGTGAAGGAGGAGAAAGAAGATAGATAAATGTATTAATAGAAAAGTAAGAAATGTGGGAGAAATACTGTAATAAATGAAATGAAAATATTAAGATATGATAAATATTGGAGGAATAAGAAGTCACAAAAGATGTACTCAGGTGAAGCACTGAATAAGCGATTATGTATTGTATGTTGATTTGTCTATAAAATAAAAAAACCTTCTTTTTTTAAAAAAAGAATTATATGTGAACCAGCTCATGGAGATAGAGGTTGATTTTGTGCTGCTACCACTGGTGAAATGTAAAATTTGTTATTACCAGTTCTGTGGGCGTGGCTTGGTGGGGGGGTAATGTGATTGGGCATGGCCAATTTTTTTTTTTTTTACTTTTAAAAGCATTTTTTCTACAATCTTTTCGGTTGTAGAAAAAAATGCTTTTAAAATCCTCTGACGATCCCAGCTGAGCTGCACGATCATCAGAGGCTTTTTTTTTAACTTTTAAAAGCATTTTTTTGGCCGAAGCGGTTGTAGAAAAAATGCTTTTAAAAGAAAAAAAAAAAGCCTCTGATGATTGTGTGGCTCAGATGGGCATGGGGAGGAGGGAGCAGTGATTTTTGCTACCACTTCTCTGATCGGGCAATCCGGTCCGAGCTGGGAGCATTTCACCCCTAGCTACTACCCTCCTATCAGAACATATATACCTCCTTATTTACTCTATTGATTGAAATTGAAAACTGTCAGGAAGGTTTCAAACTATTTTTCTGTTTTAAAGGGGTTTTTTTTTTTTTTTTTTGGTCTGTTGGATGAATTTTGTAAGATGAGAACAACTTCCATACTTTTTCTTCCTCCTTCTGGCCTAATTTGACTGAGTACCGTTCATTGATTTAACTTATGCATTTTTTTTTGAAAAAAAATGTATTGATCTGTGAGATACTTAATTACCAGGAAGAAAAGAGGTGGTGTTTTGATTTTTTTAAATCTTTAAATTCTAGGTCACTTTATGTGTAAATGTATAAATTTCATGTATCGGCAGAAATATTGGGTGAGATAGGCTGGCAACCAGCATAAAACCAATTCAAATGAGATGCAAATACAGTTTTAATTTAATTTCAAAGCTCTTACAAGCCGAATCTAAATGAATTGGTACAGACTCTGTAATTGGTATTTCAATAAGCTCAGGGTTTTTTCCCTTATAAAATCCTTTTAGTTAATATATGATTGAAGTCTGAATATAGTCTAAATAGTCAGTACAAAACTTAGCTCTCAACATTTGAATCTGGCATAAGTATTTAAAGAGCCATCAAATACAGATAGTCCTCCACTTACAACCACAATTGAACCCAAAACTTCTGTTGCTAAGTGTAACCGTTGTTAAGTGAGCTTAACACTGATTTTGCTTGTCAGATGGTCGCAAAAGGGGATACGTGACCCTGGGACACTGCAAGCGTCATACATACATGCCAGTTGCCATGGGTCCAGATTTTGATTACGTGATTGTGGGGATGTGGCAATGGTCATAAATGTGAAAATTGATCACACATTACTTTTTTTTCAGTGCTTCAAACAGTCACTAAACAAATGAGTCTCAACATCTTTTTTACATCGTGGGGACGAAAACTGAATGCAATATTCCAAGTGTGGCCTTACCAAGGCATTATACCACTTTATAATGCCTTGGTAAGGCCACACTTGGAATACTGCATTCAGTTTTGGTCGCCACGATGTAAAAAAGATGTGGAGACTCTAGAAAGAGTTTAGAGAAGAGCAACGAAGAGGATAAAGGGAGGTTAAAACGTACAAAGATGGTTGCAGGAACTGGGTATGTCTAGTTTAATGAAAAGAAGGACTAGGGGAGACATGATAGCAGTCTTCCAATATCTCAGGGGCTGCCCCAAAGAAGAGGGAGTCAAGCTATTCTCCAAAGCCCCTGAAGGCAGGACAAGAAGCAACGGGTGGAAACTAATCAAGGAGAGAACCAACTTAGAACTAAGGAGGAATTTTCTGACCGTTAGAACAATTAATAAGTGGAACAACTTGCCACCAGAAATTGTGAATGCTCCAACACTGGAAGTTTTTAAGAAGATGTCGGATAACCATTTGTCTGAAGTGGTGTAGGGTTTCCTGCCTGGGCAGGGGGTTGGACTAGAAGACCTCCAAGGTCCCTTCCAACTCTGTTATTCTATTCTATTCTAAATAATCATAATTCAAAGACTTACCTTTTAAGTCTTCCAGGACCTTTTGCTTCGAAAGACAACTGAACTAAAGAGCTAAAAAAATCTGGTTTGGTCTCTTTTTGCCAGATATTTGGAAGAAATAAGGTGTCATCAGATTGCAGAAGCCAGGTGAATTCAGCCACTAACGTCTTCCGTCCATTCAATCAGTTGATCTGAATGGTGCTCCTCTGCCTTATCTACTGTATACTGTTCTGTACCTGTTGGCTCAAATATAATCAGGGGTGGGAATCAGCCGGTTTGGACCAGTTGGGGCGAACCAGTAGTTCCGATGATCAGCTGGCCCCACCCACCTGCACCCGCCCTGTCCTGTCCTTTATTTCCTTGTTTCTAACTTATCTGAATCGTGTGTTACAGCTAATTTCTGCTCCTCAGCTGTTTACTTACCAGGGCAGACTTAGAAGGTAGGCAGCTGAGCTTTAAAAATCTCCCATTTTAGCGCTGCACATACAAAACACACACTCACCAAACTAGATGTTACGCCAGTTGCAGCCCACCACTGAATATAATGTTGGAAATGACCCCAGTTGAAAGAAAGAAATATAATTTGGAAGTTGAGAATACTGTGGAGAAAGAGATGGAACAGCAGATGGATGGAGAAAAAGGGACTTTGGTTTCTGGGCAGGTTGCAAAAGAAACACCAGGGCTTCCATATGCTGCTCATCAGTGTCCATTTCATAATTTATGCATAGAGTTTTTCATCTCCTATTGAGCTTAAAAGAACCCTGGAATGGCTTGCAAAGAATAAAGATAAATCCAGCTGTTCTTTTGGGGGGGGGGGTCCATGGACGAAAATAAGAATTTCTTCCAAGTCCAGCTTTCTTCCTGAAGACCCTGAGGAGACCTCCATGTAGTTTTCTTGGTAACAATATGGAAGTAATATGTGAGGTTCCTTTTTCAGTTCCTCAATCAGACTAAAGCTCTGCAGTTTCCTGCTGGTTTTCCATCTGAACAGACTGAACTTTCTTGATTCGTTAAGATTAGGCAAGGTCGCCTAGGGACTCCCATTTAGCTGGCCCAACCTAAAAGGAAATGGAAGGGATGAGGAAAATGAAGAAATCTAGGCAAAGTTCCTGGTTTATATTGTTAGAATAGGTTTTGAGAAACTGGTAGAGGACTTTTCTACCACACAGATTAAGTTGTTTGGTGTTCTTCCTTGGAGGGCAGTTGCTTTGTGTAGCCTGTATGATGATTGGGATGAGATAGTAGAAAGCAGATGCAGGTGGATCTGGCAAAAGTAGGATTTCCTATCGCTTCCACCTTCTCCTTTGCTTTCGGGTTACACTAACAAGCAATATATATCTTAAGGCCTAAGTCCCAATCATGAACGAACAAGAGATGGAAAGCTCTAGGCCAGGGGTGGCAAACTCAAGGCCCGGGGGCCAGGTCCGCTTAGATCTCGCCCACAGGGCCACCCTGGAAAAAAACGAAGGACTGGCCTGCCGTGCCTCTGCCAGCAAAAACGGAGGTTGGGCTGCAGCCAAAAACATGGTCCCCTGAACTCTGCCTTTGCTGGCAGAGGGTTGCAGGAGGCCGTCGCAGCCAAAAACGGAGCTCAGGAGCCTATTTTCTCTGGCAGAGCACTCGGGCCAGCACAAGGGCCCCCAAAACTGGTGACATCAAGCTGGCCATGCCTCCTGGCCACACCCCCTACCCACCCAAGGTCAAACACAACCCTGATGCGGCCCTCAATGAAATCGAGTTTGACAGCCCTGCTCTTGGCAATATGGAAGGTCTGGATGGCGGTAGGAGAAGGATAGGCAGAGGCTGGGGGGAGAAGCCAAGAGAGGAATCAGCCTGGAATCATTATGTCCCCACAAGTGGTCAAAGTCAAACCCCTCTTGAGTTCCATTAACTCTTATCTAGCTCCAAATTAGTGCTGACCCTTAGTTGACTTGATTCTTGTGTATAGGCACAAGCAACACCCAACTTACCTGGAGTTTTATCGCAAGGCCCTGATCCTTTGCACCTGACAAAACCTTAACAGAATGATATGGGAACTGCTGTCAATCATTTTTTACTTGGTGGGTTCATGAAATTAAGCATGTTGTTAAAATATGCAAATTTAATGTGGGCTCAAGATGTACTTCCAACTTGACTTTGGATGTTGAACAAAATTTCCATGCCTAATTTAGCACAGGTGAATCCATCTTAACTTCGATTCATTAATATCCATGGTGAAATAGGGAGACGGTTCTGGAGATCTACTTAATTTTTATTATTCAGAAACTTGCACATCACTTAAGGCCTCTGAGTCAAGTGAAATAAGTAGGAGGAAATTGAATTCATGAAAAAGCAATAACCGACAAGGTAATTTCGTAATCAATACATTCCCAAAGTGGTTTAGATGGCTAAATTTCCATTTCCATAATAGCACAAGCAGTTACAGAATCACGTAACTGAAAATTGTTTTAAAATAATTCCGTTTTCCTTTGCACAAATTCCATGATGAAATAAAAATAATTTTCAGGCCCTCTTTTCTTCTCATACACAATATTATTTCTATTATAACAGCATAACAGTGTTGGAAGGGACCTGGGAGGTCTTCTAGTCCAACTCTCTGCTTAGGCAGAAGATCCTATAACCGTGATGGCGAATCTATGGCACGCGTGCCACAGGTGGCATGTGGAGCCATATTGGTGGGCATGTGAGCTCAGCTCCGGTGCACTTGTGTGCGCCAGCCAATTGATTTTTGGGGCCTTCTAGGCCCATCTGAAGTAGGGAAACAGACTGTTTCCGGCCTCCGGAGGGCCTTGTGGATGGGGGTGGAGAAGGCCCGTTTTTTGTTTTCCCCAGGCTCCAGAACCTTTCTAGGAGCCTGGAGAGGGCAAAAATGGCCTTCCCCACTGGAAATGGCCCGTTTGCTGACTTCCAGTGGGACCGGAAGGCCTGTTTTTTGCTCTCCCCAGGTGCCAGAGCCTTTCTAGGAGCCCAGGGAGGGCAAAAACGGCCTTCCCCACTGGAAACGGCCCGTTTGCCGACTTCCAGTGGGACCGGAAGGCCTGTTTTTTGCTCTCCCCAGGCTCCAGAGCCTTTCTAGGAGCCCGGGGAGGGCAAAAACGGCCTTCCCCACTGGAAACGGCCCGTTTGCTGACTTCCAATGGGACCGGAAGGCCTGTTTTTTGCTCTCCCCAGGCTCCAGAGCCTTTCTAGGAGCCTGGGGAGGGCGAAAACTGCCGTCCCCATCCCCCGGAGGCTCTCCGGAGGCTGAAAACGTCCATTTGCAGACTTCTGGTGGGACCCAGAGAACCCCTTGCTAAAATTTTCGAAGCCCATCCCTGCCTAATGGAGCTACATTGCCCATTTTGCTAAATGGTTACCCTTGAAAAACATTTCACCACACTTAAGGTTTGGAGGTGACCTTTAATCGTCCTGCTTTTATGCATCCCTGTTTGGGTTGTTTTATCTGCCAAGCAGATCATAGTCTCTGGCGCGTCACCTCTGATGCTTCCAGTGAATACAGTTCAAGGGGAAGATGGTTGATAAGCAGGGTCAAAAGCTGGGCTGAAACGAACCGAAATGAGACATTGGAATCCTATCTGAGATGAATGATTGCAAGACTTGACTTGAATAAAGAATAAGGGGAGGGGGAAAAAAAACTTGCAGTCAATGACCCTTTGGCTTTCCCTATTTCATTTTGAACTGTTATGAGCCAGAAAAGTTGTTCAGCTAAATTGTGCTCAGCAAAATGCCTTGCCTCTAAAGGATTTTTTTTTTATTTACCCAGACTCATAGGAGAAGATAATAATCCTCCTTTATAAAAAGTTGTTTCTTTCTTTTCTTTTTTTTGTGAAGTTCTTATTTATGACCGTCCACTCAGTTCATTTGCATAATGATTTATACTTTTGTCTAACATTAGAGCCAGAAGAGTATCTCAGTCCACCCGGTTATTATAGGATAAGCCAATTACCGGCTCTTGTTTTTTTTCAGACTAATTGTATTAATGTGTTTATGTGTGGTCATTTGGAAACAAATGCATTTTTCCTGTCTCTTGGACTCTAGAGCTTGCTCCATTAAAAAAAAAAAAATAAGCCATTATTTTCTGCCTTATGTTGGTCTGCGGCCATAATTAAGATTTGATTTGATTTGTATTTTGCCCCCTTCTCCTCATCATAGCATGTACCATAGTGAGCTATTTCATGGTCACTAGGACAATATCCCAGATTAAAATAAAAACTAGACTTCTCTGTTTTTGCAAGATGTACAAATTGGTCAGTTGTGACAATTTCACCCCCACTTTCCTAGGTTTTTTCCATTTGTTTAATTGCTCTCCCTTTCTGTTTGGATCACTTAATCATTAAAACACAGAGCACAGGTAGTCCTCTACATGCCACCACAATTGAGCCCAAAATTTGTGTTGCTAAGTGAAACATTGAGCTATGTCCCATTTTACAACCTTTCTTGCCACAGTTGTTAAGTGAGTCACTGTAGTTGTTAAGTTAACAACACAATTGTTACGGGGAATCCGGCTTCCCCATTGACTTTGCTTTTCAAAAGTCCACAAGATGTGATCACATGACCAAGGGACACTACATCCGTCATAAATATGAGTCAGCTGCCAAGTGTCTCCATTTTGATCACATGACCACGGGGAATGCTGCAACAGTCATAAGTGTGAAAAATGGTCATAAGTCACTTTTTTCCAGTGCTGCTGTAACTTTGAATGGTCACTAAATGAACTGTTGTAAATTGAGGACTATACCTGTATAGGATAACAGAGCTGGAAAGGATCTTGGAGAAAAAGAGCCTCAGATAGCTCAACAGGCTAATAGCCTGTTATTAACATTCAGCTGTCTGCAATTATTGCAAGTTCGAGGCTCAGGCTTGACTCAGCCTTCCATCCTTTCTAAGGTAGGTCAATCGAGGACCCAGTTTGTAGGGGGCAATAAGCTGACTTTGTATAAAATATACAAAAAGTAAGGCTATTGCTTAATGCATTGTAAGCTGCCTTGAGTCTCTGGAGAAGGGCGGTATATAAATCTAATTTTAAAAAAATTACCAAAGTTAGTAATCAGAAAAAAAATAGCAAAGCACCGTTGAAGCTTTTGATAGATCTCTGTTTCATTGCATTTATTTATATGTAGGTTAGTACCACTTTTAATGCTTTGGTAAGGCCAGTTTTGGTCATCACCATGTAAAAAAGATGTGGAGACTCTAGAAAGAGTGCAGAGAAAAGCAGCCAAGAGGATTAGAGGACTGGAGGCTAAAACATACGAAGAACAGTTGCAGGAACTGGGTATGTCTAGTTTAATGAAAAGAAGGACTAGGGGAGACATGATAGCAGTCTTCCAATATCTCGGGGGCTGCCCCAAAGAAGAGGCAGTCAAGCTATTCTCCAAAGCGCCTGAGGGCAGGACAAGAAGCAATGGGTGGAAACCAATCAAGGAGAGAAGCAACTAGAACTAAGGAGGAATTTTCTGACAGTGAGAACAATTAACCAGTGGAACAACTTGCCTCCAGAAGTTGTGAATGCTCCAACACTGGAAATTTTTAAGATGTTGGATAACCATTTGTCTGAAGTGGTGTAGGGTTTCCTGCCTAAGCAGGGGGTTCGACTAGAAGACCTCCAAGGTCCCTTCCAACTCTATTATTCTAAAAGTTTTGGCTTTTCGGGTTGTATCTAAGCACAAGCAAATAATTTTGCCTTTTACCACTATTTTCAACTTTTATTTCATGTTGTCCGTGTGGAAGCATAATCAATCTAGCAGCCTAAACTGCCGCTGAATATTGAGTTGTTTTCAGAGGACATATATTAATATATTGGACGTTTCACAGCAAATGAAGCATTCCTGCACATGGCGGAATTTAATGATTGCGCTTTAATTTATGAATTGAATTACTTCAATGAGCCATGCGTTGCTTTCAAAGGTCATACAGACCAAATTTTAAAAAGAGTCAGAGTTCAGATGTGATTTGTCTTCCTGGCTCAGAATTTAACGAAGTTCTCATTGTAAAATAAATACTATATTCATGCTAAATTATACCTTTGCATTGCATGATTTTGAATTCAGCTTTTCATATTTGATGTTCCATCAGCTCTGAGAGGTACATTGATCATTACTGGTCAGTTTTTAACATATTTTTCAATGGATCTGATTTTGGCTGTTTGTTATATTATTTCGGCAATTTTTAAGCAATCGGCAGCTGGTTGATTGTCATTGAGCAAAATCCAAAACAATTAAGGCAAAAATTAAAAGCAAAATAGTCTTCGACTCAATTTATTTTTGGACCACCCTAAATAATAGGCATAATATATTAAATAAAGGATTAATATGTTTTACAAGTGTGTGTCATGGTTTAGAAGGGGGCGGTGGCCTGCGATGGCTCAGTGATTAAAGACACCGAGCTTGTCAGCTGGAAAACCAACAGCTCAGGTTTGAAACCTGAGCGCCATGCCATGGAGTGAGCGCCTGTTCCTTGCTCCAGCTCCTGCACACCTAATCGTTCTAAAGCATGCAAATGCGAGTAGATAAATAGGTACCACTTCTGTGGGAAGGCAACATGCTGGCAACATGACCACAGTAAATGTCTTCGGACAACACGGGCTCGCTCAGCCAAGAAACGAAGGTGAGCACTGTGTCCTAGAGTCGGACAGAAATGCACAGGAAACCTTTACCTTTTAAAGGTTTACTTGTTACCTTCAATTAATAAATAAAAGGGACAACCTTGTCCATTAACATAAACTCAACTTCTAAAGGGCAAGAGAAAAGAAAAGAAGGTAGATATGTCTCAAAAGAAAGTTGAGAAAAGTTAAGAAAAGTTACCTTGTCATTGGTTTTATAGAATCTTGGAATGATAGACAACCAAACCCTTCAGTGAATGCAAATTCAGAGATCTTAGTGAAGGTCTGGGGGCTGACGTCAGGCTCATTAGAGAGAGGGGTTTCCCACAGCTGGACCTCATGCAAAACTGACAGCCTTTGGAGCAGGGGTCCCCAACCTTTTAGACCTCAGGGACCACTAAATTCATAATTTTAAATCCCATGGACCACTAATATCTGCCTAATAACTGGCTGGGTGGACGTGGCTATGTGGGCATGTGACTGGGTGGATGTGGCCAACTCAATGGCCAACTCGATGTCACTCACGTTGAGGGGCGCTTCTTCAGCCTCTACTCAGCCCTCTCCTCCCAGACACTCCTCACCTCCCCGCCTGGGCTCCTTAGGGCCCCAACAGCAGTCACCATGAGAAAGAGTTGGCAAAACAGCTGGCTCAGCTCAAATTAGATGTGACCGAGAAGGAGGCTCAGCAGAAGCACCCCACTGAGGACTAGGAGCAAAGGCTTTGCAAGCAGAGGGAAGACCTGTGGGAGTGCAAGGCCAGGTACAGGTGCTTGGAGGCTCAGAGGACTGAGATGGTCAGCCAGTTCCAGATCATGATGCAGTCCCACTGGAACGAGGCCCTCCGGCTCCTTGCCACCAGCGGTACTTCCCTCCAGCCTTCGCCCAAAGCCCCACACCAGGAGGCTGAAACAGACCCCAAGTCAGAATTTCTGCCCCCCTCCAACCCACACAAAAATACCCCAAAGGGGGAGACTCTTTGCAGCAACACAAACGTTCATTGCGCGTATCTGGCCCAGGGGCTATAGTTTGAGAACCTGATTTAGTGCAATATAAAAAAATGCAAATAAGTTTTCTGCGGACCACCAAAATTTTCTCACAGACCACCAGTGGTCCACGGACCACCGGTTGATGACCGCTGCTTTGGAAGACACTTGGCTCTTCTGTGGGATTCCTGTATCAAGAGAAGGTTTTCAGTGGAGCTGCTGAAGCTCGAGGACCTTTTTCAAAAGGCAACTGGCCTTCCTTGTCTTTCCTTGAAGACATTTCGCTTCTCATCCAAGAAGCTTCTTCAGTTCTGGGAAGCCCAAGGAAGTCCATTTGCCTTTTGAAAAAACCACCTTTGGGCAACCGTGACATGGATGACGGAGAATCTCCATAGACATTTTGCTGAAACAGAGTTTCGAAGAGGAAGACTTGAAAGTTACAAGGAGATGGGATTGGCTTGAATATCGGAGGAAGGGGAGAACAGTGGAAATGGGAGAGAGAGAATTGGACTGCTCCTTGATAGAAACCTGCTCAGAGCTGGATCAGGAAGTTTCTGTGAAGTTCTCAAGAACGGGAAGTTAATTATCCAAGATCAGTCACTGTTCCTGGCTCTCCCTTCTTAGCTGAAAGGCCAGTTTATTGAACACTTTGAGTTTTGACCTTCACTTTTTCTGTCCAATGCCAGATCGAGTTAACAATAAATTTCATTAATACATTACCTTATAATGGATGAGGGTCTGCCTTGTTTTGCATTACAGAGACCGGAATGGATGAAGTGGGGAATTTTCCCCCTGTTAGAAATTGGGGTTTTGAGTTTGGCATCAATCATAAGCCCAGAGTAGGGGAGGCGGTATGGCAGTTGCCTGATGGTATGTAATGGCACTTTTCTGAAGATAACTGGATATGAGGCCTTATTTGTGAAGTTGGGCTACGGAGTAGAGCTTCTGTAGCTTGTCTGCTTCCTGCTTTTCCTGCTTTTTGGCTTTCAGCTTAATCTCATCATGGGGGATTGATGGTAGATTTCCCTCTAGTCTAAGGATGTGGGAAATTTCAATCTGTCTTCTCTTAGGAGACTATTAGAGATAAGATCATTGTTTATGGACCCCGTGATAATGGTGGATCAATGTTTCCTCTGCTCAGTCAGCCGATTCATAATGATCTGGACTCTACTAAAGATGGACTGGTGGGACAGCAATTAGCTGGGCTGTTGGGAGGAAATGTTTGAACACCTGGAGAACAAAATCCACTCAGAGATGAAACTGGGCATTGGAGGTGACTCAGTCTTCATCTTGCAAGGTTACTGGGGATGAATTTGATCCTGTGATCAAACGGGCAGGGTTTTTAAAGGTTTGCCGCTGCCCACTTGTAGTCTGGATCACCCATCTTTCCTGGCTGGTGAAGCCTTCTAGGGAGGTGATAATGGGTTCAGGTAAAAACATGCTTGGATGAAATTCAAGCTCAATTCAAGCCTAGGTTGCTGTTATCTTCTCTAAAGTATCCAGGGGTTGGCTTCAAAAAAGTTTGGAAAAGAGGGTTCTCTGCCCGATTGCTGGGTGGGTGTGGGCATGGCCTAGTTGGCCTCCTACACTTCAGCAATGGGGGCCTTTTTGCCCTCCCCGGGCTCCGGAGGCTTTTTTTGAGCCTCCGGGAGGGCAAGAACGGCCTCCCCAGGCTCCGGAGGCTGGAAATGGGCCTATTTCCGGCCTTCCTGAACTTCCAGTAGGCCCTTTTTTTGCCCTCCCCGAGCCTCCACATGCACCCTGCATCTAAAACAGGTTGGGTGGGGACTCCTGGGAGGGGCGGGGTGGTGTGGGCGGGGCCAGCCAGGAGTGGTATTTGGGGGTTCTTCGAACTGCACAGAATCTTAGCTAGAGGTTCTCCCAAAACCCCTGAAAACCTCCAGCAGCCCAGCCCTGATTTTATATTCTGGAGATTCTTTGGGTGGGGACAGTGGTGGGATTCAGCCGGTTCGCACCACTTCGGGAGAACCGGTTGTTAACTTTCTGAGCAGTTTGGTGAACTAGTTGTTGGAAGAAATCATTAGGGCAGAGAACCGGTTGTTAAATTATTTGAATCCCACCACTGGGTGGGGAGGTCATTGAGACAGTTTTAAGATGGGAGTTTCAGAGCTGCGAATTCTTGCCGAAGAAGATGAGCGAATGGTTTCCAGCGTATGAAAAGTGAATAGATCGCTCAGCGTTGTGCTGGGAAAAACAATATTAAAAAGTTATGCATAAGCGATTTAACTTGTATGGGAAATGCAAAACCACGCAGTTGTTAACGTGCAAAAATTAGAGCGTGTACAGGTCTGATTAAGCTAACATAATTCGTAGTGTTAAGCTACAAAACAAAAAGTAATGACAAGCAAAATGAGTAGCAATTTGCTTTTGAATAATTATTTGAGTCTGGCTCCACGTACATTCCATTGCTGCTCATTTCTGCTTTATTAACAATAGGACGAAATAGCCCTGTGCAAGGATGTGCTCTTGTACGACAGGGAAACCGTCTACTCCAAATCCTGTAAAATTCGTGTTTCCACCTTTTTTTTTTGGTGGCCTGCTCCCAGCATCATTTAATGACACGTGACAGAATCTTGCCTGTCACGTGTCATTAAATGATGATTAGACTTTGAAGAATATAGATGATCTTGAACTTTAATGTTGAAAAGAATCCCAATAACATGATGGGCAGCCAAGAAAATAAATGGATCACCAAATCAAATCAAATCAACCCAGAGCTCCCACACAGGGCCTAAATGACCAGGCTCAAATTACTATATTAGGGACATATTATGTGAAGAAGTCCTTGTTCCTGGGAGACGTGCAAGGAAAGAATAAAATGGGATAAGATAGCAATAGCCCTTAGACTTATATACCGCTTAACAGTGCTCTACAATTCTCTCTAAGCGGTTTGTACTCTCTCTAAGTCAGCATATTGCCCCCAACACCCACCTCCTGACGAGATAAACCTTGGCAATCTTTCTGTCATATCCTAGATATAGTACATGTACCAGGAAAGCATCACATTGCTGCTCGTACCTTCCTACCTCTCCTGCTTTTGAACAACTTTCTGTGTCCTGCTGTTGATCTTTAGCTAAGTAAGTTTCACCACCACTGTTATATAGCAATAGCCCTTAGACTTATATACCGCTTCACAGTGCTTTTACAGCCCTCTCTAAGCAGTTTACAGAGTCAGCCTTTTGACCCCAACAATCTGGGTCCTCATTTTACACGCCTTGGAAGGACGGAAGGCTGAGTCAACCTTGAGCCTGGTCAGATTTGAACTGCCAAATTGCAGGCAGCCGGCAGGCAGCAGAAGTAGCCTGCAGTACTGCACTCTAACCACTGCGCCACCTTGGCTCAAGATGATCAGGAAGAATGAACCCTTGAGAGACCTAAAAGGCCAAATGGAACGTGGATCATCCTGGAGAGGGATCTCTCTATTTGGTCACCAAGAGCCGTTCGGTGGTACAGGTAGTCCTCGACTTACAACAGTTCATTTAGTGATGGTTCAAAGTTTCAATGGCACTCAAAAAAAAGTGACTTATGAGCTTTTTTCACACTTACAACCGTTGTAGCAACCCCATGATCGTGCGATCAAAATTCAGGTGTTTGGCAAATGGTTCATATTTATGACAGTTGCAGTATCTCAGGATAACGTGATCTGCTCTTGCGGCCTTCTGACAAGCAAAGTCAACAGGGGAAATCCAGATTCACTTAACAACCATGTTGTTAGCATTTCACGGTGCACTTATTCTAATGCTGACATAAGGAGAAGCAGAGACATTTGGAAAGGGACAGTTGACTCTTCACCTACTTATTTTCCCTGGAGAGAATATCACCTAGGAAATGGGATGGGAGGGAGGAAATTCCTTTGAGTGGGAGCAGTAGATTAGGGGCAGAGTGACTGGGAAGATGGCCAATGAGTGCAGAGGAGTGGGGAGAGGAAAAGGAGGGTTTTGGCTGAGGAAGCCAGAGTTGGCTGCGATGAGTTGGAGTAGAATGTTCGTGCTTAATAAAAAGGAGTTTTTTTCATCAAAGACTTTGTTTGAAATGCAATTTATTTGAGAAGACTTCGAAACCTGACACGTGTTACTAATTTAACAAATGCAATGAATCACTTAACAACCGTGTCCAGAAAAGTCGTAAAATGGGGCAAACTCACTTATCACATGTGTCATTTAGCAACGTAAATTTTAGGCTCAATTGTGGTCATAACTCGAGGAATGCCTGTATCTTTGTCGTTTTGCCTCTTCATTTTAGCAATAAGCAAGTCTGCCAGTTAACTACAAAACTATTCAAGGTATTCCTATTCAAGGAACAGCTTAGGAACAGCAATAGCAACAGCGCTTAGACTTATATACCACTTTGCGTGCTTTACAACACTCTTTGGGGGGGGGGTTACAATATTGCCCCCAACAATCTGGGTCCTCATTTTACCAACCTCAGAAGGATGGACAGCTGAGTCAACCCCCAGTCCTGTCAGGATCGAACTGCAGTCTGTGGGTAGAGTAATACTGCATTCTGACTGCTTCGCCACCACAGCTCTTGGAAATCCAACAAGATATCCCACAGATTGCTTTTTTTTTTTAAATTAGATTTATATGCCGCCCTTCTCTGAAGACTCAGGGCGGCTTACAATGCGTTAAGCAATAGCCTTCATACTTTTGTATATTTTATACAAAGTCAGCTTATTGCCCCCACAAACTGGGTCCTCAATTGACCTACCTTAGAAAGGATGGAAGGCTGAGTCAACCTTCAGCCTGGTGAGATTCGAACTGGTGTAATTGCAGACAGCTGGAGTTAATAACAGGCTTTAGTCTGCTTTTAGCCTGTTGAGCTATCCAGGCTCTTGTGCTTGTGCTGTTCTAACCAATTGATCACCAAAATCCTTGGGGAAATCCCGATGCGGAGAGTTACTGCACGCCATCTGACAGCTGCTAATGGGCAGACCTCATTCCATCCATATTCGTTCTTTTGAAATGAAGGCAGCACCTAGAGTAGTGGCCAAAATTGTGGAAACCTTTTGGGAAAAGTGTATTTTTGAGGCTTGATGGCTAATAACACCACTTTTTTTTTTTTTTTTTTGGAGTTTTAAGATAATCCTATTCCTCTGCTGGAATGGCCTGGGAATAGCCCAGACCTCCACCCAATTGAAAATCTATGGAGCCAACGAAAGAAACTTGTTAGTCAGAAGCGACCCAGCAATAAAACCCAGTTAATAGAAGCCATCCTTCCATCTTGGTTTCACATGATAACAGCTGCAGAACTAAAAGACTTGGTTTACTCCATGGGAAGATGTTGTAAGGCCGTAATGGTTACCCAAAAAGATTACTCAACTAAGTTTTAACTGACATGGTGATAATTTTTGTATATCTCTTTTTTTCTATGGTGATAATTTTTGTATCTCTCGTTTTTTTCTACGTGTTTTACTTTTCTTCTTTATACTGTAACTGCTCTTCTAATAGCAAATCCTTCATAAAAGTTATTGCATTACATTCTTGATTAAATTATCGTTCTATTGCTATATGGCACTACTCCCCCCCAAAAAAGTGGTGTTATTAGCTAGTTTTAGAAAATATACTTTTCCCAAAAGGCTTCCACAATTTTGGCATCTACTGTATTACATTATCAGTGGACCAGAAGAGAGATGGAAGGAGTTGGCATATGTTTACCTTAGAGGACACACCTTCGGCGTAGGTCAGGGGTGTCAAACTCGATTTCATTGAGGGTTGCATCAGGGTTGTGTTTGACCTCGGAGGGGGGGGGGCTGGGTGTGTGTGTGGCCAGCTCAATGTCACTCGTGTTGGGGGCCCGAGCTCTCTGCCAGGCTCCTGAGCTCCATTTTCACTGCCAGAAGCATTGTGGGCTGGTCCTTTGCTGTTTCCAGGGCAGCCCTGATGGCCAGCTCTAAGCAGCCTGTGGGCTGGATCGAGCCCCCAGGCCTTGAGTTGGTCACCCCTGGTGTAGGTTATCTCAAAAACCTGAAGTGGCAGCTCATAACAGAAGATCAAAACCCATTGTCTTTTGTTCGAGGATTCAAGATGGATTTAAGTTATAGACGAACAGTTATTTTGGCAGGAGGAAAAGTACCTTCCTAATGGTTGGACCACGTTAAGCATATAACCAGTTGCCCAGCGTGATGATCAGACCCAGGGGTGAAATGCTCCTGGATCGGACCGGATTGCCCAATCCAGTAGTGATCTTGGCTGGTGGTTTGGTGATCTGGTAGCGACGGTGGAGTATAGCTCTGCCCATCTGGCCAGTTGTCATTGCTTCCTGGTTGTAACCAAGAAGTACGCGCCTGTGACTTGTGTGCATGTGTGAGCAAATCGAGCGCGCTTCCGAACCGGTAAGGAAGGTAAGTAGATTTCATCCTTGATAGGACTCCATTCGTTGAGAGTGTTCAATGGGAGCCCGTAGAACTAATCAGGTATTTTAATATGGATTTTTGCCCTAAGCTGGGCGTTGAATTTGATGTCTCAATCTCACCTTTATACATTTATTGATTCTGTGTTTGGTGTTTTGTGAAAGGTGTCTAGGAATATTCATTAAATCATCACATCTCTCACTAAACTAAAATTACAGAAATTCCTTGGGAAAGGAAACACAGCGTTGAATAGTAAAAAAAAAACAAAGTCTGAGGCATAATTTACATGGTCGTATAACAGATGCCTCAGGAGAAAATGTGAATGCTTTCAATCTATTCTACGTCTAGAAATGGGTTGCAGCTGTTTTCTAAAACACTGAGCTTGCTACTTGTTAAAATCAGATCAACAGAAATTGGAGTTTTTGCAGTCATTTAATCGTCTGAGCACTTGAGGTACCAACTTTCAGTGAAAGATCGCCATCTGTTTTGTTCTCTAATGAGACTAAATGAAGAAAACATTTAAGAGTAAGAGATGGTTTGGACATAACACATGGCATGTTTTAGTTTAATGTTTTGATGCTTCTTCTCTCTCTGGCATGGCTGCAAAAAAGAGTAAGAAAAAATCCATTTTCTGATTAAAGGAATTCTAGATTTGGTGTTCACCTACTCATAGAGTTATTTCTCAACTTACAACCACAATTAAGCCCAACATTTCTGTTGCTAAGTGAGACAATTGTTAAGTGAGCTTTCCTCATTTTACAACTTATCCTGCCACAGTGGTTAAGTGAATCACTGCAGTTGTTACATTCATATCAATGTTAAATGAATCCGGCTTCCCAGATTTGTCAGACGGTCGCAAAAGGTGATCACACCACTCCAAGGCACAGCAACTGTCATAAATACGTGTCAGTTTCCCAGCATGGGAAGTGGGTTCACATGACCACGGGGACGCCACAATGGTTGTGACAAAAAGTAGTAAGTCACTTTTTTCAGTGCCGTTCTAATTTCAAACTGTCATGTAACAAACTGTTGTAATTTGAGGACTACCTATAGCTTGGCATCTGTTCCTTATGTCAAGCTTCAAAAGGTGCTTTTGCTGTACCAACTATTATCGTTTCTCAGCTTGCCAACAAACTATGGGGACGGGGAGGGAAAGGATAGAGTATAGCTTTCAGATGCCAGCTGTGAGAACCAAGGACACTTCGGCAGGTGTTCACCAGAATCAAAAGACTCTCTCATAACAATACTGGAAGACACCATTGGACAACGTGACCTGGTCTAATAGGGGGAGGGAAAACCTAAACTTTAACTTTGCGGGTTTGCGCGGGAAATGGTTAGATCTGGTTTTGTCCTCATCTGTGCCGAAATGATGTACTCAATAAAATTTGCATGAAGAGAGCGGATCGTCTTGGCTGTGCTTGCATTGGTTGGGTTCGTCAGTCAGAAATTTGAGACCTTATTTATTGTGCTACCGATTTCTTACAGTTGTTTTTTTTTTTAAACACAGCAAATTGGAAAAGTCAAAGATGCTTATAACAGTGTCGGAAACCTGGAAGCCTCACAGTTCTTTCTCTTTGAGATTTGATTTGGGGTTCTGACCTCTGCCCACTCCTTCATCCACTTCAATCTTTTTAGCTCGCTTTATGGGTCGGCCCAAATGACGGGAGCTAGGATAGGGGAATCCGACCGCTTTGGGGACTTTTTCCCACCAATACTCATCCCTTTCTGCTTTGGTCGCTGAGGCGGACATCCCAGACGTCTCAGTTTCCATGGTCAGAGATGGATGCACTTGGGTTCTGATTGGGTTGCTGGTTCCTGGAGTTCCTTGGCAGGGAGTAAGACCTACCTCCTTCTGGGTTGCCAGGAGCAGGCTTTCTTCGGAGATTCCGCCCTCTGTCATGGTTGCCTGAGTTTCTCTTCACACACCCCAGGTATCGGAGAGCAAGTGGAGAGTCCGAGGCTCAGGAATCCCAATTGTTTTTGGTTAGTTTTTGGAGACTTGGCTTGATGTCTGGGTTCCGACAGATGCCCTAATAAAAGCAGGAGCCCCAAGCCATTTAGCAAGAAAAATCCAGTTATTTATTAGGAGCGCCATGTCGGCACGGACCAAGTGAAGCCAGCTCTGACTTCACTCAGTTCGCTCCTTGCCTCTGACCCTGCTGCCCCCTCCCCCCAAGGTATGTCACAAGTCACATTCCCCAACAAAGCAATTTTGTGGGTCGTAGAAGTCCTTCACTCTGACCGTTGCAGGTCTCTGCGGAGATGGCCTTGACTTCGGGCGGCTAGGATGTGTTTTGTTTTGACTGAGGTGTGAATTCCTCAGTGCAGCTGTGAGGCGCGATTTCCCACTCCTCTGCCTATGGCAACCCGGGAACAGGTCAGGAAAGCTTCGCGAGTTGACACATAGGGGAAGACACTCAATCTGTGGTTCGCAGACCGTAGGGAGTTTGCGATGTTGTTCCGGGGGCGCAAAGACTTGAAGAAATGTTACGATTTAAATCTTGAGTTAAGTTGTGGCCACAAAAGATATTTAAGGAGAGGTCCTCTGTGGTGAAGGAAAGAATAGAATAGAATTTTTTATTGTGTCATTAGACACACAAGGAATTTGTCTTTGGCTTATATGCTCTCAGTATAAATAAAGGAAAAGATACGTTCATCAAGAATCATAAGGTACAACACTTAATGATAGTCATAGGGAAACAGTCAATATAAATCATAAAGATACAAGCAACAAAGTTACAGTCATAGAGTCATAAGTGGGAGGAGATGGGTGGTGGGAACGATGAGAAGATTAATAGTAGTGCAGACTTAGTAAATAGTTTGACAGTGTTGTGGGAATTATTTGTTTAGCAGAGTGATGGCGTTCGGGGAAAAACTACCCTTGTGTCTAGTTGTTCTGGTGTGCAGTGCTCTATAGGGTCATCCTGAGGGGAGAAGTTGAAACAGTTTATGTCCAGGATGCGAGGGGTCCGTAGATATTTTCCCAGCCCTCTTTTTGACTCGTGCAGCATACAGGTCCTCCATGGAAGGCAGGTTGGTAGCCATTGTTTTTTCTGCAGTTCTAATGATCCTCCGAGGTCTGTGTCTGTCTTGCTGGATTGCAGAAAGGTTGAGAACCACTGGGCCAGAGAATATTTAGAAAAGAATGCCATTCCAGAATATTTTTTTTAAATATTTTCTTTATTTGTCGAGTATGTATTAGATAATATATATAAGCATGAATTGAATACATGAAATGAATACAATTAAAGGGAACATTAGTACAGGGACGGAAGGTACCTTGGTGTGCTTATGCACACCCCCTTTACGGACCACTTAGGAATGGGGTGAAGTCAACAGTAGACAGTCTATGGCTAAAGTTTTGGGGGTTTGGGGAAGAAACCACAGAGTCAGATAGTACATTCTAGGCATTGACCACTCTGTTACTGAAGTCATATTTTCTACAATCGAGTTTGGAGCCGTTCACTTTAAGTTTGTATCTATGTACAAACTTGTATATAATACACAAGCACATCTATTCTGTGTTTGTGTATTATTGTGGTTGAATATCTGAGAACGAGAACCAGGATTCTCTACGAAGATTAATGATAGCGCCACATCAGCAAATTCTAGATACGCAGTGATTCCTCTAGCATTGCATTATTAATGAACAGTGACAGGAAGCTGGAGGCTTGATATATCAATTATGGAAGACCAGTGGATGTGCTTCGTACTTTTTTCTCCGCTTCCTGATTATGATTCTCTTTATATATACATGAGTCGTCTTTCTTCCCATTTTAGTTATTAGTCAACCAGGCTGTAAATTGTAATAGTTAAACGTGTTGCTAGTAAAAGTTATGACGTGTAGGGTAAATACATCACAAGCATTTGTTCTGAAGACTGAATTTTGCCGATTTTTGCACATCTGCCCTGTGAATGTATATCTCTATAGCATCTCTTGCATTACAAGGGAAAAATTGAAAACAATATATTTTTTGTTGCGATATATACCCGTGATGGCGAACCTATGGCATCTGTGCCAGGATTTGCACGCAGAGCCATCTCTCCGGGCACTCGAGCCCGTTGCCCGTTGCACTTCCAGGTTCTGGCGCACTGCCCAGCTGGTCTTCACGTGCGTGGGAGCAGCGGAAACCGGAAGAGCAGCCGCCCACGAGCATGCGCACGCCAGGTGGCTGCTGTTCCGGTTTGCACACCAGCTACCTGGTCTTCCAGTTTCTGGCATGCATGCATGCGTGAAGACAAGCTGGCCGGTGCGCATTCAGACACCAGAAACCGGGAGATTGTTTTCCTGGCGCACCGGCCAGCTGATCTTCGTGCATGCATGCAGGCCAGAGACCGGAAGACTCGGTAGCCAGTGTATGTGTGCGTGCGGTAAATCAGAACAGCAGATGCCTGGCATGCGTAGACTGCACCGGGTGGCTGCTCTTTCAGTCTCCGTCATGCATGCACACGTGTGCACGCCCTCCCATTTTGGCACTCGGTGCCAAAAAATTTCACCCAACACTGGTATATACCAATCTTTCAGAATTGATGAAAGCACTGAGAGGGAAGGCTGGTTTGCTTTCTCTTCCCATCTATTGGTAACCCTCGCATTGTGACCACAATGGGGACCGGAATTTTGATCGTTTAGCGGTGCAGTTGTTAAATAAATCATCATGTGACTGAACCCAATTTTAGAACCGTTTTTACTGCAGTGAACCGTGCAGTCATTAAGTGAATTCATTTTGCTCAACTGACTTTGTTTATCGGAGGTCAGCTGGGAAGGCTGCCCATGTGCCTTGCTAGGTGGCTCAGTGGCTAAGACGCTGAGCTTGTCGATCAGAAAGGTTGGCAGTTTGGCGGTTCGAATCCCTGGTATAGGTCTCCTGTGTGAGCAGGGGGTTGGACTAGATGACCTCCAAGGTCCCTTCCAGCTCTGTTACTGTTACTGTGATTCTGTGACTTCAGGCTGCCTGCAATCCTTGTTAGTGCAAGCTGGTTGCCAAGTGCCCAGATTTCAGTCACGTGTCCATGGAGTCGGTGTGATGCTGTAAATCCAAGAATAACAATTGACCTTAGACTTATATACTGCTTCACGGTGCTTTTCAGCCCCCTCTAAGCGGTTTACAGAGTCGGCCTCTTGCCCCACAACAATCTGGGACCTCATTTTACCCACCTCGAAGGACGGAAGGCTGAGTCAACCTTGAGCCTGGTGAGATTCGAACTGCCAAAAGACTTTCGTAACTTCAAACCATGATTAAATGAACAGTCATAAGTCAGGGACTACCTGCATTTAAAGTTATTCTGCATTTAAAAAGTTATTCCAGGACGAAGGATAATCATAACATCATAGTAAAAAAGAAGCAACATTTGTTTTTTATTCAACCTGCTGATTTATTTATAAGTAGGCAAATATTTCAGTGGATTTCTGCATTTAGGAATGTTATGTGGCTCTTTTTCTGTTGGTCTTTATCTATATAAAACGCTACAGGTAGTCCTCAATTTAACAACAGTTCATTTAGTGACCGTTTAAAATGACAACAGCACTGAAAAAAGGGACTTATAAACGGTCACTAAATGAACCGTTGTAAGTCGAGGAATACCTGTACAACATATCCTGCAAGTGTTTATTTTTGCAAAATTATAGATATGTCTAAAAAGAAAGAAAAACAGAGAAAAGACCTAAGAACGAAGATCAGTTCCAAGCATCATTTTATGCAGTTTTTCTCTGGTTTCTCTCTACTTGACATCGAATAAAGTAATGGATAACTTTGTGTTGTAGTTGATAGATGCAGGGGATGGCAGAAGGATTAAAGGTATTTCAAAAGGGAAATATATTTAAATTCTAACTTAGTACATCATATAAAAGGTTTTCATTGCATGAAGAGCGTATTGAAAAAGCTTCTTAAATTAGGATATATATTCCTTCAGACCACCGTCTTCTTTTTATGAATCCTTTTTTTGATGGGATAAAAGAAAACTTCTCAAACTGCATGATTAAGCACTGAGAGGAGATTACAGAAAAGTTTGATGAAAATATGTTCTGTTTCTCTTCTCTACTGTCCTTTCAACACAAAAGGACTCTGGCTAGATACTATATACATTATTCATAGACTAGTTACCCTGCCAAATCTTAGATAGCCTCAGTAACAAAAGCCAATAAAAGAAGTAGGCAGCCTTGTGATAGCTTGACAACATCACAAGTAGATCTCAACAACCCAGCTCTTTGGAATATAATAACAATTTTTGGAGGGCCTGCAGATATATTTGTAATTAGGCAGATACCTGTGAGAAGAGATATTTTGTCACCAGGGTTGTACATGTGCATTGAAGTATAGAAACACTTATTTTTATAGTTATTTAATTTTGTGGGGGCAGAAAAATGAGTTTGTGGCAGAGATCCCCATAGACCAGGGGTTGGCAACCTTAAACACTCAAAGAGCCACAAAGGTCCTAACCGGAACGCCCCCCCCCATTCAATTCTGGAGCCGACCGGAAGCCCAGTTCCCCCAACATAGAATCTCCTCCTAGTGCAACATCTTATTGATTGATTGATTGATTGATTGTCAGATTTGTATGCCGCCCTTCTCCCGTAGGACTCGGGGCGGCTCACAACAATAAAAACAACCCGACAATGGATATTATATAACTGATATTAAAACCAAATATAAAATCCCCCAAATTTCCAAGATTAAAATCCTCAACAGATCAGGGAAGCTGCTGAAAGAGCCATGTCTTTAGGTCGGCGCGGAAGGTGTGGAGGTCGGCGGCCGTCCGGAGCTCGGTGGCCAACCCATTCCAGAGGGTCGGTGCGACCACAGAGAACGCCCTCCTCCTGGGGACCGCCAGCTGAAACTGTCTGGCTGAGGGGACCCGGAGGAGGGCCGCCCTATGTTAGCACAGTGGGTGGCGGGAGGCCGGTAGGAGGTGTTCCTGCAAATACCCCGTGCCCGTGCCATGAAGGGCTTTATAGGTGAGTACCAGCATCTTGAAGCGGATCCGGAGGACCGCTGGCAACCAGTGCAGCTCGCGCAAAAGTGGTGTCACATGGGAGTAGCGGAATGCACCTGTAACTACTTGCGCGGCTGCATTCTGGACCAGTTGGAGCCTCCGGGTGCACCCCAAGACCTATCAATTGTGGAGCCAACCGGCGACAGAGAGCCGCAGCAGAGGGATGAAAGAGCCACATATGGCTCCAGAGCGACGGGTTGCTGACCACTGCTATAGACCGTGGGTGTCCAGCCTTGGTAACTTTAAGGCCTTCATTTCCCAGAAGTCCACAAAGCAATAAACAATAAAGGATGTAGGAAGCCAGCTTATAGCTATAATGCTGTATGATGCAGTAATATTTTCAACTTGTAACAGAAAGAAAAAAAAAACAACTAATCTATATGTAGATGCAGAGATCAATATTTTCTAGGAAGCCCTGAATTCAGGAATTTAATATCAATACATATAGGTAGTCCTTGGTGTACGACCACAATTGAGCCCGAAGTTTTTGTTAAGTGAGACATTAGTTAAGTGAGTTCTGCCTTGTTTTACGACCTTCCTTGCCACCACTGTTAAGTGAATCCCTGCAGTGGATCAGTTAGCAACCTGGTTGTTAAGTGAATCTGGGCTTCCCCTTTGACTTTTTCTTGGCAAAAGGTCGATCACGTGAGTTGCTTTGAGACAAAGCAACGGTCATAAGTGTGAAGCAGTTGCCAAGCGTATGAATTTTGATCCCATGATCATGGGCTCACTCATAAGTCACTTTTTTCGGTGCTGTTGTAACTTTGAACGGTCACTAAATGAACTGTTGTAAGCTGAGGACTACCTGGAATAATAGTTGATAACCCTCGGGATGATACGATAATTTTATCTATTTCATGATGGGGTGTGTGTGTTTTGATATAGAGATCTGTGCTAGTCATTCCCAATTCTAGAGGACGGTGCTCATCTCCGTTTCAAAGCCGAAGAACCAGCGCTGTCCGAAGACGTCTCCGTGGTCATGTGGCTGGCATGATTCAACGCCAAAGGCGCCCGGAACGCTGTTCCCTTCCCACCAAAGGTGGTCCCTATTTTCTGACTTGCATTTTTACGTGCTTTCGAACTGCTAGGTTGGCAGAAGCTGGGACAAGTCATGGGAGCTCATCCTGTTTTGTGGCACTAGAGATTCGAACCGCTGAACTGTTGACCTTTCGATCGACAAGCTCAGCGTCTTAGCCACTGAGCCCACCACGTCCCCTATACATACAAATAGGTAATCTTATACGAGCGGCCTCCATAAGAAGAGTCCATTCTGTGAAAATTACACAGGAAGCTTGAAATGGTGATTTCAAAGTGTTCTCTTGTGCAGGAACATGTCTCAAAACATTTATGCAGGTTCATAATTTTTTTCATCTAATTCTTCTCTACCCCAACTTTAAAACAGTTACATAGATAATCACAGAATCTGGAGCAAAGTCCATTGTTTGCTTTTTGTTCCTCTCGAGTGAACTTCATAGCTCTCTATAGCGGGGGTGTCCAATCTTGGCGACTCTTTAAGACAGGGGTGTCAAACTCAAGGCCTGGGGGCCGGATCCAGCCTGCAGGGTGCTTAGTTCTGGCCTGTGCGGCCACTCCGGAAACAGCAAAGGACCGCGTTGCCTCTGCCAGCGAAAACGGAGTGCGGGTGGGTTACGTGTGGTCCTCCGGAGCTCTGTTTCAGCTGGCGGAGGGTTGTAGGAAGCCGTCGCAGCCAGAAATGGAGCTTGTGAGGATTGCGGGCGCCACTCCCAAGCTCCGTTTTTGCTGGCAGAGGATTGCAGGAGGCCATCGCAGCCGAAAACGGAGCTCTGGAGCCCATTTTTGCTGGCAGAGCGCTTGCACCATCACAGGCGCCCCTGACACAATTGACGTCGAGCTGGCCATGCCCTCCCTGGCCACACCCACCTCACGCCTCCCCCCCAGGTCAAACACAACCCTGGATATATTTAGGATGCTTCGATTAAAATAAACGTACTGCAGATAGAACTAGATGCAACGAAATGATTTAACACAATTTTGGTTAAGGGGTTAAACTACAAAAAATGTGTTAATATAGGTAATACTCTTACAAAAGTAAGCACATTAAATCCCAGCTGTTAATATTAAGTGTACTGTTACCGACTTTACAATTTCAGTGATTCACCTCACAAGAAAGATGGTACAATGGGGCAATATTCACTTAACATTTGACTTACTTAGGAATGGAAATTGTGGTCATAAATCAAGGACTACCCGTACTCAGTATTGGACTAGGCAGAACGGGACAAAGGAAGGGAAAATTCAGTTCTGCCTGAAAGATGGCGGACAGAGTGGACTTTCGATGACTAAAAGGAGTTTGATTTAAGTGAAGCAAGGCAAGAGTACGAATATACTGTGAAAGGGCTTAAGAATGAAGGGGCGTAGATTAGTAATGTAATCCTGTCTTTGGGCAGGATAGATCCAGACTAGCAACAGAATCCGGAAGGAATTCCGTCTCCTGGATAGAAAAAGAGGAGCCAGCTGGGTTCGGTTTTCATTAAGAGCATTGAACCCAACCCAAAGCTATGAGAATGGGAGGAGAGGGAAGGAAAAGGAAGGGGAGAGAATGGGAGAATGAAAGAGGGAAGAGAAGGGACGGGAGGATGAAAGGAAAGAGAAGGGAAAGAAGGGAAGGGAATTCTTTATTGGCCAAGTGTGATCAGACACACACAGAATTTGTCTCTGGTGCATAAGCTCACAGTATACATATAGGTTATAGGTCTGTGATGGCGAACCTATGGCACACATACCGAAGTGGCACGCAGAGCCATCTCTCTGGGCACACGATCTGCCACCCGCTGCTCTTCCAGGTTCTGGCATGCTGGCCAGTAGTCTTCACGTGCGTGGAAGTGCTGGAAACCAAAAGAGCAACCTCCCAGTGCACATGCGTGTGCCGGAAACCAGAAAATCATTTTCCTGATGCGTGCATGCGCACCGGGCGGCTGCCCTTCCAGTTTCCGGCAAAGCGCGTGCTCCCGTTTTGGCACTCGATGCCGAAAAGCTTCGCCAACACTGTTATAGGTCATAATCATAGTTACAATCATTAATCATAAGTTAAAAACAACTGATAAATCATAAGAAACCAATAGGAGAAGATAGTAGGAAAGATGGGAGAAGAGGAGAAAAGAGACAGTGCTGTGGGAATTAAGTGTTACGGCACAGGAGTAAGCTGCTACTCCTTTTAAACTGCTGGTGGACTCGCTCAGTAAAGCTCCTTGGCTTTGTCAAAACGTACATTTGAATAGCAGGGGGGTTTTTTTTCCTCCACCCCTCCTTCTTTCTTCCTTTCCTTCCTTCCTTATTTGACATTTTTACGTCTCCAAATTGCTGGGGTGCATTTTATTCATAGTTCCTGGGTTCGTGTACTGTGCAGGGGTGAGGATGAATGTCTACCTGTGCCTGGTCTGGAGGGAGGTGATTTGTGCCTTCCTAAGATAAGAAGACTTCACACTTCATGTGCCCTCATTATTTTTGCTGACTTGCTGCCTACTGAAGCACTTAAGTAATTCCATATGCTCAACGGGGCTTTTGGTGATGGAGGTTTTAGTTAGAATCCGAGAAAATGTAACGTGGGAAGGACTTGAAGGCCGCTAATCCATCTCCTGCTCAGCATGGCGCTGTCTCCTGCCTAAATTTCACAACAAAAAGAGCCTTGGTGGCGCAGCAGACTAAAGTGCTGTTAAGTAGCACCAGCTGCCTGCAATTACTGCAAGGTCAAATCTCACCAGGATCAAGGTTGACTTAGCCTTCCATCCTTTCGAGGTAGGTAAAATGAGGACCCGGATTGTGAGGGGCAATAAGATGACTTTGTATAAAAAAAGAACACCGCTTTGGGGGGGGGGGGCGTGAAAGCCCTACTAAGCAGGTATATACAAAAGTATGAAGCTATTGCTTAACGCATTGTAAGCCTCCCTGAGTCTCCGGAGAAAGGGCGGCATATAAATCGAACCAATAAATAAATAATAAATAAACATATAGACAGACTTAACCATAGTTTCAACGGGGGAAAATGTGACCATCCTAGACCAAGCCAAATCCAAAAATGCCAGGGAATTTCTAGAAGCCTGGTACACTGACAAATCAGCCAACAATAGACATTAACAACATCTATAGACCAGGGGTGTTAAATTCAAGGCCCACGAGCCAGATCCAGCCCGTGATGTGGTTGGATCCGGCCCACAGGGCTGTCATGGAAAATGTAAGGGGTCCGCCTACAAAGAGGATACATGCCAGCAGTTTTGGGATGCCAACTGGCCACGCCCATCCAGTCAGCCACGCCTAGTGGGTGGTGTCAAGCTGGCCACGTCCACCCAGTCGGCCTTGCCCAGCGGGCCCCCCAAGGTCAATCACAGCCCCGATGAGGCCCTCAATGAAATTTAGTTTGACACCTTTGCTGTAGTAATAATATCTTTATTGTCATTGTACGTGTATACACAGGATACCCATACAATGAAATTCACTTAACACCCACCTAGACTGCAAAAGAGACAATCAAGCAGCCAAAAAGGGAAAAAAAAGATCCAAGCTCCTTTCCGTCAGCCGTCGGCACCCAGAACGGTACAGGTAGTCCTCAACTTATGACCACAATGGAGCCCAAAATTTGTGTTGCTTAGTGAGACATTTGTTAAGTGAGTTTTGCCCCATTTTGCAACTTATCTTGCCATATTTTGAAGCGAAACCCTGCAGTTGTTAAATTAGCAACACGGTCGTTAAATGAATTTGGTTCCCCCATTGGTTTTGTTTGTCAGAAGCTCGCAAAAGGTGGCCACATGTCTCTGGGATCCTGCAACCGTCATATATGTGTGTCAGTTGTCAAGCCTGATCATGGGGATGCAGCAATGGTCATAGGTGTGAAAAATGGCCATAAGTCGCTTTTTTCAGTGTCGTCGTAACTTCGAACGGTGACTAAGCAGACTGTTGTAAGTGGAGGACTATACATATAGATTAATTCCAAGATTAACATCAGTCCAACAATCAAGTAAATAATACCCCAATCAAGAAACTTCCAAAGAAGCCGACAGCAAACAGCCCAACCAAAGAATCTCTTAAGACCTCCCGCCTACCGCCCCCCAGTACTGACAGGACACTAGGATATAAACTGACAGCAAACCATACTCCTCACTATGGAGTATGTGTATATCATCACTCCTCACTGATGATGTTAGCTAGTTGGGTAATGAAATGTCTGGAAGAAAACAAGCAAGCGCGGGGAGCAACAAGGACCCCTACCTAAATTATCTGGTCACCCTCCATCTCTCATTTGAAAATCTACAGTGACCAGTATTCTGTAGATGTTTGTTTCATTTCTTAACATCTCCTCCTTATTGTGCAATTCCTCCTAATATCCAGTTGGGTTCTGCTAGTGGAACCCACTCCCAAGAGGTCCCTGATCTGTTTTCTAACCCCGCAATCCCTCTTTGGCAGTGAGAAACCCAGGAACCATTTTCCTTTTTCTTTTTGACATGTGTCAGTCCCTTGGTTGTCCCTGAAATTGATTTCTTCTCCCTGGCTTAATGCCTGTAATTGAAAATATATTTCAAATATTTCAATTACTGCTGCTCCCAAGACCTCTGGCTTCTTTCTTCCTCTCCTCACATAATGTTCTTACGGTACTTTACAGCTTACATGTCAAGTAATCCTACACCTTAAATCCCTCTTTCAGACTCCCAACTGTTCAGCCCTGGCTAATCAAATTTGGATGATCACTAGATGGCAATTAAGAGATTAAAACCAAATCTCTTTAAGTCTTTGCTGTGACCACGTGGTAAACGTATCAGAAGGTGAAACGGCCAACGCTTCAGTCTGTAGTTGCAAGGAATGGGGGGAACAAACAAACAAACAAACAAACCCCGAATGGGATGATGCTACAGTGGAAAATAAAAGTGAAGCAGTGTTTAACAGTATTGCCTATGCCATTGGAGGAGGTTTTTCAAGTAGTCCATGCTGTCAAAGAGGACTGAAATTCCAGCCACAGGAACCAGTAATTCCAGCTCTTAACATCCTGTGTGTTAAACTAAAATGAGCAACACTTCATCACAGACCCATTCGCTAAAGAGTAAGGAAGACGACTTGGATGCAAATATGTAGGAACTAAAATATGAAGAAAGCCAGTTTGGCCTAGTGGTTAAAACTCCAGGTTAGAAACCAGGAGACTGTGAATTCTAGTCCTGCCTTAGCCTTGAAAGCCAGATGAGTGTCTCACCAGGAGACAATGAGTTCTAGTTCCACCTTGAAAGCCAGTTGAATGACTTTGGGCCCATCACCAGGAGACTGGGAGTTCTAGTCCCGTCTTAGGGATGAAAGCCGGCTGGGTGACTTCGGGCCAATCACCAGGAGACAGTGATTTCTAGTCCTGCCTTAGCCATCAAAGCCGGCTGGGTGATTTTGGTCCACTTTCTCTCTCTCAACTCAGCTCATCTTACAAATTATTGTTATGGGGAAAATAGGAGGAGGAACGAGAGTTAGATATGTTCACCTTCTTCAGTTATAAAAATAATCAAGATGGGATTTTTTAAAAAATCTAAATAAATTAGAAATGCAGAATAGTGTGTGCAGGTCAAGACATTTTGAGAGAAAGTATTAGATCTTTCCATTTCTAGAGTTGTGTTGTAGAAACAACAAAAAGACTTTGAAAAATGTGATTATTAGCCAGTTGGCTAAATAAAGAGCTGTGGAATATGGATTTTCCATATGGAATACCAGTTATGTTTAACACTTAGACACTGAGCCAATTTCCTAAATATGAATCAGTTAAGTAATCAGTTTTCTTAATAGCTTGTCTTCGTGGAAAGTAATGGGAAACAGGAAAAAAAAGGCCTCCATATAGCTTAATTGTCTGATTAAACACCTTCCCAATTATTCTTTATTTGGCAGAAAAGGTATTTTATAAAATGATGAACAAGGTGTTAAAATTCAATTAGCTTAAAAAGGAAATATAAGCACAGAAATTGTATGTGTGTTTGAGAGATAAAGTCCCAAGTGAGCCCTACTCATAGAAGACAGAGATGTGATCTTGTCATTCGTGTTCTGAATATTTATTCTTCGTAACCTTAGAAATATACTGTATATTATTGATTAGTGGAATTTGACAGATATGTAGCGAACAAAATTTTCAGTTCACAAATTCTCCAAATATGACTCTTTAAAATCTTGGATCGCAGTCCTGTTGTCTGTGGTGGGAACTCACACAGTGGTGGGTGGCCCGTGGTTTGCACCGGTTCTATAGAACTGGTAGTAAAACTGACGGAAGGCTCCACCCACTGGCCCTGACGTCATCAAAATGCTTCGGCGCTTGTGTAGAAGAGCGCATGGATGCACGGCCCCGTTGCAAACCGATAGTAAAAGGTAAGTAGAACCCACCCCTGAACTCACATTAACTTTCTAGTGGAGGTTGGTTTAATTTTTAGCTGTGTTAATGAAATGTCAAATTATTGATAAATCAGTTTGTCCATCATGTAAAGAATAATTTAAAGGCAACCCCTCCCTCCCCTAACTCTGATTTTGGTGACAGAGAACATAAAAACACATTGTTGTACAAACTCAAAGAGGCATGACAAATGCAGTGGGGGAAAAGGTGATCTCTGTGTGGTCTCTCAGGTTTGTGAGCTACTTCTTGTCTGGCTGTAAGAAAGGATGGCTCTATGTTCAATAACAGTGGGAGAAAATAAGGAAATATCTAACTAGGAGAACATGGGTCTTGCGTCCAGCCAGCTTCAAGAAGGAAGTTGCTTCAAATACCGATTGGTGAAGGAGATTTGATGGCGGATAACTGCTGAGATAGGAACTTTCATGTCTATCCATGTTTTGTCATGCCTAATATTCCTAGTCAGCAGGTTCTCCTCATTGTTGTCAACCATGTGTACAGGTAGCCCTTGATTTACAACCGGTCACTTAGGAAATGTTAGAAGTTACAATAAAGGTAAAGGTTCCCCTCACACATATGTGCTAGTCGTAGTTCCAGACTCTAGAGGGCGGTGCTCATCTCTGTTTCAAAGCCGAAGAGCCAGTGCTGTCCGAAGACGTCTCCGTGGTCATGTGGCCAGCATGACTCAACGCCAAAGGTGCATGGAACGCTGTCATGAAAGATGGCCCCTATTTTTTTACTTGCATTTTTTACCTGCTTTCGAACTGCTAGGTTGGCAGAAGCTGGGACAAGTCACGGGAGCTCACCCCATTACGTGGCACTAGGGACTCGAACCGCTGAACTGCCGACCTTTTGATCAACAAGTTCAGCGTCTTAGTCACTGAGCCACCGTGTCCCTGAAGTTACAATAGACCATCCAAAAGCTACTTATGACCAGATATAAGCTACTTGTATCTGTCTGTCTATCCATCTATCTGTCTGACCATCCCTCCCTCCTTCCCCAAAGTGAAACTTGCATAAAGCTGATATTCATCCACTTTCTACAGAGACACTTGTGAATTTTCACATTTGATAAATCATAAATAGCCCTCAACTTATAACCGCAACTGAGCCCAAAATTTATGTTGTTAAGTGAGAAATTTGTTTTGGCCCATTTAACGACTTTTTTTTGGCCACATTTGTTAAGTGAACCACTGCAGTGGTTAAATTAATAACCTGGTTATTAAGTGAATCTGGCTTCCCCATTGATGTTGCTTGTCAGAAGGTTGCTAAAGCCGATCACATGACTCCTGGATACCGCAACCGTCATAAATGTGAGTCAGTTATCAAGCATCCAAATATAAATCACGTGACCATGGGAGAATGCTGCAAAAGTTGTAAGTGTGAAAAAATGTCATAAGCCACTTTTTTCAGTGATGTTGTAACTTTGAACAGTCACTAAATGAGCTGTTGTAATTATGCCTCAGACGTGGTTACCTCTAACGCTGAGGAGAAAAACAACTGTGCACTATTTAGCCAACAAGTAGTTAACTCTGGAATAGCCGCTCAGAGTCCCTGCAACCCAACAAGACAGACAAAGACTTCAGAGGTTTACCGTATTTTTTGGAGTATAAGACGCACCTATCTTTTTTGGTGAGGAAAAGAAGAAAAAGAAATCTCCCTCTGTCTCTGCCTCTGAACAATTTTGCCTCCTTGCAGCAAACAGCAAACAGCCTGCTTTACTTTCATTTTCATAGCTTGATTAGCACAAGGAAAAAAAGATCTGCTCCAGCAATTTACCTCCTTGCAGCAAGCAGCAGAGCCCTGTGCAAAACAGCTGAGAGCAAATCAGCTGAGAGTCGGGAGGCCGATCTGGTCAACTTGTGCTAATTAGGCTGTGCTGAAGCTGAAAGGAGCTGTTTTTTCTTGCTGTTTGCTTGCAAGGAGGTAACTGCTGTGAGGCAGAGGCCAAAGGGTGGGGGTCAGTGGGTGGGCGGGGCTACATTCGATGTATAAGACACACCTAAATTTTCGCCCCCTTTTGGGGGGGAAAGGTGCCTCTTATACTCCAAAAAATACAGTAATTAGAACTGCAGAAAAAACAGTGGCTACCAACCTGCCTCCCATTGAGGATCTGTATACTGCACCAATCAAAAAGAGGGCTGTGAAAATATTTACAGACCCCTCACATTGTTTCAACTCCTACCCTCAAAAGACGCTATAGAGCACTGCACACCACAACAACTAGACACAAGGACAGTTTTTTTCCGAAGGCCATCACTCTGCTAAACAAATAATTCCCTCAACACTGTCAAACTATTCACTAAGTCTGAAGTAATATTAATCTTCTCATTGTTCCCACCACCCATCTCCTCCCATTTATGACTGTATGGCTGTAATCTTGTTGCTGGTATCCTTAAGATTTATATTGACTGTTTCCTAATATGATTTGATTGCTTATTTATTCCCTATGACTATCATTAAGTGTTGTACCTTATGATTCTTGATGAATGTATCTTTTCTTTTATGTACACCGAGAGCGTATGCACCAAGACAAATTCCTTGTGTGTCCAATCACACACTTGGCCAATAAAGAATTCTATTCTATTCTATTGTATTCTGGTGAGGAGCAGCATATAATCTGTATTGAAACAAGCGATATTAAAATATCAAACTAAATCTGAAACATACTGTCATTTGGACTGCTTTAAGCTCAAAAATATCAGATGTCCAGTTACTGGGTTTATTTGTAGAAAATAATTATGATTATCATAAATTTCTTCCTGCATAGTTACTATAGCAGGTGGAATTTTAGGGAAACACAATGCTTTGTAGAATTTGTATTAGGCCTGAGAAAGGTCCCTGTTAAGCAATAAGGAAGCTTTACCTCTTGAATATCTGCCTGACACAACCTTCACCAGCGTAGACCTCTGACATTGTTGGTGCAGGATCTCTGACTTCTAAAGCTATAGTGGCAAGCAAAATAAAGTCTATAACTTCATGTGGTGTTGAATTAATGATACTCCCAATTTCTTTGATTTTGAAACAGGGTGGGAATTATTTTGCAATTTAACCTTAGACCAAAGGCATTTTGGATATTCCAGTGTATGCTATACTATTTTAACCAATTTAACGTATTAATGAATAACATTAATATTAATAACCGGTGAGACAAGCACTTTCAATGTTAAATTAATAGGTCGATTCTGTTGTAGTTAAATAATATTTTGCTTTTTTATGAGAGAGTAATGGCATTCGGTCATGGGGATAGGACCTAGAATTGACTGATTTCTTGCAGAAGAGCCAACAATTAGAAGCCAATTGACCTTGGAGGTCAACTTATGTAAGTTGGTCTTAGGTCTAGTTGTAGGAAGTATTGCAAACATTTTTGCAAGTAAGCATTTATACTGAGGTAATAGATACGCTCTAATGATTTAATAACCTATTACTCTAACATCATGCTAATGAAGGACAAATAAGTATAAAGAAAAGCATCTCAGCAAATAGTTCAGCAATTATAGTGGTTGTAATTACTAACATTAGACCAGGTATAATTGGAGTTATTTTCCTGTTTGATCTACTAAAGCATTCCTTCCCTATCAACGACAATTGGGTGTGTGTATACCTGTGAATTGTGGACCAATAGATTGGAAGAAGTCAATCTACATACCAATATTAAGATGTTTTGTACAATACCCTCAAATCTGAATAATAATAAAAGTGTCCATAGTAAATGATTATTACTGTTAATTATCGAACTCAGGATCACCCAGTGCATATTAGAGTGCTACATGGAAAGTGAAATACAGGTAGGCCTCAACTTCCAACAGTTCATTTAGTGACTGTTTGAAGTTACAATGACGCTGAAAAAAGTTACGATGACACTGTGGCCACATGATGAAAATTTGGACCCTTGTCAACTGGTCACGTGATTTACATTCGAATGCTTGATCACTGATGATTGTCGCAGTGTCCAGGGGTCATGTGAGGAAACCAGATTCATTTAATAACCATGTTACTAATTTAACAACTGCAGGGATTCACTTAACAAACGTGGCAAGAAAAGTCATAAAATGGGGCAAAATTCACTTAACAAGTTTCTCACTTAGCTACCTAAATTCTGGGCTCAGTTGTGGTTATAAGTTGAGGACTACCTAATACTGGTTATGTTCAACATGAATCTAGAAAGGGCCAAGGAACAAGAGACATTATTACTGAGGCACACTGAATATTTTGGAAGGCTAAAGAATAGCAATAGCACTTAAAACTTATATACCGCTTCACAGGGCTTTCCAGCCCTCTCTAAGCGGTTTACAGAGTCAGCCTCTTGGCCCCCTCACTCTTGATCCCCATTTTACCCACCTCGGAAGGATGGAAGGCTGAGTCAATTTTGAGCCAGTCAGGATCGAACTGCTGGCAGTGGGCAGACTTAACCTGCAATACTGCATTCTAACCATAGTGTCACCAGGAAGGAGAATGAGAAAGGGAATTAAGAGGAGAAGAAGGAAGGAAGGGAGGGAGGAATAGCTATAGCAATAACACTTAAAACTTATATATCGCTTTACAGTGCTTCACAGCCCTCTCTAAGCGGTTTACAAAGTCAGCATCTTGCCCCCAACAATCTGGGTCCTCGTTTTACCGACCTCGGCCAGAAAGAACTCAATATATGATTCGTTGACTATCGAAAAGCCTTCAGTTGTGTCAGTGGGGTGGAATGTAATCTGGATTCCCAGGAAGGAGGGGCTTCATTCCAGAGGGTAAAAAGACAACAAAGCTTAGATAGTTTGGTTAGGTGAAAGAGAATGAAGAAGGACCCTCCCTATCAGTTCTCAAGAGTGTACCTATAGTGTTGCAAATAGTTGCTTCAGTTTGGTTTTAGGTGAGGAACAAATTAAGGAAACTGCTCAGAAGTAATTCTGCAGGCCTTTCTCAGCTCTTGGGACCTGACAGAAAACCTTTGTAAGCTATAGATCAGGTGTGTGGAACTCAGTTTCATTGAGGGCCTCATCAGGGATGTGTTTGACCTTGGGTGGTGGGGGGAGGCAGGTGGGTGTGGCCAGGGTGGGCATGGCCAGCTCGATGTCACTCGTGTCTGGGGCGCCTGTGGTGGCCCAAGCTCTCTGCCAGTGAAAATGGAGCTCAGGGGGGGCAGCATGAGGTCCCCTGAGCTCCGTTTTCTCTGTCAGCAGTGGTGAAATGTAAAATTTGTTACTACTGGTTCTGTGGGCGTGGCTTGGTGGGGGTAATGTGACTGGATGGGTGTGGCCAACTTTTTTTTAAAAAAAAAAAACTTTTAAAAGCATTTTTTCTACAACCTCTTTGGCCAAAGAGGTTATAGAAAAAATGCTTTTAAAAGCCTTTGATGATTCCAGCTGAGCCACGTGATCATCAGAGGCTTTTTTTTTTATTTTTAAAAGTAAAATTTACATTTTTAAAAGTAAAATTTACTTTTTTAAAAGTAAAATTTACTTTTTTTGGCTGAAGAGGTTGTAGAAAAAAATGCTTTTAAAAGTAAAAAAAAAAAAAAGCCTCTGATGATCGCATGGCTCAGCTGGGCATGATGGGGGGGAGGGGAGGGATTTTTGCTACCAGTTCTCCGAACAACCCGCCGCCTTGACTACCAAATCGTGTGATCTGGTCCGAACTGGAAGGATTTCACCCCTGTGTCAGAGGCACCATGGGCCAGTCCTTCGCTGTTTCCAGGGCAGCCCCGCAGGCCAGATCCGGCCCTCGGGCCTTGAGCTTGACACAACACCTATATAAAGGTAGTCCTTGACTTATGACCACAACTGAACCCCAAGATTTCTGTTGCAAAGCGAGGCAGTTGTTAAATGAGCTTTGCCCCATTTTATGGCCTTCTCAACGCAGCTGTTAATTTGCTTCCCTGTCGACTTGGCTTGTCCAAAAATTCCCAAAAGGCGATCACATGATCCCGGGACACTGCAACCAACATACATATGAGCCAAGTGTCTGAAGTTTGATCACATGACCCTGGGGATACTGCAATGGTCGCAAGCGTGAAAAACAATCCTAAATCACATTTTTTGCAATGCAGTTATAACTTGGTACAGTAATTTTTTTAAAAAAATTAGATTTATATGCCGCCCTTTTCCGAAGACTCAGGGCGGCTTACAATGCGTTAAGCAATAGCCTTCATACTTTTGTATATTTTATACAAAGTCAGCTTATTGCCCTCACAAACTGGGTCCTCAATTGATCTACCTTAGAAAGGATGGAAGGCTGAGTCGACCTTGAGCCTGGTGAGATTCGAACTGGTGTAATTGCAGACAGCTGGATGTTAATTACGGTGCTTTAGTCTGCAGAGCTAAACGAGGCAATGAACAAATGGTGTAAATTGAGGTAGTCTGTACTACCTGTACAGGTAAAGGAAGTGAAAGTCCTGGAACAGACTGGCTCCAGAGTGGCAAAGAAGTCAGATAAGATTGTATACGTCTTATTTATTCAGCCTACATGCTGAATTTACTCCCAGGGAAGCTGGATTGGAGGGTGATAATGTATTTAGAATTGGAGGAAAAATATCATCACTTAATGATGTTACTCCGGTGGCTGGGAAAAAAAAAGTGCATTACCTGCAAGCTTTAATAATGAAAGTCAAGAACAGTGAAAAAGTGGGACTCATTAAACATAAAGAAAACTAAATTAACGACCACAGGGAAAGCAGCCAGTCTCAGGAATGGTAATGAAGATATTGAAATGGTGGATAGCTTTGACAGTTTAGGATCAGCCCTTATCAGTAAAGAATCTAACAGTCAAGAAACATGCCACCTCTGGCTGTTCCCAGAGTGGTGTGGGAATGGAGATTTTGCAATATCCTTCCCCCAGGAGTGGGGAGGGAATGGGGATTTTGCAGTATCCTTCCCCTGCCACGCCCACCAACTATGTCACTCCCACCAAGCCACGCCCACAGAACCAGTAGTAAAAAAAAATTGGATTTCACCACTGGTTGAAGGTCTTCAAAAGGGTATTCAGATGCCTGCAAAGTTCAGAATCATCCAGACAATGATTTTTTCCAGGTCAGTATGTCTGGAAAAATTAGACTTTGAAAAATACTGATGGTTTTGAACTTTAGTGTTGAAAAGAATCCCAATAATACGATGGGCAGCCAAGGAAATAAACGAGTCATCAAATCAAATCAACCCAAAGCTCCCACAGAGGACCTAAATAACCAAGCTCAAATTACTATACTGTGGATGCGTTATGTGAAGAGCCAAACTCTAAACTGTTATTAATATTAATGTTTTTAATTAATACATTAAATCAGTTAAAATAGTATCATGTACACTGAAATATCCAAACAATCTTTGTTCTTGTAAACTATTGTAAAATAATTCCCATCATAACAATGACTAGTGCCTTCTGTGGTGAACCTATGGGAAAAAATGCTTTGTAGAATTTGTATGAGGCCTCAGAAAGGTCCCTGTTAAGCAATAAGGAAGCTTTACCACTTGAATATCTGCCTGACACAACCTTCACCAGCATAGACCTCTGACATTGTTGGTGCAGGATCTCTGACTTCTAAAGCTATAGTGGCAAGCAAAATAAAGTCTATAACTTCATGTGGTGTTGAATTAATGATACTCCCAATTTCTTTGATTTTGAAACAGGGTGGGAATTATTTTGCAATTTAACCTTAGACCAAAGGCATTTGGATATTCCAGTGTACGCTATACTATTTTAACCGATTTAATGTATTAATGAAAAACATTAATATTAATAACCAGTTAGACAAGCACTTCTAATGTTAAATTAATAGGTCCATTCTATTGTGGTTGAATGACATTTTGCTTTTTTATAACAGAGTAATGGCATTCGGTCAAGGGGATAGGGCCTAAAATTGACTGATTTCTTACAAGAGCCAACAAGCCAATTGACCTTGGAGGTCAACTTATGTAAGTTGGTCTTAGGTCTAGAATGTATTGCAAACATACCATGACTATCATTAAGTGTTGTACCTTATGATTCTTGACAAATGTATCTTGTCTTTTTATGTACACTGACAGCGTATGCACCAAAGACAAATTCCTTGTGTGTCCAATCACACTTGGCCAATAAAGAATTCTATTCTATTCTATTCTATTCTATTCTATTCTATTCTATTCTATTCTATTCTATTCTATTCTATTCCATTCCATTCCATTCCATTCCATTCCATTCCATTCCATTCCATATTTTCTATTCTATTCTATTCTATTCTATTCTATTCTATTCTATTCTATTCTATTCTATTCTATTCTATTCTATTCTATTCCATTCCATTCCATTCCATTCCATTCCATTCCATTCCATATTTTCTATTCTATTCTATTCTATTCTATTCTATTCTATTCTATTCTATTCTATTCTATTCTATTCTATTCTATTCTATTCTATTCTATTCATATGCTGTAATGATTTAATCACCTATTACTTGATAAAAACCATAAGATGCAGATTAAGCTCAACCTTCCTGTTAGTTGGGGCCAGACTTCTTTATTTTGGATCTTATTTGATATACGCTAGTCCAGGGGTCAGCAACCCGCAGCTCTGGAGCCACATGTGGCTCTTTAATCCCTCTGCTGCGGCTCCCTGTCACTGGTCAGCTCCACAAGTGATAGGTTAGGACAGGTAGAGGAAAAAAGGATGCCATGCTAGGAGGAGACTCTATGGTGGGGGAACTGGACTTCCGGTCGGCTCCAGAATTGAATGGAGGGCTTCCGGTTAGGACCTTTGTGGCTTTTTGAGTGTTTAAGGTTGCCAACCCCTGCACTAGTCTTTGTTCCATTCTTCCTTGCTTACAGAGCAAAACGAAATAAAAAGCAGACAACTTTTTCATGGAAAGAACCTTCCTTAAGACATATCCGAGTGACTCTGTTAATATAAAAATATTTTTGTTTCCTGTGAGAGTCACAGCGCTCACAAAAAAATCATTATCTATCCAGAAAGCTGAAGATATATTTTTTTTTCTTTCCAAGATGAGGAACTGCACAAAATGTTTTTTTTTCTTTTCACGTTTTCCTTTTAAATGTCCAGAAACGCTGTTGAAGTTTTGTTTTATTTTTAGCAGAAAATACGAAAACCATGTATTCCTTTTACAGGATCGGCAGAGATATCCTGCTAGGTACTGAGCACATCCCTGTTCTCACACAGTGTGTTCAGTTAATTGGAAGGAGACGCAGGCAGAATTAGAACAAAATTTGAGCCCAGGAGTTCAATGTTGTGAGTGGCGGAATAAAAGAGTCGAGAAAATCGTAAATTGGAAGAATTTGATCTCTTTTCCTGCACAAACTTTATCCTTACACTTAAGCCACCAAAACGTACAAATGCTTGCTGTTTGAATGTTACTATAAATAAATTATCCAACAATTTCAAAAGACTTACTCAAGGAAGAACGCAGTGAATTACCATCGTGTCTCCCCTCAGTCTACTCTTTAAGCCAAGGTTGGAGACCCTTACTTTAAGCTAAGCATTCTCAGTTCTCTTAAGTGGTCGTTATCATTGTTAGATTCCAAAACCGTTTTTGTTGCTCTTCTCTGCACTCTTTCCAGTTGCTCAACTTCCTTATTATATTGTGGTGACCAGAACTGGTCTTTCAGGTGCTGTGTGATTACTACAGTGTAAAGCAGAACTATCCATTCTAACGATCTCAACATTATAATACTATTGATCCAGCCCAGGAATGCATCGGCACCTTACTTGCTTATGCTGGATTTATATTTTACCGACACAGAACTAAAGCACAAAACACAAAAAATTAGTTCGTCACGAAAGCGACTGCTTGCGAAGGCTCCTGGATTGGGGCTGAAAGGCGAAAGCGGAAGCAGTATTACTATTAATCTTCTCATCGTTCCTATCACCCATCTCCTCCCACTTATGACTCTATAACTATAACCTTGTTGCTGGTATCCTTACGATTTATATTGATTGTTTCCCTATGACGATCATTAAGCGTTGTACCTTATGAGTCTTGATGAATGTATCTTTTCTTTTATGTACACTGAGAGCCTATGCACCAAAGACAAATCCCTTGTGTGTCGAATCACACTTGGCCAATAAAAATTCTATTCTGTTCTGTTCTGTTCTGTTCTGTTCTATTCTATTCTATTCTATTCTATTCTATTCTATTCTATTCTATTCTATTCTATTCTATTCTATTCTATTCTATTCTATTCTATTCTATTCTATTCTAAAAAGTATGCTCCATCCCATAATTGGGTAGACCAGGTTGCCCTGATAGACTGATCTCACTGGAGAAAAACACTGGCTTGCTTATGCTTAATCTGTGGTCCAGGAGGACGCCCAAATCTTGGCAAGCACTACTGCTAACCAAGGTGCATTTTTCTTGTAGCTGTACATCTGATATTTGCTACCTAAATGTAGAACCCTACATTACAAGAAAATATTTGTAGCCCAGTGTCCTTGGTGCTCTCTGAGCTTGGTTGTTTTCTTGCAGAAGTTTCATTGCCAAACATGGTAACATCATAAATATGTTAGAAGGGAGTGGGGTTTGATCTCTGCTTACATGGACTATTATCTATTCAGTACCCCAATCAATGAACTACAAACTCAGACCAACAATCAAGCAATACAACCGAATATCTTATGCCACCAGGTGTGAAATTTTGGACAACCTAGAACTACGCTGCCTACAGTCTGACCTAAGCTTAGTACACAAAATTGTCTGCTACAACGTCCTACCTGTCAGTGACTACTGCAGCTTCAACTGCAATAATACACGGGCAAACAATAGATACAAATTCAAAGTAAACCACTCCAAACTCGATTACAGAAACTACGACTTCAGCAACAGAGTGGTCAACGCCTGGAATGCACTACCTGACTCTGTGGTTTCTTCCCCAAACTCCCCAAACTTTAACCTTAGACTGTCTACTGTTGACATCACCCCATTCCTAAGAGGTCTGTAAGGGGCGTGCATAAGAGCACCAGCGTGCCTACCGTCCCAGTCCTACTGTCCCCATGTATTCATATCCATTCCTGTGTTCATATTCATGTTTATACTTACACCTCTTATCTCGTACATGAACATGTGTACATGTACACAAACTAAAAAAAATAAAAAATAAAATAAAATAAAATAACAGTCTAATCAACGAACTATCAAGAGCGCTCTCACCAATGCTGACAGGGCAAGCCACTTGTATATCAACCGACAACAAACCTCACTCCCTGATGACGTTACCTAGTTGGGTAATCAAACATCTGCAGGAAAACAGCCATGCTCTGAGAGCACCAAGAAATGAGCCCTACATTTCTTGCCACTAAACTGCATTTTGTTAGAAAAAGTCAAAGTCTATCACGATCCATTTGAACCTTGAGCTGTTTTCTGAAGCTGTTGGCAATTCGCTCCAAATTCATGTCATCTGCAAATACGTTGAGCGTCTTTCTATCTCCCCCATTTAGCCATGTACAAATAAACAAGATCCAGCTGCACGCAAAGGATTTTTAGCACTCCTGGCCCAATTTGTACGTTCCAGTAAATCCCTAAGTGGAAAGAAATTGACATCATCTCCATATGCCAACACATTATGGCATTTTTTTTTTGCAAACATAGACTTGCTTACTTATTTATGTGCAGCTGTTTGTATGTCACCAGTAAAAAAAGAAAAAAAAAGCTATGTACACAATTATTTTAGCAGAATAGTCACTTCTGATTCAGCTGGGCATAGGGGCAAGGCAAATCGCCCTTTCGTGCTAACAGGAAGGACAGCAAAGGTTTCATTCAGCCCACGCACAGAACCTTCTTTTGGCTACTGGGACCGTTGGAGCAGATCTCAGAACAATGCAGAGTGAAGCCACACAATTATTTTGTTTTCCTATTGGAAACAGGGTGCATGTGGCTTTGCCAAGCAGCTTTGAAGGATTGTTTTGTTTAAATATTTGTAGAAGAAAACCGGAGCCATACACAGCTGTATTGTGTTTGCTGTTATTTGCCCTTTCCCAGGCTCCGGAGGGTTTTTTTGAGCCTCCGGGAGGGCAAAAATTGCCTCCCCTGGCCCCTAGAGGCACTCCGGAGGCTAGAAACAGGCCCCATTTCTGGACTTCCAGAACTTCTGGGAGGCCTGTTTTTCACCCTCCCCAGGCTCCGTGTGGACCCTGCATCCAAAATGGGCCATGTGGAGACTCCTGGGAGTCTCCTGGGCCCAAAAATGGGCTGGGGGGGGCACCCATCCTCCCCATGCTGCCCTCCGCCCCCTGTGCATGTGCACATGACACCTGCCCCCTCCTGCAAGTACACGTGACCTCCCGCGCATGCGTCTCCCACACGTGCCCCGCCCCCTGCGCATCCTGAAAATCAGCTGGTGCGCATGCGCAGTGGAGATGAACTGGACGATGGCTCATGTGCCCGCAGAGAAGGCTCTGGGTGCCAGCTGTGGCACACGTGCCATAGGCTTGCCATCACGGTTATAGATAGTCCTCGACTTACAGCCATTTTTTCCGTAAGAACTTGAAGTTACAACGGCATTGAAAAAAAGGACTTGTGACTGTTTTTTTACACTTATGTCTGCTGCGGCATCCCCATGGTCACATGATCAAAATTTGGACACTTGGTACCTGGCATGTATTTATGATGGTTGCAAAGTCCGGTGGTCATATGATCATCTAGGAGCCATGGTGGTGCAGCGGTTAGAATACAGCGCTGCAGGCTAATTCTGCCGACTGCCAGCAGTTCGATCCTGACCGACTCAAGGTTGGCTCAGCCTCCCATCCTTCCGAGGTGGGTAAAATGAGGACCCAGATTGTTGGGGGCCAGAGGCTGACTCTGTAAACTGCTTAGAGAGGGCTGTAAAAGCATTATGAAGTGGTATATAAGTCTAAATTTTATTGCTATTGCTATCTTTTGCAACCTTCTGACGAGCAAAATCAGTGGGGAAGCCAGATTCACTTAGCAACTGGGTTACCAACTTAACACAACTGCAGTCAGTCACTGAACAACTGTCTCAAGAAAGAGCATGACATGGGGCAAAGTTCAGCTAACCAATGTCTCACTTAGCAGCCGAAATGTTGGGTTTAATTGTGGTCGTAAGTCAAGGACTACCTACCTGTATGCTGCATCCTGTGTAAGGTTATAGTGAGAAGAAACTAGAATAACTCCTGTTGGAGGTTGCTTATTTTTATTGGTTGATTGATTCGATTTCTGTAGCTTTCCCACTCGATCGAGTGACTCAGGGCGGCTTACAGTTCTAAAAAAAACCATGGCAACCAACCTGCCTTCCATGGAGGACCTGTATACTGCACGAGTCAAAAAGAGGGATGGGAAAATATTGACAGACCCCTCGCATCCTGGACATCAACTGTTTCCACTCCTACCCTCAGAACGACTCTACAAAGCACTGCACATGAGAACAACTAGACACAGGAACAGTTTTTTCCCCAAATGCCATTACTCTGCTAAACAAATAATTCCCTCAACACTGTCAAACTATTCACTAAGTCTGCACTACTATTAACCTTCTCATCGTTTCCACCATCCATCTCCTCCTACTTATAACTGTATGGCTGTAATTTTGTTGCTTGGATCCTTCCTTACAATTTATATTGATATTATTTCCTGATTGCTTATTTGTACCCTATGGCTATCATTAAGTGTTATACCTTATGATTCTTGACGAATGTATATATATATTTTATGTACACTGTGAGTGAGTGAGTGCACCAAGACAAATTCCTTGTGTGTCCAATCACACTTGGCCCATAACAAATTCTATTCTATTCTATTCTATTCTAGTCTATTCTAGTCTAGTCTAGTTTAGTCCAGTCCAGTCCAGTCCAGTCCAGTCCAGTCCAGTCCAGTCCAGTCCAGTCCAGTCCAGTCCATTCCATTCCATTCCATATTTTCTATTCTATTCTATTCTATTCTATTCTATTCTATTCTATTCTATTCTATTCTATTCTATTCTATTCTATTCTATTCTATTCTATTCTATTCTATTCTATTCTATTCTAGTCTAGTCTAGTCTAGTCTAGAAACCTAGGTTCCTCATTGCATAGAACCTCCTAATTAATTAATTAATTTTCATTATACTTGAAGGGAAGAGGAGAAACAATGAGGGTGAACCACTTAAGCAATAATTAGCGCCACAGAACTGGTTCTTTGCCAGACCGGCTGGGTCTAATCTGCTGCTTGCAATCTGGCAATATATCAGAACCACACTGACAATAATGAGGCAAGGCAGCATTTAATGTGCTCTGGAAAGGAAGTTGAGGAAGCAGAAAATGTGGTTAGTTAAGTTAGGTTCAGGGGAAATGAACCTAAAAGAAAGAGACTGGGCATCTATGTTAACTGGATTGGGAGAGTGAGAGAGAGAGAGAAAGAGAGAGAGGGGGGGGGGGAGGAAGGGAGGGAGGGAGAGAAAGAGAGAGAAGAAAAAAACTAACAAACTAACTAAATAAAAGAAACTACTTATTAACAACCTTAAGAACAAAATCGCGACTTTCTAATATGAACAAGGTAGGTTACATGGGTAGACATTCACGATTTAGGACAGGAGTATCCTACCTTGACAACTTTAAGACCTGTGGAGTTCAACTCCCAGAATTCCCTAGCCAGCCATGCTGCCTAGGGAATTCTGGGAATTGAAGTCCACAAATTGCTGAGATTGGACACCCTTAGTTTAGAATAAGTTAAATATTTTAAATACTTTGCTCTCCCCCAACCCCCCAGCTTTTACAAGGGAGAAACCTCATTCCAACAGTTGTGGAATTGTTGGTTACAAAATTGGTTGCTCAGTTATTACATGAGGTACACCGAAGCCCAAAATTCAGTTAAGTTTCTTGAGAGTTTTTCTTCAGACTCTGAGGTATGTAGCTAGTACAAGGGGTCTCCAAACTTGTCAACTTTGGCTGGCTGGGGAATTCTGGGAGTTGAAGTCCACAAGTCTTAAACTTGCCAAGTTTGGAGACACTCTGTTCCAATATATTCCTAAAATACATCTATCTAGTATGATGCCAAGGACATTATCTGCGTGCTTTCTAGAAATTGAAAATGACTTGATGATACAATCAATCATGCAGTCACCATCTTTTGTAAAATCAATCAGAAAAAAATAATGATATCCAGATCAGTTACTTGGTTTGTCATTGGTCTTTTATTAGCTCCATTTTTGCAGAGCCGTCTTCATTTGTCATACCTCCTCCGCAAATCCAAGAATATTATATTGGTTTGATTAACATATTAATTAAGTATGGACTGGATGTGATGCCAGCTAAATGAATTCTCCAGGTTCTTCAGTCTTGTGCTTAACAGACACGTACTAACATTTTTTTTTTCATTTGATACCATATCATTTTACTCAATATTTTCATTAAACAGTTGGCGAAGGGGTAGAGGACGTGCTTATCAAAATTTGCAGAAAACACAGCATAGGATGAGCGTGCTATTATCCTAGAAGAAATTCAAAATGAACTTGAAAGGTTAAAAGAGTGGACCGACTGAATAAAATGAATACATTGACATTTTATTGAGAGAAGGTGTGGCTCATTTTTTAAAAATATATATCATCTAGCTCTCTGAATCAAATTCTGTAATTGGAATAAGGAGTAAAAGGGTTTCTCTGGACACTGTATTTAAGGAGTGATTCAATGCAACAGAGAAGGGTGGAAAGAACAAAGAGAAGATGATCAGGAGTGGCAAGCAGGTGTTAAAAGAACACAAAGGAAATTGGGTCTGCTTAGCTTTGAAAAAGATAGCTGAGCTTGGATATAATTGCACTTTTCAAGTGCCCAAAGAATTGTCAAATAAAGGAGAGTTCTAGGCCTGTCCGCTGTCCATTCCAGTGTGTTTGACATGGAATAATGGCCTTAAGTTTCATGAAAGTCAGTTTTGATTGAAAGTTAAGTAAAACTTCCAAACAATAAGAACAGTTGGGCAGAGGAAGCAATTATCGATAGAGTTGGTGAAGTTTCCTTTCATTGGATGCATTCAAGGAGAGAATTGGAATTGGAGAACTGTACGCTGGAAATAATTTAATCTGGATTTCCCCTGTGAGCAGATTGGATTGGACAAATGGGCCTTTTCCAACTTCCGTAATATGCACATCCACCTACACATGCATTACCCTCTGCCCACTTAATAGTATAACTGTATTTTCCAGGTCAATTATCGTAACTATTCTCTCTGGGAATATCTGAGAAGGAACTGTTTGATGACCTATATCTGGAATGATTCCTTTGCATTCTACACTTTTGATATTATAATTCTATTAATTAACCTTTTGCACTATCCGTGCCTACATTGCTTCAGGGTGTACGCAGCAATAGGAATGGGCATTACATTTCTGGTTAGTGTACAGAATACCTAATTGTGCAGAAAATCCCAAGAAGTGTACAGTTGTACTGATTATTAATTTCAGAATATCTCTCTCCCTCCCTCCCTCTCTCTTTCACACACATACACACACACACACACACACACACACAGCAACATATGTAACTGATTTAATACATGATTCAAATCATGTGACTCAATGACATCTGAACCTTTTTGGAAATACTGCAGATCAAATGGATAAAAATAAAGCCTTCCCCTCCACTTTGTCTATGGAAATTCTCCACCATCCAGGTCATGGTTGCCCCAAAGATGCTTTTTTTAAGATGCAGGTAGACTTTCTTTGGTTTTCCTTGAAGACGTTTCGCTTCTCATTCAAGAATGGATGAGAAGTAAAACATCCTCAAGGAAAAAAAAATAAATAGAAAAAGCCTCTTGAAAAAGCCCCCTTTGGGTTCCTTTCCCTCCTCCTTTATTGCAGAAGATTGCACGCAAATAATTGCTCCTTTCCAAACAAAATTAAAAGGATATCCACTCTCTAAACTTCCTCTGTCTTCCTGCAATATGTATCTCATTCATATTTCAACTGTGCCTGTGCTTATAATTCCTAGCAGTTTCTACATTTCCCATGTAATTTATTTTGCTGGTTGCTTAATAGTCTCAATGTCCTTCCTGTCAATGACTACTTCAGCTTCAACCACAACAATAAAAGAGCAAATAATAGATACAAATTCAAAGTAAACCACTCCAAACTCGATTACAGAAACTACGACTTCAGCAACAGAGTGGTCAACGCCTGGAATGCACTACCTGACTCTGTGGTTTCTTCCCCAAACCCCCCAAAACTTTAACCTTAAACTGTTTACTGTTGACCTCACCCCATTCCTAAGAGGTCTGTAAGGGGACTGCATAAGTACACCAGCGTGCCTACCGTCCCTATGCTAATATTCCTTTTTGTTTACTTTTTTCATGTATTCAAATTATGTTTATACCTTTTACCTGCAATCATATATGCTTGAGAAATAAATAAACTTAAACCTCCTTTCCTCCTCTCCTCCCTTTTTGTTCGCCGCAGGGTTGAAAACGCCAGTTTTGGCTGCTTTGGTGCTAACTTCTTGTTAGAGCGCTCGGGCCACCTGACAAGAGTGATGTTGAGCTGGCCACACACCCCTGCCTCCCCCAGGTGAAACACAACCCTGTTGCAGCCCTCAATGAAATCACGTTTGATACCCCTGCACTTGTTCTGCCCCAGCTACGGGCCCCAAAAAACGCAGCACACACAAAGTCTGTACAAGCCTTAGTTTACTAAAATAAAACAAAGACTGTTAATTAACTTTCTTAACAGCCTGCAAGAATCCAAAAAATAAATAATCTTAATCTTACTATGGTTGGCCGAAAGCCCAGAAGCTATTTGCAGAGAACTAAGATCAAGGCACGAAGGAGAGTGAACAAAGTTGTTCCCTGCAAATTGCTTCAGTCGGTGTTCCTCCTTAAATAGGCTAAGGGAGTGGCCAATTAGCCCCAAGCCTTACTCTCAAGGAGACCTCCTCCCGAGGAGCCACTCCTGCCTTTTGGCAGCTTTGCGCACCTGTGCATCGAGAAGAGGCTCCTCCTCTTCGTCCTCTTCACTCAAGGGAGCTTCTGGAGCTTCTGAAGGCCCTGGCTGAATCCCCGCCTCTGGCACCACCTCTTCTCCAGCCTCCTCATTGTCTGACTCAGGCGCCAGCTGCACAGGCTACTGGTGCAGCACTCCTCGCTGTCCGAATCAGCCACTAGTCGCACAGGCCGCGTATGGGCCACAACAGCACTAGACCAAAGTGACACTAATGTTAAAGACAGGGAAAAAATAAGGGATGGGTGGAAAAGAGGGGCCTGCTTTGAGTTAAACAGGGCATGCATTGACTTAAGATTCCCGCTCCAGAGTACTCATTCGAATCTATGGATTAGGCCAAATATCCGTACAGTTGTACAGCGTAACACTTTCAAATGAGTTGATGGTTTTTTAAAAGGCAGTTCAAGTTATTGGATTCCCCCCCCCCCCACCAATGTCGCAGTTATTGATCTGTAAACTCATTATATGAAAAATGCCCTTAGTTTGCTCTGAACCATAGCAAACAGTATAATTGCTATGGTTTTTAAGACGCTCCATTGCAAATTTAGTAGTCGACCATTTGATATTTTTACGAGTGATATTTTTGAACTTTGAACTGCACTTTTTTGTTTTGTTTTGTTTTGTTTTTTGTTCTCATGGTAGCAAGTTTGGCATTGTGTGAAATGCTCAGAGGTTGACATCACACATCAAGTCCATTGTGTAGAATAGGAAACTGTGATATCTATCCATTTAGGTGATTGTTCCTCTGTTACAGTGAGATTATATATTTAGCACTGTTGCTATCTTGGATTTTTTCCTTTCCTTTTTTTGCTTTACTTCTGTGTCAGGTGGTCACCGAGAATAGCATTTTAGTGATATGCCAAATTGTAAGGAAAATTGCCGTAATTGTACCAGGAGCATTTCAAAACAGAAGCAAGAGTTTGAGAGCGAGTCCATGGGCTGCATTGAGGAATAACAACATAATGAGAGACTAGTACTTCAGATGGAAGAACTCATCTTTTTTAGAAAAAAAGCTCCGTAAATCTCTTCGCTGAATATGTCTAATTGGGATTTTCTTTCTTTCTTTCTTTTTAAATAGTTTTTATTGAACATTTTCCAACTTTAAAAAAACACAAGTGAAACAAAAAACAAGGAAAAAATAATAAGGCAAATACAAACAAGTAGAAAAAACAAACAACACAACAGTGTAATACAATTTTACAGCTTTCCGTATCTGCAAATATATTCTACTTTTATAATTCACTATTCAATATTTGTCTTTTAACAATTCTAGTAATAATATAATCATTATATTATAATAATATAATACTGATTATAACTGTTCTGATTATACATATATACATATATCTTTATATTATAGTCAATAGTTTTATAACTTTTATTTCTTGTTTTGGCTTCTATTCTCTAGCCATGTCCGATCGGGATTTCTAATTAGTAAAAAATAGTTGTCAGACTATAATGCAAAGGGAGACCAGTATCTTCAAAAGGTGTAAAATAACTTAAAATACCTTTTCTGACTGCATAATGAAAGGCTCGCTCTTTGTTTTTTAACGTGTGTCTGTAGTGCTGTTGCATCTGCCATCTTGCCTTTTTTTGACACACACACACAAACACACCCCTAGCAAACACTGGGAGAGTTTTTAACCTGTCCACAGATTCATAGGTAAACTGTAAATTATTCAGCCATTCAGTCTGTATGACCCGTTTTATGCAGGTAGTCCTCGACTTAACGACCACAACTGAGCCCCAAAATCTCTGTTGCTCAGCGAGACATTTGTTAAGTGAGCTTTGCCCCATTCGACGACCTTTCTCGACACCGCTGTTAAGTGAATCACTGCAGACGGTTAAATTAGTAATATGGTGGTTGAGTGAATCCGGCTTCCCCCATGGACTTTGCTTGTCAGAAGGTCATAAAAAGGGGACCTGCGAGTTATAACTGCGAGTCGGTTGCCAAGCATATGAATTTTGATCACACGGCCACGAGGATGCTGCAACGGTCATCAGTGTGAAAAACGGTCGTGAGTCCCTTTTTTTAGTGCCGTCGGAACTTCAAATGTTCCCTAAGTGAACTGTTGTAGTTCATTGCGACTATTGTAATGAATGTTCATTGCAACTGTTGTAAGCTGAGGACCACCTGTATAGGAAGTCATTTATGGTGTTAATTATGGGATGTATCTTATAGAACAGCATCTCTCAACTGTGGCCGCTTGAAGATGTGAGGACTTCAACTCCCAGAATTGAATGTTCAAGTGGCCACAAATTGAGAAACACTAAGTGCCAAGTGCTATTGCTATCTTTTGCAACCTTCTGACGAGCAAAATCAGTGGGGAAGCCAGATTCACTTAGCAACTGGGTTACCAACTTAACACAACTGCAGTCAGTCACTGAACAACTGTCTCAAGAAAGAGCATGACATGGGGCAAAGTTCAGCTAACCAATGTCTCACTTAGCAGCCGAAATGTTGGGTTTAATTGTGGTCGTAAGTCAAGGACTACCTACCTGTATGCTGCATCCTGTGTAAGGTTATAGTGAGAAGAAACTAGAATAACTCCTGTTGGAGGTTGCTTATTTTTATTGGTTGATTGATTCGATTTCTGTAGCTTTCCCACTCGATCGAGTGACTCAGGGCGGCTTACAGTTCTAAAAAAAACCATGGCTACCAACCTGCCTTCCATGGAGCACCTGTATACTGCATGACTCAAAAAGAGGGCTGGGAAAATATTGACAGAGCCCTCGCATCCTGGACATCAACTGTTTCCACTCCTACCCTCAAAACGACGCTATAGAGCACTGCACACCAGAACAACTAGACACAAGGACAGTTTTTTCCCCAACACCATCACTCTCCTAAACAAATAATTCCCTCAACTAATAGTAGTACTTTTTTTTTTTATTGGTACTTAAAAGGTCCTTAAAAGGACCATGGGGTTGCGTGTGAAGCCAGGAGATCCTCGCGGATGTCTGGCTACCAGTCCATCTGTTACTCATTTAGCACCACCCAGGAGGCATGTGTGACTTAAGGATTGCCACGGACGTGAGTAACTTTGCCTCCCATAGTAGTACTATTAGTGCAATAATAACTGCACTAATAGTAGTGCAGATTTAGTAAAGTCTGCACTACTATTAATCTTCTCATCGTTCCCACCACCCATCTCCTCCCACTTATGACTGTATGGCTGTAATTTTGTTGCTTGGATCCTTACAATTTATATTGATATTATTTCCTGATTGCTTATTTATACCCTATGATGATCATTAAGTGTTGTACCTTATGATTCTTGATGAACATTTCTTTTATGTACACTGAGAGAGTATGCACCAAAGACAAATTCCTTGTATGTCCAATCACTCTTGGTCCATTAAACATCTATTCTATTCTATTCTATTCTATTCTATTCTATTCTATTCTATTCTATTCTATTCTATTCTATTCTATTCTATTCTATTCTATTCTATTCTATTCTATTCTATTCTATTCCATTCCATTCCATTCCATTCCATTCCATTCCATTCCATTCCATTCCATATTTTCTATTCTATTCTATTCTATTCTATTCTATTCTATTCTATTCTATTCTATTCTATTCTATTCTATTCTATTCTATTCTATTCTATTCTATTCTATTCTATTCTATTCTATTCTACTCTACGCCACTCCACTCCACTCCACTCCACTCCATTCATCAAATAATTCCCTCAACACTGTCAAACTATTCACTAAGTCTGCACTACTATTAATCTTCTCATCGTTGCTATCATCCATCTCCTCCCGCTTATGACTGTATGGCTGTAACCTTGTTGCTGGTATCCTTACGATTTATATTGACTGTTTCCTAATATGATTTAATTGCTTATTTGTTCCCTATGACTATCATTAAGTGTTGTGTACCTTATGATTCCTGACAAACATTTCTTTTATGTACTCCGAGAGCGTACGCACCAAGACAAATTCCTGGTGTGTCCAATCACACTTTTCCAATAAAGAATTCTATTCTATTCTAGAAAACCAAGTTTAGAAACACATATTGATTGGGTGAAGGTGTGAGATGGATCTGTATTCTTAATACATTGGAGCTAGCAGCACTGCAGCAGCACTCCCAATGCACGGTCAAATTGCTTGGAAAGAACACAGTTTTCATTATTTTGAAAAAAAATTGTTCGGCAGAGGCCTCGCAAAGAGCTCTGAACCCCCCATGAAATGGTAGGCTGTCAAATGCTTTATTAAAAGAGAAGTGGGAAAAGGCAAAGAGAAGGAGTCATCTTCGGTGGCTTTCCCCCTCGAGAGAAATAAGCCAACGGTTTGGGAAGCTGATTTGTTAAGAAGGAATAATAATTTTACCTTTAGCATTTGAGGGCTATTGAAGATGGATGAGATTTTTTTTTGAAAAGGAAGTTTCGAATAGAAGCCAGTAACAGCACAGCCCTGGACAAGGTTTACCTCTAATGCAGTGGTTCTCAACCTCTGGAGATGTGAAAGAGAATTGGCTTAAGTCCCAGATGATGTCTCACTTTCTCTTGCGTATTATACAAGAAGCAATTATGCTTCTTTTTATGCCTGAATGATGACGTAGCACAGGCAATGAAATGCAAAGCCTTGATCCTGGGGTGAAATCCAGCAGGTTCTGACAGGTTCTGAAGAACCGGTAGCGGAAATTTTGAGTAGTTCGGAGAACCGGCAAATACCACCTCTGGCTGGCGCCAGAGTGGGGTGGGAATGGAGATTTTGCAGTATCCTTTCCCTGGAGTGAGGTGGGAATGGAGATTTTGCAATATCCTTCCCCTGGAGAGGGGAGGGAATGGGGATTTTGCAGTATCTCTCCCTGGAGTGGAGTGGGAATGGAGATTTTGCAGTATCCTTCCCCTTGAGTGGGGTGGGAATGGAGATTTCGTAGTATCCTTCCCCTGGGAGTGAGGAGGGAATGGGGATTTTGCAGTATCTCTCCCTGGAGTGGGGTGGGAATGGAGATTTCGCAATATCCTTCCCCTGGAGAGGGGAGGGAATGGAGATTTTGCAGTATCTCTCCCTGAAGTGGGGTGGGAATGGAGATTTTGCAGTATCCTTCCCCTTGAGTGGGGTGGGAATGGAGATTTTGCAATATCCTTCCCCTGGGAGTGGGGAAGGAATGGGGATTTTGCAGTATCTCTCCCTGGAGTGGAGTGGGAATGGAGATTTCGTAGTATCCTTCCCCTGGGAGTGGGGAGGGAATGGGGATTTTGCAGTATCTCTCCCTGAAGTGGGGTGGGAATGGGGATTTTGCAGTATCCTTCCCCTTGAGTGGGGTGGGAATGGAGATTTCGTAGTATCCTTCCCCTGGGAGTGGGGAGGGAATGGGGATTTTGCAGTATCTCTCCCTGAAGTGGGGTGGGAATGGGGATTTTGCAGTATCCTTCCCCTTGAGTGGGGTGGGAATGGAGATTTCGTAGTATCCTTCCCCTGGGAGTGGGGAGGGAATGGGGATTTTGCAGTATCTTTCCCCTGCCACGCCCACCAACCCACGCCCACCAAGCCACACCACACCGCGCCCACCAAGCCATGCCCACAGAACCGGTAGTAAAAAAAATTGGATTTCACCGTGGCCTTGATCCAAAGTAACAGAGCCTCCCACAATCCTTTCTGTCTGCCTCTGAGAGGTCACATTTGCTGTGTCTGTTATCCCTTCCCATCCATAAGTTGGGTCTAAAAGTTGACTGGCATGGCTGAGAGTGTATGAACTGCATACTGTACACCCGTGATGGCGAACCGAAGTGGCACGCGGAGCCATGTTGCCTGGCACTTGTGGCGTCGCCCATTCCTCTTCTGAGTTTCTGGCGCGCATGTGCACAAGACAATCAGCTAGCCTTTGCGCACGTGGCAGTGGTCTTCCATTTTCCGGCGTGAGCATATGTGCCAGCCAGCTGATTGGCGCGTTTTCATGCACGGCAGTAACCGGAAGACTTGCCGGGAGTTCATTTTCCGGCACGCGCATGCCTCGTGGGCAGCTCCACTTCCTGGTCATGGCCCAGACGAGCATGTGCATGTGTGAAGTACTCCCTTTTTGGCACTTGGTACCGAAAATCTTAGCCATCACTGGCATATATCTTTTAACAGCTCAGCTTGCGTTATAGACCTATAGCAGCAAACATACAGTCACGCTCCATGAAGCATTATTAAAATAGCAAACAGTTGAGTTTGAAAAAAAAAAAATTCTTTAAACCAGCGGTCCCCAACTTTTCTGGCCCTGTGGACTGATGGCAGAAAGGGGCAGGGGGAGAGGAGATGGTTATGTGCATGTGTGTGTGGCTTGTGAGAATGTAGCTTCATCTTCACCTCTGTAACTGTCTGGTTTGGTTCTGCAACCCAAGAAGACAGACCCAGAGTTCAGAGGATAATTAGAACGGCAGAAAAAACCATGGCTACCAACCTGCCTTCCATGGAGGACCTGTATACTGCACGAGTCAAAAAGAGGGCTGTGAAAATACTTACGGACCCCTCGCATCCTGGACATAAACTGTGTCAACTCCTACCCTCAAAACGACGCTATAGAGCACTGCACACCAGAACAACTGGACACAACGACAGTTTTCTCTGGAATGCCATCACTCTGCTAAACAAATAATTCCCTCAACGCTGTCAAACTAGTTACTAAGTCTGAACTACTATTAATCTTCTCATCTTTCCCACCACCCACCTCCTTCTACTTATGACTGTATGACTATAACTTTGTTGCTTGGATCCTTACAATTTATATTGATATTATTTCCTGATTGCTTATTTGTACCCTATGACATACCTTATGATTCCTGACAAATGTATCTTTTCTTTTTATGTACACTGAGAGCGTATGCACCAAGACAAATTCCTTGTGTGTCCAATCACACTTGGCCAATAAATTCTATTCTATTCTATTCTATTCTATTCTATTCTATTCTATTCTATTCTATTCTATTCTATTCTATTCTATTCTATTCTATGTGCACCCGTGCTCATCTGCTGCTTGCCAGTTTCCAACAGCCGGGCATGACCTGGGGGTTGAGGACCCCTGCTGTAAACAATGAAAACAATTAAACAGTGAAAAGCTTTAAATGATAATTAGAAGGAGGCTTGTTTCAACCTGGTAGCGTGGTGGCTCAGTAGTTAAGATGCTTGTTTTGTCAGCTGGATAGCCAGCAGCCTAGGTTTGAGACCTGAGTTGCCACATGACAGGGTAAGTTCCCGTCCTTGCCTCAGCTCCCGCCGACCTAGCAGTTCAAAAGCAGGCGCATGCAAGTAGATAAATATGCAGCTCTCTGTGACCTCATGCTAGCGACATGGCCGGGGAAATGTCTTTGGGCAAAACTGACCCAATGGCCTTGAAATGGAGATGAGCATTGCTCCTATAGTCAGCAACAACTATCGGAGTAAAAGCTGCAGGATCTTCTTTACTTTTTACCTTTGTTTCAATCTACTCCTGTACTAATCTGACTGTGAGGAACAAGGAACCAGAACAATACTATGAGAGGATCAGAGTTGCTTCTTTATTGCTGCCAGCCTACTTACAAGAATCTCGCCAGGGTGACTGCATTCTCTTGGGAAGAGCCAGATCAAGGTTTCAGGGATTTTAAGGAAGGTCAAACCTGTTTGGTTCCCTGCCCTGCAAGGACTCTTAAGTTTGCCATTCTCATGATTTAGGATTTATGTTGATTTTTTTAATTTAGTACCTTATGACTATCATTGAGTGTTCTCTGATGATTCATGATGATTGTAATTTTATGATTATGATCATGATTTATTGCTTGTTGCTTGTATGTACACTGAGATCTTATGCACTGGAGACAAACTCCTTGTGTGTGTCCAATCACACTTGGCCAGTAAAGAACCAACCTTCCTTCCTTCCTTCCTTCCTTCCTTCCTTCCTTCCTTCCTTCCTTCCTTCCTTCCTCCTTCCCTCCTTCCTTCCTTCCTTCCTTTTCCTTCCTTTCTCCTCCTTCTCTCTCCCTTTCTCTCTCTCTTTCCTTCCTTCTTTTTCTTTCTTTCCTTTGTCCTTCCTTCCTTCCTCCTCCCTCCCTCTCTCTCCCTTTCTCTCTCTCTTTCCTTCCTTCCTTCCTTCCTTCCTTCCTTCCTTCCTTCCTTCCTTCCTTCCTTCCTTCCTTCCTTCCTCCCTCCCTCCCTCCCTCCCTCCCTCCCTCCATCTCTGTCTGTTTGTCTGTCTGTCTTTCTGTATCTATCTATCTATCTATCTATCTATCTATCTATCTATCTATCTATCTATCTATCTATCTATCTATCTATCTTCCACCTATCTACCTATCATCTGTCTGTCTATCAGTCTCTTCATTACTCCATCTATTCTAGCTGGAGATTCTACCGTAATGACCATGTTAGGTTCTGCTGATGTCCTACTTTAAATTAACTTTACAAAAACTTCAGAATCCAGTGAAAAAGAAATAGGCTTCTCCCAAATACTGAAATTGCTCTGTTAGGACGATCCGTGCGTAGAACCAACGTGAGGCGATACTCATAACTGACTTCCTTGGTTTCTCCTCCCCAGGTGACGACCCTCGTAAACACCAGCAACAAAGGGCCTTCCGGGAAAAAGAAAGGCCGGTCCAAGAAAGCCCACGTCTTAGCAGCTTCCGTTGAACAAGCCACTCAGAACTTCTTGGAGAAAGGAGAACAGATCGCGAAAGAAAGCCAAGACTTGAAGGACGAATTGGTGGCCGCCGTGGAGGATGTGCGTAAGCAAGGTATGTACCTGGCTAAGGGCAGGAACCTGATCAGAGTTATCAGCAGGTGATAGGGAGCAGTGGACTTCAAAAATTGTAGCAAGGGGTTCTGTGCCCGGTTGCTGGGTGGGCGTGGCCATGGTGGGTGTGGCCCAGTTGGCCTCCTGCGCCACGGCGGGGTGTGTGTGTGTGTGTTTGCCTTCCCTGGGCTCTGGAGGTTTTTCTCGAGCCTCCGGGAGGGCAAAAAGTTCTTCCTCAACCTCCGGTAAGCTCATTTTTCACCCTCCCTTGTGCCCTGCAGGTACCTGCATCCAAAATGGGCCATATGGGGACTCCTGGGTGGGGTGGGGTGGGCGGGGCGGGGCGGGGCACGGCCAGTCAGGAGTGGGATTTGGGGGTTCTCCGAACTGCACAGAATCTTAGCTAGAGGTTCTCCCAAACCCCTGCGAACCCCTGTGTGATTGGACACACAAAGAATTTGTCTTTGGTACATATGCTCTCAGTGTACATAAGGAGAATAAAATACATTCATCAAAAATAAAAAAGATACAACACTTAATGATAATCATAGAATATTAACAGGGTTATAATAATAATAATAAAAATTTATAATTATACATTTTAAGAAAATACTTGGTTGATAGCCATTGTAACAGTGACACCCATTGTCATTGGGGCACTTAGTACCATGTCCAAGAATTTTATAACATACATCAGCAAATTGCAGCTTCCTGCAATAACACCAGCGGAACTGCAAAAAACTGTGCTACTCGTAACTTCGTACCTCTTAAGAAGGTACTTGGTTGATCCCTAGGACGCTGGCAGCAACCCGTATCAACCATTCGCACCAGTCAATGGAATTTGTGATGCATTTTTGGATGTTCAGTTGACTGAGTTTCATGTTTAATGAATAAAAATAAAAAATTTATAATAATAAATTTTAAGAAGATACTTGGTTGATCCCTAGGACGCTGGCAGCAACCTGTATCAGCCATTAGCACCTATCAATGATATTTGTGACACGTTTTTAAATGTCCAGTTTGACTGAGTTTCATGTTTAATGAATGAAAGAGATAAATTTTAAAAAGATACTTGGTTGATACCTAGGATGCTGGCAGCAACCCGTATCAATCATCAGTGCCAGGCAATAATATTTGTGACACATTTTTAAATGTTCAGTTGACTGAGTTTCATGTTTAATGAATGAAAGTAAAATAATCCTCCTCCTCCTCCTCCTCCTCATTCTATGAACACTTTACACATTGAATGATGTCTACGAGGCTTTCGTGCCGTTATTAAGAATTAATGGAGCAGCCCATTAAGAATGGCTCTGTACTCCATCTCTTTTTTACATGCATTTCACTAGCGGAGCTGTGGGAGAATTTGGGATGCTTTCTTGCAAACCCATCTTTGAAACGAATGTTTCGGTTCCTGGCCTCATGCGGTTCTTCTCAGAGGAACTGATTGTATGAATTATTCCTGTCAAATCTATTATCACAGTTGTCAGCCGTGGAAGAATAACTTCGGTGCAATGTTTTATAGAGTGTAATCACACGTTCCAAGTTAGGTTTTAATTATAGTCCCAGCAACATATTTCACGGCATCGATTAATTTTTATTTACATATGCTTCGATTTTATTCACATACTCTTCTTGAATGAAGTTCGACGGCTTTCAGCGAGCAACAGAGCCCCTTTCAAAAGGGGAAAAAAGAGAAGCCATTGACTGGTCATCGTGACAGGCCTGTCTTATAACTGGAAGCATTCTTTAACAGGTGGTCCTTATTTAGTGACCGCAATTGGGACCGTCAACTTAGGCGTTAAGCAAAACAGTCGCTAAGTGAAACTGCAGCTTTTGGCCTTTTCTTTGCTTTACTGACCTGCAAAGTTTGTTAATGTGAAGATGGGTTGCAAAGTTATTTTTTTTCAACACTCCTGTAACTGAGAACAGTCTTCTGCTGGCAGGAAATAAAATAAAATAAAAATAAAGCAAATATTGTCTATTGAGACTGCAGAGCCAGAATACTTTAATTCCTGGAATCAGCTGCATTAAAAAATATTATTTAACTCCTCCTCCCTTCCTACTCCTCCTCTTCCTACTCCTCTTCCTCCTCTCCCTCTTCTCTTCCTCCCCTTCTCCTCCTCTTCCTCCTCCTCCTCCCCTCCTCTTCCCCTCTCTTCCTCCCCTCCTCCCTCTCTTCCTCCTCTTTTCCTCCTCCCCCTCCTCTTCCTCTTCCTCCTCTCTTCCTCTCCTCCTCCTCCTCTTTCTCCTCCGCTTCATCTTCCTCCTCCTCCTCCTCCTCCTCCTCCTCCTCCTCCTCCTCCTCCTCTTTCTCCTCCGCTTCCTCTTCCTCCTCCTCCTCCTCCTCCTCCTCCTCCTCTCTTCCTCTCCTCCTCCTCCTCTTTCTCCTCCGCTTCCTCTTCCTCCTCCTCCTCCTCCTCCTCCCCCCCTCCTCTTTTTCTGTTGAACTGATAAGAACAGGATAGAGAGCATGCTAAATTTAATTGTGCCACCAGTGGACTAGTATTGATGTATCTCTAATTTTTTTTTTAACGGGAAAAATATTTATAACCAGTTCTTGCAATTTGCTATCTGTTTCAATTGTTATTCAGCTTTGCTAGGATTCATTCTGTGAGTTATTATGTGCTAAATGTCACTCTATGCAAATATTTTGTTGTTAGTCCTCTCAGGTCCTCTCCAAATCCATTAATTATTTTACAGCTCTCAGAAAATAGAGATTGCGAAAGGCATTATATTCTCTGGTCCTGGATGATATGAAGCACTTGGGATGAATGAAGAGACACTGTGTAAAATCTTAGAAAATATATTGCAGTTTACCTTTTTGCAGTAATATTTTTAAAAATCTTAAGCGGTGAGCAATAAGCTAGTTACCAAAGGGAGTCAAAATAGAAACAAAAATTAAAAAAAAAAACAGCTTTACATAGCTCAGTTTATCCCGTTGTCCTAAATTAATGTACTCTCTCCTACTGCAATTTTTAATGTAAACTAAAATTAATATAGATGTTAACTTCTGAAGTACACACACCAAATTCAGCCAAACCCTGAATTCAGGCTGACCTGAACTGAATCTGTCCTCAAACTGAATTTTTGTAATGAGTTTCCTATGAAGATCTGCAATGGAAGGACAGAGCATTTGAATGATACAGGATTTTATAATGACACCAAAGAGCATAGAGACTCCAAACTGATGACATGTTTGACCCCGCCTTCAGCTCAGCTTGGTCATTTCTTACATACAGTACATTTGTGTCGAAAATATTGTTGGAAAGCAGGTCACAACTCTGTCTCAGGAGGGAATGCATTCTGTCATGACTCAGAGGGGTTGTCCCAACATTCCCGCTCATGACAAAGATTGCAGTGTCTCACCTTCATGGATCCCGATTAACCACCAGGGTGGGGGGCAAGATCATAATAACATTTCAACCTCTTCTTCATGTTTCTCAGCACTTGGTTCAGGCTTGACAAGATCTCCTTTGAATCTGAGCCCAGATGTAAGAGATGACCAGGCTGGGCCTGAGGGAAGGGTCAAATGTGTCATAAGTCTCGAGTCCCTCCTCTTCTACAAGAGATCTGAGTCCAACCTACCTTGAATTCCATTCAGTCTTATCGACCGCCAGCTCGCTTTGACCATTTAGTAGTTCAGATTCTTGTAGAGAGCTTGAGTGTGGAGTAAACCTGCATACATTCACTTGAACTGCCTGGACTCCTGATTGATACCAGATTCGTAACTCAGATATGTAATCCTTGAGATACCCAGCTTTGTTGTGTGGATGAGGGGAACCGGTGAATATAGTTGTGGTTATGCCCATCAATCTCTTCTGTGTGTGTAGCCAGAAGTGGGCTTCAAAAATTTTAGCAAGGGATTCTCTGCCCGGTTGCTGGGTGGGCGTGACCAAACTGACCTCCTGCACCCGGTGGTGGGGAGGGTATTTTTGCCCTCCGTGGGCTCTGGATGCTTTCCTGGAAGGCAAAAATGGTCTCCCCAGGCTCCAGAGGCTCTCTGGAGGCAGGAAATGAGCCCATTTTCCGAACTTCCAGTAGGCCCGTTTTTGGCCCTCCCCGAACCTCTGCGCGTGCCCTGCACTTACCTGCATCCAAAATGGCTATGAGGGGATTCCTGAGAGGGGAGGGGCAGGATGGGCAGGGCCAGCCAGGAGTGGGATTTGGGGGTTCTCCAAACTGCACAGAATCTTAGCTAGAGGTTCTCCCGAATCCCCAGCAGCCTACCCATGTCTATATCAAATGTTTTTGTCTAACATGTTGCAGCTACCTGACCAGCTAATGTAAGATACCCACTTCCTGCTTGTAATTTTTCAGTTTCTTCTGTTTCTGGAGATTCTGGGAACTTCCCTTGTCTTCTTTATGTGTCTATCTGGCAGCGGTTTCAGTATCCCACGCCACGGCCGATACCATTTTGCTACGAATTTCCTCAAGGAATTGCATAGCGTGCACCCATCTGTTATACCTCCTGTGCCTCCTTAAGGTTTTTTTTTTCCCTCATGCTCTGATATTTTCATTAAAATTCTTTGAACCTCTGGCTTCAATAGATCTCTCTCTGAAGAGGGAGGAAGAACATGGTGTGTTTCCGCAGGATGGAACACAATTTCAGACATTTTCATGAAGGGCAGGATCAATTTCACAGAGACAGAGGAGATCTTTGGACAAAATTTTCTTTCTAAGAGTCACAGCCACCTTCGGCTTATTATTATTACGGTTTGTTGCACAGCTAGCTAGATATTTAGAATGGATTTGGCATTCTTGTCAAAACTGTTGAGTCCTTCCCAAGGACCGTGGACAAATAAATGTTGTTTGATGATGTTAGAGATCTCACCGCCGGATGTAAATTGTTCCACCGAAAGCTGCCTTTTGCAGTTGGCTCTTGGTGGTTTTTGTCAGTGCTGATGGTATACAAGTGGCACTCCAGATGTTTTGGTATTGCACCCAGGCACTATCGATAGAAGTGCTACTCCTGTTGGTAGTGCCATTGCTTTCTTTTGCCACAGCTGTTCTACAACTATTTGCAAGTGTGACGCATCCTCATCATCAAATTTCTAATGGCTCCCCATTCCATAATATATATCATTTTTTTAAAAAATCTTAATCATATGCTTTTCTTTCTGATTTCAGTTAGGCATTTCCTTCCTTCCTTCCTTCCTTCCTTCCTTCCTTCCTTCCTTCCTTCCTTCCTTCCTTCCTTCCTTCCTGCCTGCCTGCCTGCCTGCTTTCCTTCCTTCTTTCCTTCTTTCCTCCATCCCTCCATCCCTTCCTTCCTCTATTCGTTCCTTCCTTCTTTCCCTCCTTCCTTCCTTCCTCCCTCTCTCTCTCCCTCTCTCCCTCCCTCCCTCCCTTCCTTCCTTTATTCCTTCCTTCCTTCCCTCCCTCCCTCCCTCCTTCCTTCCTCCTTTCCTCCCTCCACCTCTCCATCCCTTCCTCCTTCCTTCCTTCCTACCTACCTACCTACCTCTTTTTCCTATCTAAGCAATATGTAAATTTTCACCCTTCTCAACAGCATTGTATTGAAAAAAAAAAAACCAACTCCTTTAGTTTACACAGTATTCATCTTATTGTGACCCTGGATCATCACAGATTCAGTTAGAAATGGCATTGATATATTGATTGCAGAGGTTTCTTGTTGCAGCTTCCTTCTAAAATTTCTTATATATGTACTAAAACTGTCACTCAGGTATGCTTACTAAGGACTCAATTATTACATTCCAGGTCTGAAGGAATGAGATTGCTCACCTCAATATCTTTGTCGAGAGAACCTAACCTGCCTCACAGGTTATAACAATTTCTCCATTATAAGCAGTCCTTATGGGGTTTCAGCTCGTTTAATCTTGCATTTTTCTTATGTTTTAACTTTTGGATGCTCATACTGAGATGCCTAGTTTAAATGGCAGTCATTTGTTACCCATCAACATTTTTTAAAAAAAAAAATCCTCATCTTACTCCTTGCTGTTCTCAGTTCTTCAATCCTAAAACTTCATTTATTAATTAAACCCAGTTCATTTGATTATACATGAGGCATTTATAAAACATGGCATGTGAGGGAGTGAAAAAAATAGACCAGACTTAGGGGAGGAGCAGAGAGAGCTAGAAAGGTGGTGGAGTTAAGTGCGTCATCAATTTAGAATCGTTTCATTCCCATAATCGCTCCAGGGCCCACCCCTCCTGAATTCCATTGACCCTTACCTGGCACCAATTTAGTGTTGAACTTTAGCTGTTCAGATTTCTTGCATGTCGGCTTGTATAAATCTTCTATGCCAGTGATGGCTAACCTTTTTGCCGTCGTGTGCCAAAAATGGGAGCGCGGGGGAGTAGCGCCCTTGTATGCCCACACCCATAATTCAATGCCCCCCAGTGCCCTCTGTGCATGCACACGTGACCCCACTGCGCTCCCCTGCTTTTGGCATGCGACGGTGAAAAGGTTATCAGTGGGCCCAGTAGGCCCGTTTTTCGCCCTCCTCAGGCTCCAGAGGCTTTCTTGGAGCCTGGGGAGGACGAAAACGGCCTTAACCAACCCCCTGGAGGCCCTCCGGAGGTTGGAAATGGCCTGTTTCCTGACTTCCAGTGGGCCCGGAAGGCCCGAAAATCAGCTGGCCAACACACACATGCGTACTGGAGCTGAGGTAGGGCTATGCTCGCGTGCCCACAGATATGGCTTTGCGTGCCACCTGTGGTACGTATGCCATAGGTTCACCATTATGGTTCTATGCTGACACCTTAGTCCTGATTCTTTGCGCCTGACAAAGACAAAGTTTTGGTTATAATTTACCAGGCAGAGAAGACCCAGGATTAGATATAGCACAAAATTTTTGAATTCTAACACTGTACTCGAGCCCAGGAGCCAGAAAGAAATGTCTTCTAATGTCTGTGCAAAATTTCTCAACTTACCAGCATCCTCAATACACAAAGTCTCAGTTCATGAAGATGCTGGTTACTTAGCTTCTAGCTGGGTAACTTTGGGTCAGCCCCTTTCTCGCAGCCCTAAGAAAAAGGCAGTGGCCAGCCATCTCCAAAAATGTTGCCGAGAAAACTGTAGGGACGTGACCCTATAATTGCCAAAGTTACTCAGGTGTTACCAGGGGTGAGCTCTGTGCATGCGTGTAGGTGGGCATGCACGCTCACATTTGCTAATCGGTAGCGAAGATAAGTGGATACCACCCCTGGTGCAAACACACTTTGCTATTTGCAAAGAGGGAGGTGTAAGATTTGGGTGTCTTAACAACTGTTCATTTAGTGACCGAAGTTACAATGGCACTGAAAAAAAGTGGCTTATGACCGGTTTTCACATTTATGACTGTTGCAGCATCCCCCTCGGACCAAATTCAGACGATCTGCGACTGGCTCGTATTTATGACAGTCGTCCTGGGGGGTCATGTGAGTCCCCCTTTGCAACCTTCTGACAAGCAAAAGTCAACGGGGAAGCCCGACTCACTTAACAACTGTGGCAAAATGGGGGCAAAACTCATGTAATAACTGCCTTGCGTAGCAATGAAAATTTTGGGCTCAACGGCGGTCATAAGTCGAGGTCTGCTTGTGCAGACTATGAAGCCTTTTCAAAGGAAAAAATAAAAATAAAAATAATAATTGCAGGGAAAACTCCTGTTGTTCCTGTATGCGCAGTGTAAATGCAGTTGTGTTCCTTCAGGCCATGATCAAATCGGGTGGGCTGCTGGGGGCTCGCAGGCATTCGGGAGAACCTCTAGCTAAGATTCTGTGCAGTTCGGAGAACCCCCAAATCCCATTCCTGGCTGGTCCCGCCCACCCTGCCCCTCGCCTCCCAGGAATCCCCACGCGGCCCTTTTTGGATATAGGAAAGTGCAGGGTGCACACGGAGGTTCGGGGAGGGCGAAAAATGGGCCTACCAGAAGTTTGGGAAAGCCGGAAATGAGCCTTCGGAGCCTGGGGAGGCTGTTTTCGCCCTCCCAGGGTGGCTCAAGGAAAGCCTCTGGAGCCCGGGGAGGGCAAAAACGCTGCCCCCCTCCACCATGGTTCAGGAGGCCAACTAGGCCATGCCCATCATGGCCACACCCACCCAGCAAACAGGAACAGAACCCCTTGCTAAATTTTTTTGAAGCCCACCCCTGAGCGTTACTCAAAAGCCCAGACCACATAAAGTCTCCTTTAATATAAACATTTATATATTGTTTCTGGAGCTCCCGTTCGCACCCGTTGTACATCGCTTATTGCTGACCCATCGTAGCTGATCATCACCATACCTTTATTTCATACAGAACCAAAAGGGGATGAAATTTACACAGCAAACCAAATTTCGGGAAATAAATTGCAATAAATGTTCTTTATTGCAAGGTGACATTCTCTAGGTGCTGCACGCCAGCTTGGATAGCTGAAAGAAGATTTAAAAAGTTCTTCCTCCGTCTTCCAGCCTCTCCGGGGAACGGCAGAAGTTTACAACAATTAAAATCTGTACAGTTAATCTATAACTTTAATGGCCCGTGTCTTATGCGAAGCTGCGGGTGATTGGTTCCAAACCCTTTTTAATAGCCTTAGGAAAATCCGGATGCTGTATAGTCTTTAAGTGACATTGATGTTTTTGTCACTCTGAAGCTAGTCAGTCATAATGAGCTTTTAAAATAGACAACGGTAGGTTTGCTGGCCATGGTGGGAAAGAAAGCCTTGGTAAAACTTTTGCCCCTCCCAAACCCCCTTCTTTTTTTTTTTTAAAAAAATTGATATAGCATTAAGAGTCACTTGAGACAAATAGAGGGAAGCTATTTAAAGGCAGTTAATGATGCTGCCTAGAATTTTGGAAAGTTGGAGTGGGAGTGTGAATCACTGTCAGAAGAATTGCTAATCACTGTTATTTAAAGAAGTGGTTGTACCTCAGGCTTCATTAAATATAAAAGTGTTGGCACCGTTTGGAGCAATTATACCTGACAGGCACGGGTGGATCCCTCCCCTGTTTGAAAATCTCCCAAGTCCTCTGTACTGTAAGGCAGCGGTAAGTTTCTCGCATTCTTAAAAAAAGGAGGAAAGAAAAAAAAAAAAACACCACCAGAAAAGCAATTTATTAGGGGGTGATCTCTAGCGTATTGATGGCGGGCAGTTCTCTTGCAAAATAAAAAGGAAACGGTGATGAACAGACCTGCACTTTCAAAGAGAGAAAAGGCTGGGATCCATTGGAAAACAAAGCGCTTACTTTGATAGATAGGCATCTCATTCAAGCTTAATGACAGTTGTTACAGTACGACACAAAATGTATTGATTGCGCTCCTTAAGTTGTGATTGTTCTTACATCGGCGTTCATGTTCCCAACATATAGACATGTCACGTTTTGAGGATGAAGAGTAGGATGTTTAACGTCACCTTCGAAGGGGAAGGGGAAAAAAAAACCTATGCATCCAGACCATAATTAATAAGGAACTTTGGGGCTGTGTTTCAGCCTGTGCCCTGTTTTTAATACATTGGTCACATGCAGGGGTGAAATCCAGCAAGTTTTGGAGAATTGGTAGTGAAAATTTTGAGAGAACCAGTAGCAGAAATGTTGAGTAGTTTTGAGAACCAGCAAATACCACCTCTGGCTGGCCCCAGAGTGGGGTGGGAATGGAGATTTTGCAATATCCTTCTCCTGCCACGCCCATCAAGCTGCACCACGCCCATCAAGCCATGCCCACAGAACCGGTAGTAAAAAAAAATGGATTTCACCACTGGTCACATGTCATTAAATGTAGAATCCTTGGAGGTTTTCTAGTCCAATGGCAGGAGTCCTTATATCATTCTGGACAAATGGTTGTCCAGACTTTTCTTGAAAACCTCCATTTTTTTAAAAAAAAAATTGATTTATATGCCGCCCTTCTCCGGAGACTCAGGGCGGCTTACAATGCGTTAAGCAATAGCCTTCATACTTTTGTATATATTTATGCAAAGTCAGCTTATTGCCCCCACAAACTCGGTCCCCATTTTACCTACCTTAGAAAGGATGGAAGGCTGAGTCGACCTTGAGCCTGGCTAGGATTGAACTCACAGAATTACAGGCAGCTGGATGTTAATTGCTGCCTTTAGTTTGATGGAGCAGCCACAACTCCCAAGAGACAAGCTGTTCCATTCATTAATCATTGTCACTATCAGGGCATTCCTCCTTATTCGATCCTCCTCTGGTGAGCTTCCACCCATTGCTTCTTGACTTGCCCTCGGATGCTACGGAGACTAAATCAACACCCTCTTCCCTGTGGCAGCTCTTCAAATATTGGAAGATGCTATTAGGTCTACTTAAGCCTTCTCTTCCTTAGACTAAACAAACCTAGTTTCTTAAGCCTTTAGATCGAGCCTCTAGACCACTTATCATCTTCGATGTTCTTCTCTGCACTCTTTCTAGGACCTCACCATCTTTTTTGTATCATGGTGACCAGAACTGAAGGGATAAGAATAGTTCTGACGACTCACATCAAGGAAGCCTGACTTAGTCCATCTTGTAGTTTTGGTTCTCATAGTTGCCAAGCAGAAGGTGAACATCAAATCTTTTTCTCCCCATTGTTCTCCTGATCAAGTACTGGGAAACACACTGCCTTCTCTTCATATATAACCATCAACCTTTAGGACTAGTGGTTGATTTGGCTGTACAGCCATCCAAAATTTTGAACTCATTAAAAATTCAGCTGAACATGTGAGTGGAGGCTTTGGGTATTTTCTAAGGGCTTAGTACTTTAGTAGACTCCTGGCAAAAACTATGGAAGAAATGAATGAAAACAATAGTGAAAATGGAATAAGGAAAGGTAAGGTCTAGAAAAACCAAAGCATTGATTTGGTTTTGAGACTTTTTTTGGGAGGGGGGGTGTTTGGATGCTGGAGGCATTGCGGTGGATGAGTGATTAAGACGTTGAGCTTGTTGGCTGGAAAGCCAGCAGCCCAGGTTTGAGACCCGGGTACTATGCGAAAGTGTGAGCTCTCCTGTCCTCGCCCCAGCTCCTGCCAACCTAGCAGTTTGAAAGCACGTAAATGCAAGTAGATAAATAGGTACTACTTTGTTGGGAAGGTAACAGTGCTCCGTGATGTCATGCTGGTCACAGGACCGCGAAAACGTCTTTGGACATTTGAGTGCTGGCTCGAGAGCCTTGAAATGGAGATGAGCAATGCCCCTTATAGTCGGCAGTGACTAGCGGAGTAAAATCCGCAAGGACTCCATAGAAGCAATTTCCATGGAGATGAACCTTTATCCATGGTTCTTTTCACACAATATATATATATATAAATGTCTTCACACAAATGGGAAAATCAGAATCGTCAGTTGATTGCAGACAGTTGCCCTTTAGAGAAAAGCATGGGCTGAAACACATCCATGGGACACAATTAGGAATGTTAAGCAGCGAGTCATTTAACTCAGAGAATTATAGAATGTGAAGTCTAGGAAGGACCTTGAAAATCCTCTTCTCAGAATGTTCTCCAGTTGTCAGTCGACGGAGGTAGTCTGGACAAGAACTACAAAACCTGACTCCTTTCTCTCAACCTTACTCATCTCCTGACTGAGGAGGACATCTTGAGGACAGCTAAGGGGACATAGATTGAATTTCCAGGTGTTTACATAACATCTCCCAGTCTCCGGTCTGCTTCCTTGGAACAAAAATAGATCATGTGTCTTCCAGAAGTTCCTCCCCACAGTCCTTTGTTACTAGCCGTGTTGATTTGGAGCAGTGGGAACTGAGATTCAGAGCTTTAGGAGGATGAAAGCTGCCAAACCTTGCTTACAATATCTTATAATTACGATGCTGGCAGTCAATAGTTCTGCTGAGAATTCATGAGTAAGACAAGAGCCAGGAAAAGTACAACATGGATTCTATCCACTGCAGGCTTAAATAGGAGAAGAAAATAGTAACAGTTTTTATTTTATTTTTTGCCCTCCTCACCAATAGTAGGATGGGTCATTTGCTCTGATTTCAATAGTCTTCGGAATCAAAGGGAGCATGTGTGTCACACCTGCCCCAATATGGGCTCCTAGGAAAGAAAGACCCTCGACTCCATTTATGTGATGGTGTACTTTTACTAAAAGCCAAGTGTCTATGGAGATTCTCAGTCATCCAGGTCATAGTTGCCCCAAAAGTGCTTTTTCAAGAGGCAACTGGACTTTTCCGGGTTTTTTTTTTTAAGAAGCTTCTTGGATGAGAATCGAAATGTCTTCAAAGAAAAACCAGAAACTCCAGTTGCCATCTGAAAAAGCACCTTTGGGTAAAAGCCAAGTGGTTACAATGCAGCAAAGCCAGAACTAAAAGTTTCCGTCTGAATGACCCCTAGTTAACTTTTCCTTTCCCATTCCTGCTCCCTGTTATCTCACTATTGTCCAATTAATTTCAAAGGAATTGTTTTGATAACTTTTCTTGCATTGGCGGGCTAAATGGTGAGCCATTGCATTCTCCGCCGGAGTCTCTGGCCTTGGGACAACAAGTAGTTACGGTTTCCCCCTTCCAAGGAGCTCCCTCCCCTTCATAGTCTATGGCAGGCTGGCATCTAGCAAAGAAGGCTGAAGCTCAGAACGGCAGTTCTGACAATGTGGGAGAATCTCCAATGAGATGGGAGGGAGGTGTTAAAGAGGGACCTAGCTTAGAGTCCTTCCACTGCAAAAAAGCAGTGCTGGCCTGACCTTCCCCAGAATCCCTGAGGCCTTGTCTGATCGTTCCCAAGGGAATGCATTCAGTCTGAGGGAGATTCTTGTAACGTAGGTGACTAGCAGTAAAGTGTCTGCCTGAGACTATTCACGAGTGGTTCTGGTTGATTGTATCAGAGTTTGTTGCAGAAATCAAATCCAGAAAGCACACACAGGTAACTGATTCAGCAGGATTCAGCACTTCTTTATATACATAATAACACATGAGACATATATGCAATACCAAGAGTGGTTCTTCCCACATGGTAATAGTTACAAGCAAAACACAGGCAGAGAAGAGAACAGTTTCAGTTCAGAGTTGCAGACGAGTTTGCAGCTTCAGAGTTTAGAGCTTAATACAGAGCTAAACCATGCCCAGGCTCCAAACGGTTTCAGTTTCCAAACAGCCCTCATTGGCTGACTTAGTTGCTGTGCCTATTCATTGGCTGACCTTGTTACCATGTCTTCCCGGTCATGAACTCTGATACACACTGACAGATTGTACTTGACGGACCATCATGTCTTCAAAGAAGAAGCCCCAAAGGTGCTTTTTCAAGTGGCAACTGGACTTCCTGGTTTTTCTTTGAAGACATTTCGCTTCTCATCCAAGAAGTTTCTCCAACTTCTTGGACGGGAAGCTTCAGAAACATCTTCAAAGAAAAACCAGAAACTCCAGTTGCCTCTTGAAAAAGCCCCTTTGGGACAACCAGGTTCTGGATGACTGAGAATCTCCATAGACATTCAAAGAGGAAGAGAGCCCCCCCAAATTTTTTTTTTAAAAAGTTAAATTGTAAAAGAAAATCCCCAATAAGACCAGAGTGTGCTCTGTGGTCAAGAAACTCAGGGAGTAAGGAAAACCTCGACGAGGGAGAATTAGAACAGATTGTCTTGGAAGTTGCCCTACTGATTGGTCAGATCTCTGAGCACTACTCTTTGTTCAGTTTCCCAGGTTAAAATGCTGATTGTTTGCTGTGTTAAAATTATTCCGGTGGCCAGTGGAGCTGGCAGCAGAGTCGGACAGTGAGGAGGTTGGGGAGAAACATGGGCCAGTCCTGGCGGCGGGGGAAACCTCAGACAAGGACTCTGCATCGGAGGCAGAGAGTGAGGCAGGGGAACAGCTGGAGCCTGTTCCCATTGTGCACATGTGCAGAGCTGCCAGAAGAAAAGAACAACTAAGAAAGCAGGGTCGATTTAGGAGTAAAGCCACACCTTGAAGGTGATTGGCCCCTCCCATAGGAAAAAATGAGAAGCGAACGGGGAGTGGGCTTTTGCAGGAAACAATTCGGTCGGTCGGTTGTTTCAAGAGTGGGAAGTTCTCCGCCCTAGCGCCCACAGCAGTCAGGATTGGGTAGTGGCAGGTCTGGTATCCAATGAGACCGAGCCTACTGAACTTTTCTGGCACCTCCCCTTCCTGTTAGTCCAGTTTTTCGGCTCGGTCTTATCCAAGACCAGACGTGTCTGCAGATCCTCTAGCCTATTTGGCCTGTTTTATTCCTGATTCAGCTTCAATCTCAACTCAAGACTACTTCAATCTTCACAACAAGTAAGGTCCGGCGTGAAGGGCAGGAGCCTGTAGCCGCCGAAGGCCTCCTAAGGCTGGGGCTTCCCTTGGGCAGCTCCTGTTGGGGCGCACGAGCTAACTCCGTTTGGCTCTGCCGCTTTCCTCCTCTCTCTCATTCTTCCTGGGGCTGTTTTTTACTTTTTCGCTGGGAGCTGCGAGGAGTGTGTCCGCGCTCCCAGCGTCTCTTTCTTTCCTTTTCGGGCCGCCGCGGCTTCTTCAAGGGCCCGCTCATCAGCTGAGAGGCGCGGGCGCCATTTTGTTTTCCCCCCCCCCACTCGCTGTTTAACCGGGCGCTCTCCGACCCCCTTGGGGGCTCAGCCTTCGCAGGGGAAGCGCGAGGAGGGTGTCCGCCTTCCCCTGCACCTGCCTGGAAGCCCCTGCTGCCTTGTTTCAGGCCGTTTTCGTCGCGGCCGCCATTTTGTTTTTTGGCGCGGGCGCCATTTTCTGGGCCCAAAAATTTCGCGCCATTTTTGCCACTCTCTCAGGGGGCCTTACAGCGAAGGGGAAGGGCGAGGAGTGTGTCCGCATTCCCCTTCGGCTTCCCAGCCCGCCCCCCCCCCTCTCCAAAAAAAAAAAAAAAAAAAAAATCTGCCTGTTTACCTAAGGCTTTTGGGGCCAAGCCTTTCAATCCCTCGCTCAAGGTCCTTACCTAGCGAGAGAGAAAGAGAGAGAGAGAGAGAGAGAGAGAGAGAGAGAGAGACAAAGAGAGAGAGAGAGAGAGAAAAGGAAAGAAGGGGGCTCTTGTCCTGCTGTTGCTGACCCCCCCCCCTCTCTTTTTTTCCTGGCACCTTTTCTCTTTATAGAGAGCCAGACCTGATCATGGCAGATCCTCCTCCTCAAAAATCAGGCCGTACCAGATCAAGCAAAAGGCCAAGGGTTGAAGACCCTGGAGAGGGCTCCTCTTCCCAAAGAAGCAAGAGCAACCCCTCTTCTGCTAAGGGCGCTTCTTCATCCAAATCAACCATGTCCAGGGATGAAGCCCGCAGACATAAGGCCATGGACCGGGCCTTTGACAGGGCTCAGGCTAAGAACTTGCCTCAACCAAAACCAACGACAGCGGCTCTCAGGAGCTCTTCACGTGGCGCCACCGCTTCTTCTGTGGCCTCCCAGGAGGCTTCTCCCCACCGCACTACCACCTCTCTGTCTCCTGATAGGTCACTAGCAGGTGATTCAGTTCCGTCCCAAGCAGCTGCCTCTGTTTTTCCGGCTTGTCCAGGAGCAGATGATCAATCTCTTCAGTCCCCTGCTAATCCTTCAGCTGATCCGGTCTCCTCTGCTTCAACTTTGGCTGACCCGCAATCCATCCTTCAGAATCCCCTCTTACCTTCAGACATGAGGCTCTCCTTAGCTGATTTGATTTCTGAAGCCATCAGGCAAGGCATTGCCCAGGGCCTTCAACAACATACCATGGCTGATTCCTCTAGACAAGGGGACCATTCTCGCTCTCGCTCCCGAGCTCGTCCAGAGGAGGTCACAGAAGACCCTTACGACCGGGAATCAGACAGCCAGGCTTCCTTATCAGAAGGTGAAATTCATCCTGACCAGGACCTCTCTGAGGATGAAGGGCTGGAACCCGACCAACCTGCCTTTGTGGGTTTGTTCAAACCCCATATGTTCCGGTCCCTTCTCCACAAGGCCCAGTTGGTCACTGGTCTCGGGCCTCCTGCCTCCCCTTCTGAGGCTCCCGCGGGGTCTGTCACCGCATCCTCAGCCCTCTTTCAAGAGCCTGCTGCGCACTCCGACATTGTTCCAGCACCTAAGCTCTTCTCTGATGTCACCAAAAGGCAGTGGTCCAACCCCAGCTCGGGCCCTGTGCCAAATAATCTGGACAGGAAGTTTTATAATGTTGCCCAAGATTATTCTTCCCTCCTGCAGGTGCCCTCGGTGGATCCGCCTATCGTGGCCCTTTCTTCCTCCTCCCCCCTCACCGGGCCTTCTGAGGAATGCTTAAAACCAGAGGATAAGAAGGCGGAGAGAACCCTCATAAAAAACCACCAGGCTTCTGCATGGGCGGTCCAGGCTTCTTCAGCGGCCTCTTTTTTCAACAGGGCCACCATCCTTTGGCTCAAACAGCTACAAGAGCGCATTCCAGCCACGGATCACCGAACCCACCAGGACATCAATAAAGTCCTGGCGGCAGTGGAATTTTCGGCAGATGCTACACTTAACGCCGCCCGATTCTCTGCCAAAGCCATTGGAACCTCAGTCACCTCCAGGCGTCTCCTCTGGCTCCGAAATTGGCAGGCGGACGCCAGGAACAAATGGCGTCTTGCTTCTTCTCCTTATTCCGGGGACAAACTCTTCGGAGAGCAGCTGGATCCCCTCCTGATAGAGACCAGAGACCACCGCAAGATCCTCCCTGCCCTTTCCAGGCGCTCAGATCCTCGACACCTAGGGTCCTTTCGTTCCTCCTCCTTTCGATCATCGGAGTCTACCTCGTTCCAGCGTCATCAAAGGAACTTCCCTTCGAGACAACGCCAATTCGACACCCAGGTTAGGCAAGGCCCCAGATTCAATCCCAAACGGTCCTTTCGGGGTGGGAGAGCCAGACCCTTTCGGAGACCTCGTTAAGGACAACCCAGACCCAGTCATTGGCGGCCGTCTATCTCGGTTCGCTGATCAATGGGATTCCACTACCTCTGACCTCTGGGTCAGAAACACCATTAGATTTGGCCTATCCCTAGAATTCTCTTCCCCCCCTCCCAACCTTTTTTTGCCTTGCCCTCTATCGTCTGACCCGGTTAAACGGGCTCAGCTCGATGAGGCCATCCAGCATTTATTAACCATCAAGGCTATCGAGCCTGTCCCCGCTAACCAAAGGGGTCTAGGGTTTTATTCCCGTTTATTTTTGGTACCAAAGTCCTCGGGGGATTGGAGGGCTATCCTTGACCTGAAGTCCCTCAATAAATACATCGTTTACCATCGCTTCAAAATGCAGTCCTTAAATACCATACTCCTCTGCATCCGCAATGGAGACCTTATGTCCTCCATAGACCTCACTGAAGCTTACCTCCACATCCCCATCCTTCCTTCCCACCGAAAATTTTTGTGTTTCTTTCATAATGGCCGCCATTTTCAGTACGCGGCCCTCCCATTTGGACTTTCCTCTGCCCCTAGGGCGTTTACTAAGGTTATGGCCGCTCTCATGGCACATATTGCCTCTGTCCCTATCAGAGCCCTTTTTTATTTAGACGATATCCTTGTCCTCTCCCAATCTCGTTCCAAGGCCATCCACGATGTCTCTTCCACCATTGCCATGTTACAAAGTCACGGTTTTTCCATTAACTGGCGTAAGAGCCTGCTATCCCCCTCCACTCGCATCCAACATCTGGGCGCTCTCATTGATTCATCAAACCTTCAGGTCTCCCTCTCCCTTGACCGCCAAACTAGCCTTTCTGAATCAGCTGACCGCATCCTGAAATGCGGATCCTCCTCTCTCCTGGGTCTCTCCAGTCTTCTGGGCAAGATGGTATCCGCTTACGATATTGTCCCCTGGTCTCGCCTACACAGCAGGGAGCTCCAGTGGCTTTTACTCCCGTTCCAACGGACCAAACGGGCCACCTCAGCTTCCAGAATCGCCTTGCCCCCTTCGGTGACAGACTCTCTGACCTGGTGGACGTCGTCGGCCGTATCCCGGGGCTCTTTTTTCGGCCAAGTGACCAGGACTGTGATTACAACGGATGCCAGCCTTTCGGGCTGGGGGGCTCACTTAGACGTCCACATGGCCCAAGGCCTATGGTCCCCGCAGGAACAGCGGTTCAACATCAATGTCCTGGAACTACGGGCCATCTTCTTAGCCCTCCTGGCCTTCGAGGCTCAGATTGTTGGCAAGGATGTCTTAATTCTCACAGACAATGTCTCGGCCAAAGCACACATCAACCGGCAGGGCGGAACTCGATCCCGCTCCCTACAGAAGGAGGCAACCAGATTATTCCGCTGGGCCGAGACTCATCTATCCTCGATCAGGGCCGAGCACATATCGGGGGTAGACAACATTCAGGCGGACTCCCTCAGCCGCGTCCAGATCGATCCCTCAGAGTGGAGCCTGCATCCTCCCCTCTTCGACGAGCTGATATCCCGGTTCGGGACCCCGACTGTCGACCTGTTCGCCTCGGCCGCCAATCACCTACTGCCCCGGTTCTTCTCTCGTTTTCCCTGCCCGGGAGCAGAGGCTGTGGATGCCCTCCGCAGCCCTTGGCCGGCGGGTCAGCTTCTCTACGCCTTCCCCCCCCTCCCAGTCCTGTCCAGGGTAATCCGCAAGATTCTGCTAGAGAGGGCGGAGATCATCCTTCTGGCCCCCCACTGGCCTCGACATCCGTGGTTTCCCGATCTGTTGTCCCTGTCGGTGGCCCCTCCCTGGAGGATTCCCGACAGCAAGATAGTCCTCCTTCAAGGTCCTCTTCGACACCCGGACCCACAGTCGTATCAACTGACCGCTTGGAGGTTGAGCGGCGCCTCCTCGCTAGAGCCTTAGTCTCTCCGGACGCCATCACCATCATCCAGGCGGCCAGACGTCCTTCTACCTTGCGCATATACGACTCTACCTGGCGTTCCTTTGTCAAGTGGTGCTCTAGGAAAAGAATCCTTGCTACGGAGGCCTCCATTCCTCAGCTTATAGACTTCTTGCGGGATGGTTTCCGCTCAGGCTTGGCCCCTAACACCCTTCGCCGACAGGTGGCGGCATTATCTTCCATTCTTTCATGTGGCTCCTCATCTACGTTAGCCAACGACCCACTTGTGCACGCCTTTTTACGAGGCGCTACAAACCTCCGACCTCCTGTAATCCATCGGTTCCCTACGTGGGACCTCAACAAAGTCCTTCAAGCCTTGACCGCTGCTCCCTTCGAGCCTCTTCGCACGGTCAGCCTGAAATATCTTTCCTTCAAAGTCTCCTTCCTGGTCGCTATTACCTCTGCCCGTAGGATTTCTGAGCTGGCGGCTTTGTCGGTCCGTGCTGACCTATGCATCTTCCATTCAGACAGGGTAGTCCTCAGACTCGACCCTGCCTTCATCCCCAAGGTCAACGCCACGTTCCATCGGGCACAAGAGATCATCCTACCGGATTTCTGTCCTGCTCCCAGATGTCATCAGGAGGCGGTTTGGCACAAGCTCGACGTACGAAGAGCTCTCCGCATTTATCTGTTTCGTACTTCTTCCTTCCGTCGATCAGAAGCCTTGTTTCTGTCCTTTCAACCGGCTTCGATGGGGGCAAGAGCTTCCTCAGTCACGATAGGTCGCTGGTTGCGGGCTACCATCGCATCCGCCTACGAGTCACAATCTCTTCCGGCCCCGCGCAACATTACCGCTCATTCCACCAGGAGCGCTTCCACCTCGGCAGCTTGGGCCACACAAGCATCGGTGGAGGAAGTCTGCCGTGCAGCTACATGGGCATCTGTGACTCCCTTCGTCCGGCACTATCGCCTCGACTCCTATGCATCGGCGGATGCAGCATTCGGCAGGAGAGTTCTCCAGAGGGTCCGGCCTATCCCACCCTAGGAGACATCAAGCTTTGGTATGTCCCAATCCTGACTGCTGTGGGCGCTAGGGCGGAGAATGGGCGTTGGTCTTACCTGATACGCCCGTTCTCGATGAAGCGCCCACAGCAGTCAGCCCCACCCTAGGCCGTACTGGGATTCATGGGGGTGGGTGGACTCTCATTCTCTTCTTATATATCTGCAGACACCTCAGTCTACTGAACGAACTCGCCTCCAAACTGGACTAACAGGAAGGGGAGGTGCCAGAAAAGTTCAGTAGGCTCGGTCTCATTGGATACCAGACCTGCCACTACCCAATCCTGACTGCTGTGGGCGCTTCATCGAGAACGGGCGTATCAGGTAAGACCAACGCCCAATCTGTCCGTGACTCTGTGCCAAGTTTTGCCTTGCACTGAGTTTGGAAACTAATAACCTGGCAGCTTTCCAAGCAAGATAAGGTCTGTGTTGATGAATATTCCTCTGAAAGACTGTTTGCCAGGCCTTGCTGACTGTGAATGAAAGGAATTCACAGTTGTGCAAATAAAAGGGGTTTTGCAGGGACCAACACTCTGCTTCCTGCTTTTTAAGGGAGCAGAGGTCAGAACACATGAGAAAAAGTGTCTTTGAATTCTCTTACCTGGACAACCCTGCCTCCTTCTGCTTTGCCAATGTTGCCAAAGAGTTGGATTCCTTTTAAAACCTTGACATTCTCCAAACAAGGCTGTGGTATCTTTTAATTCCACAGATGCACGAATCAGAAGTTTCTCGCTTTTTGTTATGGATTTTAACCCACCATGCCACACTGATGCCATCCTGCTGCTCAGATCCTAATAATGCCTTTTATTCACAAAGTTCCTTCAGCCCATTTGCAAAACTTCTCCTGCTGTACTTCTCTTTGGAGGCTGCAGCAATAAGAAGTAAGGTAAAAGTAAATGTTCCCCTTGCACGTATGTGCTAGTCACTCCTAACTCTAGGGAGTGAGTGTTCATCTCCATTTCAAAGCCGAAGAGCCAGCGCTGTCCGAAGACGTCTCCATGGTCATGTGGCCGGCATGGCTCAACGCCAAAGGTGCACGGAACGCTGTTACCTTCCCACCAAAGGTGGTCCCTATTTTTCTACTTGCATTTTTTACGTGCTTTCGAACTGCTAGGTGGGCAGAAGCTGGGACAAGTCACGGGCGCTCACCCCGTTAATGCAGCACCAGGGATTCGAACCGTTGAACTGCCGACCTTTCGATCGACAAGCTCAGCATCTTAGCCACTGAGCCACCACATCCCTATCAATAACATGTAAGTTGGCACATTTCTTTTCAAGACTCTGCGTTCCTTTTACAAAATCAGCTTCCATTATATCCAAAGATCGGCCCTCAATGAAGCAGCCTTTTTTATAGGTCATGATTTTGGCTTCCTCTGTTGATTGGCTGCTTTCTAGGTGTGAACTCTGCTTCCACATGCCTGAGCCATTGGCTGTGTCATATTGTCACAAGTTGTTAATAAGCTGCTGGCGCTTAAAACAGATGTTAGGAGGAATGGCTGAACTGAGTATAGGGAGGGCCAGAGCAACGCAGAAGGAAGCATAGTATTCATAGACTGCTGAACAAAAAAAAGAGATTTGGCACGATAAACTGGCAAACTCCTTGGAGAGTTATAGGCTAATGATTTTCCTTGAAGTTCCAAGACTTTTTTTTTTTAAGGTCAATAGTTTGAAATTTTCTACAGTATTTCTTTCAGGAAAGGGGTTTCTTTTGCTTTTAAAATCATCTTCTATTTAGACCAGAGAATATAACATTTTATTTTTATTTTGTTGGCGATACAGTAGTAGATGATTGCAAACTGAATTGGAGCCAGTAGGGCGGTATGACTTTTTAAGGTGGCACGTGCAACGTTTAGGCTGACTCGACAAAAGTGTAATTCATAAATCGTGCAAAGGAAGGGAGTCTTCCTTTTGACTCCCGTCGCTAGTATTTTGTCCAGTTCTGAGCACTTCAGTTTTAAGCATTCTGTTCGGAACAGGCCTTCTCTGAGGGTAGTGCAAAAACGTGAAAAATAAAGAAAAAAGGTGGAAGGAAACAGTGGTGGGATTCAAATAAATTAACAACCGGTTCTCTGCCCTAATGAACAAGTGGGTGGGTGTGGTCGTGGTGGTCGTGGCCATGGAGTGTGACAGGCAGCACTCAGCCTCCTGCATCCTCTTGGGAGCAAAAACGGGTGGCGGGTTCCCGTTTTCCACCTCCCTGGGCTCTAGAGGCTCTCTGGAGGCTGGAAATCGGCCTGTTTTCACCCTCCACGAGCCTCTAGGAGGCCCGTTTTCCACCTCCCCAGACTCCACGTGCCCCCTGCATTTATCTGGGATCCAAAATGGGCCAAGTGGGGACTCCTGGGAGGGGTGGGGAGGGGCCAGCCAGTCGTTGGAACTACCGGTTCACAGAACCAGGCATAAAATTAACACCCGGTTCACTTCCGAACCGGCTGAATCGGGTGAAATGCTTCCAGTTCGGACCGGATCGCCCGATCCGATAGCGATGGTAGCAGGTGGTTTGGAGAATTGGTAGCAAAAATCCCTGGCCCACCCCCCCATGCCCAGTTGAGCCGCACAATCATCAGAGGCTTTTTTTTTTGTACTTTTAAAAGGATTTTTTTAAAACCTCTTCAGCTGAAGAAGTTGTTGAAAAAATGCTTTTAAAAGTTAAAAAAAAAAGCCTCCAATGATCGCACGACTCAGCTGGGATCGTCAGAGCCTTTTAAGGTTGTAGAAAAAATGCTTTTAAAAGCCTCTGGCGATCCCAGCTGAGTTGCCTGATCGTCAGAGGCTTTTAAAAGCATTTTTTTTTCTGCAACCTCTTCAGCCGAAGAGGTTGTAGAAAAAATGCTTTTAAAAGTAAAAAAAAAAAAAAAAAGTTGGCCATGCCCATCCAGTCACATTACCCTCCACCAAGCCATGCCCACAGAACCGGTAGTAACCAATTTTACATTTCAGAAGATATACTCAGTTACAGTAACTACCGTTGCAGCATCCCCATGGTTACATGATCAAAATCTGGATGCTTGGCAACAGATTCACATTTATGATGGTTGCAGCCTGTCCCAATGTCACAAGTGTTAAGGATATTGTTGTTACCAACCAGCAGAGTGTAGAGCACAGAGAAACGTTGCTGAGAGCAATGAATAAGAGAAAACAATCTCATAATCTTTTAAACAATCCAAGTCTTTGCCAGTTAAATCAGTCCAGTGATACAAAAATCTTCTTACCATACAAACAGTAGTTGGTTAGAATAACAAGTTCACTCTGGTACACAAACCATGATGGTAGCAGATCCATCCATGATGCTAGCATAATGGTAGCAACTCCTCACACAATGGTAGCATATCATCAACTGACTACATTACAGATCCCTTCTTCAATACGTTTACAACTAGGGATTATCTAATTACAGCATGACTCAGCATTACAATGATTCAGCAGGAAAACTTAAAAGTCATATAATACATATCCATGTTAAAGTCACAGAACACATATATTGCCTGGCAAAACTGTTAGGCTCACACCATATCCTAACAATGAGATCCGCTTTTGCGACCTTCTGACAAGCTAGAATTTACTTATCAACTTAACAAGTTAGTAACAACTAAGAACCTCAGTAATTCCATTAACAACTGTGGCAAGGAAGCTTTTCAAATGGGCCAAACCTCACTGAACCAGTGTCCCACTTAACAACAGAAATTTTGAGCTCACTTGTGGTCGTAAGCCGAGGACTGCCAGCAGATGTTTTCATTTGGATTCTCACTGAGCAAAAGGTTTGGCCTTAACAGCCTAACTGAGATCGTCCGACTTTTGGGATTATAGGATTCTGTACTCTAGTTTGGAATCTATTCTTTTTTTGGTCCTAGAAAGAGCCTGGTGGCCTCTTTTCTGATTTAACCCATTTCATGGTCTCCTCCTACAGAGTCGCCCCTGGAATACATCAGCTTTTTATAGACAGAATATATGCACACAAGGTTATTTAATTCAGAATATTTTCGTCTGGTAGATTGCAAATTAATTCTGGTTAATATTTTAGAATGTTTAATATTTAACCAGTTCTTTTTTTTTTTTTTTAATTTTCATCTCCCCAAATTATTCCAAACGTTGAATAGATATAAGGCAGTGTTGAAAGAAATGTCCATCTGGATTCAGTTCCAAGTAGGAAGAAAGACCCTGGAAACATGGAGGCTGTTTGGAAAAATGGTTTTAATGGTGGACAGGACCACGTGGTTTGAGGTCCTGGGCGAAAAAGCCACATGGTTGATATATCCCCAACAGAGGATATATATATTTATATTCTCTGTTGGGCTTTGAACTTGCTTCCTGTTCCTGTGTAAGAAATGTATCCTGACTGGTTGCCAGACTCCCATGCTTGGTTGAATCTTGCTGGGTGATGTAATCTTCCCAGGTGCCATGTGGTGAGATGGGTAGAGGGCTAATCCTATTGTGTCCTGAGGGTGAAAGTCTTTTGTGTTGTAGATAAGCTGGGTCATCTTTTTAACTTGTAAATAACCAAAGTATCTGCTTGGAGGCAGGGAGCTGGGTTTCTGAGTTTCTGTCTTAAGATTTCTATTTCTCTCTTAGGGGAAATATTCTGCCTTTTTAATACTTCCTAGAATATTTGATTTTTCTAGGAGATGGGTGAGGGCTAACTTCCTAGAGCAGCCACAGATTAAATATTCCAAGTCTGTGCTTGAGATCGGCCCATTTTGGAAAGAATGAGGAAAATAAAATAGAGGGACTCTTAGACTGATTGGGATTGTGCTGTGGGCTATTCAAATGATTAGATTCAATTTATTAGGTTTAAAATGGGGTAGCAAGGGAAGGAGTATTTTTTTTTCTTGGTGGTTTTTCTGGGTTTCAACTGCCATTGTATACCCCAAAAAGCTAGTTTGCATTTCCTCAATTTTACATAGACTTTTAATGCCTCTGAAATTGGCAAGAGCAAAATTTAGAAAATGCATCTCACGTTCTTCGAAGCTTCTGTGTAGGGCATGGAAGGCAAATGCACTTAATCATTTATCCTTCCTATGAATTCAGAATATCCTTAGAGGCTGCTTTGAATGTTCCCATGACTTGAAACCTCAGCCGTAGCAATATTCTTACGATTTGTAAAGCCCAATTGTACAAGCAGCGCATGGAAACTAATCAAGGAGAGAAGCAACTTAAAACTAAGGAGAAATTTCCTGACAGTCAGAACAATGAATCAGTGGAACGACTTGCCTCCAGAAGTGGTGAATGCTCCAACACTGGAAGTTTTTAAGAAGAGGTTGGATAACCATTTGTCTGAAGTGGTGGAGGGTTTCCTGTCTGGGCAGGAGGTTGGACTAGAAGACCTCCAGGGTCCCTTCCAACTCTGTTATTCTATTCTATTCTATTCTATTCTATTCTATTCTATTCTATTCTATTCTATTCTATTCTATTCTATTCTATTCTATTCTATTCTATTCTATTCTATTCTATTCTATTCTATTCTATTCCATTCCATTCCATTCCATTCCATTTGTCTACTCTCCTCTCCTCTCCTCTATTAGTCTCCTCTACTCTACTCTACTCTACTCTACTCTACTCTACTCTACTCTGTTACTCTATTCTATTCTACTCTACTCTACTCTATTATTCTACTGTACTGTATTCTATTCTATTCTATTCTATTCTATTCTATTCTATTCTATTCTATTCTATTCTATTCTATTCTATTCTATTCTATTCTATTCCATTCCATTCCATTCCATTCCATTCCATTCCATTCCATTCCATTCCATTCCATTTGTCTACTCTCCTCTCCTCTCCTCTATTAGTCTACTCTACTCTACTCTACTCTACTCTACTCTACTCTACTCTACTCTACTCTACTCTACTCTACTCTACTCTGTTACTCTATTCTATTCTACTCTACTCTACTCTATTATTCTACTGTACTGTATTCTATTCTATTCTATTCTATTCTATTCTATTCTATTCTATTCTATTCTATTCTATTCTATTCTATTCTATTCTATTCTATTCTATTCTATTCTATTCTATTCTATTCTATTCTATTATTCTATTCCATTCCATTCTATTCCATTCCATATTTTCTATTCTATTCTATTCTATTCTATTCTATTCTATTCTATTCTATTCTATTCTATTCTATTCTATTCTATTCTATTCTATTCTATTCTATTCTATTCTATTCTATTCTATTCTATTCGCTATGCCTATACATTTTAGCTCACCTTTTTACCATGTCCTATTCCAGTTGATGAATACACTCTGACATACATACATACAGACAAAAAATAAATAGATAGATAGATAGATAGATAGATAGATAGATAGATAGATAGACAGACAGACAGATAGACAGACAGACAGATAGACAGATAGAAGGGAAGGGAGGGGAGAGCAGAGGAGAAGAGAGAGAATATTTTATTTTATTTAATAACACTATAAAATATAGCACACTCTCTAATATTGCTGTGAAAGAGGAATTCCAGGCTGCTTGTTAAGATAACCTTTCTAACCCCTGGCTTTAATCTGCTTCTTTTTCACCATCTTCTAGGTGAAACCATGAGAATCGCTTCCTCGGAATTTGCTGACGATCCTTGTTCTTCCGTCAAACGGGGCACGATGGTCCGGGCTGCTCGAGCTCTGCTTTCTGCTGTCACTCGCTTGCTCATCCTGGCGGACATGGCAGATGTCATGAGGCTTTTATCTCACCTGAAAATTGTAAGACTCCCCCTTTCAATGAGTCACGTTATCTCATTTTATGAGGTCATCCAGTGGGGTGCAGGAAAGAATGGACGTACGATGTGGGATGCTACATAAAATGTTGAGAAAAATCCACACTAAAGCATAGAACCGTAATGGCAAACCTATGGCACATAGGCATGTAGCACTCTCTCTGTGGGCACGCGAGCTGTGGCTCAGTTCAGCTCCGCCACACGTGTGTGTGCCTCCCGCTAACCGGCTGGTCTTCGGATCTCTGTTGTGCATGTGTGAGGGGAGGGAGGCACCACGTACGCATATGCAGGGCACATGCGAGGGCCACGGGCACATTCGGGGCTCTGTGTGTGCATGCGCAGGGGGCATGGCACATCCAGGCAGCCACGTACGCATGCATGGGAGTGGGGCGCATGCATGGGAGCTGTGCAACCATTGCATTTTGGGGTTCGGGCGTGCGTGCAAATTTCAGTGTGCTCAAGTGCACTTTGGGCACTCGGTCCGGAAAAGGGTTAGCCATCACTGGCATAGAACATGCTTTGAATTACCTGAGTGAATTTGAATTCAGATGCTGAGCAGGGCCAGAGTTGATTTGTGTTTGGAGGGGAGACTTTCCATGACTCTTAGCTAGAAAAGGCATTAGCTAAACATTGTGGAAGAAGGCAATTTAAGGCACTTAGAGGCAGCTCTTTCTTAATAGCCACAATTAAGTCTGGAATTTTGGTCGTAAATTATTGCAGTCGTTATGCGAGTCACCACATGACCTGGCTCGATTTTACGACTCTTTTTATGATAGTCATAAAACTATGTAGCAGCTGAGCAGGCTGAGTCCGAGGGAGAGGTCAACTGCATCATCAGCCTTGAGTCCCTCCACCCACACAAGAGATTTAAGTCCAGCGCACCTTGAATTCCTTTGGCTCCTATCTACCGCCAATTTGCCTTGACTGTTAGTAGTTCAGATTCTTGTAGAGAATGTTAGCATGCAATAAATCTTTATCCTTATTTGAACCTGAATCTCCTGATTTCCACGGCGCTTGACAAGCATGATCGCCATGATTGTTAAACGAATTATGCTTAAGCAAACCATGTGGTCATTAAGCAAACCCATGCTCCTGAATGGGCATTTATTTCCCACAAGCTGGCAAAAAAATTCTGGAAATTGGCAAAAACTGTCACAAATGTGGGTCACTGCAACTGATCATTGAATGCAAGCTGGGTGGCTAGTGCCCCAAATGCAGCCATCATGATTTGGAGCATGAGTTGTATGTGACTCACACAGAGTCGTTGGCAGGGGTGGGAGGGGAGGGGGGCGTTTTTGCCCGCCCAGGCTACCAGTTCGGCCTCTTGCACCACAGCAGGGTGTGTGTGGCATTTTCACCCTTCCTGGGCTCTGGTGGCTTTTCTCAAGCCTCCGGGAGAGTGAAAACGGCCTCCCCTGGGCTCCAGAGGCGCTCCGGAGGCTGGAAACGGGCCCATTTCTGTACTTCCTGTACATTTTTCGCCTTTCCAGAGCCTCCGCGTGGGCCTTGCACTTACCCCGCATCCAAAATGGGCTGCGTGGACTCCTGGGAGGGGAGGGGCAGAGTGGGCAGGGCAGCCAATCCTTACAACTACCGGTTCGGTGAACCAGATATAAAATTAGCATCCGGTTCACTGCAACTGTTCCGAACCGGCTGAATCCCACCCCTGGTGGTTGGATACGAGATGGGCAGAAAATAAAATTGATAAACAATAAACAATAATAATGTTTAGGGTGTCCATTGTAACTTTGGAACGTTGCTAAGTGACCGGTCATTAAGCAAGAACTATCTGTCTGTATACCATTAAAAAAAAAACAACCGTAGGGCAGCAAACAGTCATTTGTTCTCAGAGAGAAAAACGCAAGAACTGAATGCAGTGACAATTTGTGAGAAGATGGCTTATCTCCATTAATATTCAAGCTAATACACAGTCATCACATCTCAGAATCTTATCTTCTGTGAATTTGTCTAATCCTTCCCAGAGTTCCTCATGCAGGCAGTTACTGCCACATCTTATGATAGTGAATTTCGTGCTTCAGTGACAATATGTACCTTGTTTCCCCGAAAATTTATTTATTTATTTATTTATTTATTTATTTATTTATTTATTTATTTATTTATTTATTTATTATTTAAATTTTTATACCGCCCTTCTCCCGAAGGACTCAGGGTGGGGTGTACGGCCACAATAAAACAATATATAATACAAAATTTAAAAACAGTTTTAAAACAAATTAAATAATTTGGCCCCAAATTAAAAACTCAAAGATTAAAACACCCATTCCAATTCCTTATTAAGCCAGCCCAGCCAGTTGGAATAGGAAGGTCTTAAGGGCACGGCGAAAGGTACGTAGGTCAGGAATCATATATACCCCCGGGGGCAGTTCATTCCAGAGGGTGGGTGCCCCCCCAGAGAAGGCTCTCCCCGTGGGGGTCGCCAGTCGACATTGTTTGACAAGATGGCACCCTGAGGAGTCCCTCTCCGTGGGAGCGTGTTGGTCGGTGGGAGGCTATCAGTGGCAGAAGGCAATCTCATAAGTATCTGGGTCCTAAGCCATGGAGCGCTTTGAAGGTGGTGACCAACACCTTGAATTGCACCTGGAAGACCACCGGGAGCCAGTGCAGCTCGCGCAGGAGAGGTGTTACATGGGTGTACCATGTCATTCCCATAATCACCCGCCTGGCTGCATTCTGGACCAGTTGGAGCCTCCGAGTGCTCTTCAAGGGGAGCCCCATGTAGAGAGCGTTACAGTAGTCCAGACGGGACTACTGTAATAAGACGTCCCCTGATAATAAGCCCAATTGGGCTTTTGAGTGCATGCGCTAAAAATAAGCCTCCCTCCAAAAATAAGCCCTCCCCGAAAATATTTAAATGCAGAGCTGGAAATCAAGTAAGATGGCAAAAGGAGCCCCATTCTTGCTCCACGCGCCCCGAAATATTAAGACCTCCCCAAAAATAAGGCCAGGCCCTTATTTTGGGGTTCAGAAAAATATAAGACAGGGTCTTATTTTCGGGGAAATACGGTAGGTATTTTCTGAAGATCTTCGCGGTCCCTTCCACCCCTGTGATTTTATTTTGATGGCTTTATTTTACCGGTTTTATTTTTCCTTTTTTTTCAAGGTATAAATACAGTAGTTTGATGGAAGAAAGAAAATATGATGGTCTTTTCTAAAAACTGTTGATTAGATTTGGGTTTGCAAATCTGGCTGGGGAATTCTGAGAGTTGAAGTCCATCCGTCTTAAAATTGCTAAGGTTAAGAAACTACCGGACTAACAACTTATCAAAAATATATAAAGTCTAGGACAATGGAGGCTGCTGTCCAGTATTGGATTTTTACTGGGTTTTTTTAAATAACGTTTTCAATGGTCTGCCACAAAAATTATTGAGAGATTCCTGATTTCTAGCATAGCATTTTTTAACAGTTTTTTTTGTTTTGTTTTGTTTTGGATTGCAATAAATGCATTTGTAAATTTGTGGTTATTTCCGAGACCAGCATTTTTATCTCTTACTTGCTTAGCATTGTAACTTCTCTATTCCTATTATTTTAATGTTGTTTTGTTTGTATTTTTATATACCCATTTTTTTTTTTACTGTTTTCCTTTTTATGAGTCTCTCTGTGTTTATAACCTCTGATATGAAATTGTACAATGTGCTAGTCAGTGAGCATAGTAAAAGCTTTTATTTGATATTAGGGCTGTGCATACCTCCAAAATAATTTGGAAGGGGTGCTTCAGAATGCACAGAGGCTCAAGTGCTGGAACTTTTTAAAGCCGCTGTGTCTTTTTGGAGGCTTTTGTGTGAACTCGAAACACACGTGCAACACTTTTAAAGAACTGTACTTTTTTTTTTTTTTTTGAGCGTTCTAAAGCACTGTTTAATATTTTGTTTCCGAATCCTTCTTAATCTCCAAGAGGAGAGTTTTTTTTTGGCGCTCTATGTATAAAAACAATCTCCGGCTTATCGTGCGACAGCATCTGCCGATGAAAACGTATGGATTAGCTGTGTTAAGCTCCGCATGTGAGTTGAATTTTTTTAAAAAGCAAGGAAGTAAAATTGCTAACGTCTTCTACAGGTAGTCCTCAACTTACAACGGTTCGTTCAATGACCGTTTGAAGTTAGAACAGCACTGGAAAAAAGTGACCTACAACCATTTTTTCACACTTTACAACCGTTGCGGCATCCGTACAGTCACGCGATCAAAATTCAGACGCTTGGCAACTGACTCCTAGTTATGACCGTTGCAGTGTCCTTCAGTCATTTTGCGACAAGCAAAGTCCAAGGGGGAGCCGGATTCACCGAACCACCATATTACTAGTTTAACAATTGCAGTGATTCACTTAACAGCTGTGTCAAAAAAGCTCGTAAAACGGAACAAAAGTCACTTAACAAATGTCTCACTTAGCAACGGAACTTCTGGGCTCAATTGTGGTCGTACGTCGAGGACTACCTGTATTCATGATGGTTCCATTTTATCTCCAGGTTTCAGCCTTCAAATACCTGTTCTCGGTTGGAAAGAGCTGGTCTCATTTCTTCTTCTGTTCTTCCCAGATGTTGGTTCTTTACCTGTACAGGTGGTCCTCGACTTACGACCACAATTGAGCCCCAGGTTTATGTTGTTAAGTGAGACATTTGCTGAGTGACTTTTGCCCCATTTTAACCATCTGTGTCACCACAGCTGTTAAGGGAATCATCGTTAAATTAGCAATATGGTTGTTCAGTGAATCCGGCTTGTCAGTAGGTCGCAAAAGGAGCTCATGTGACCCGCCCCCGGGACAATGCAACCGTCATAAGTACGAACCAGTTGCCAAGCATCTGAGTTTTGATCACCTGAGCATGGGGAATGCTACAAAGGTCGTAAGTGTGAGAAACGGCCCTAACTCTCTTCGTTCGGTGCCATTGTAACTTTGAACGGTCACTAAATGAAGCGTTGTAAATCAAGGACTACCCGTACATCAAAACAAAACGCAAGCTGAGTTGTAGCAGGCACTCATCAAAGCGAGCATGACACTTTTTGACAAGTTTTTGCGACCTACAATATAGGGAGCTGTACATGATCGCCCTCTTGTGGCGGACACAAGCCATGGACTCGGTCACAGTAAGGAAAGAAACCCATCCGAATGCCAGGATTTTGATACCGTCGCAGCTGGGAACAGTGATCGCTTAATGATTCATCCAAGAAGGGGGCAAAACAAAATCCCCACCTCCCCGAAGAATTTCAAGGCAGCAAAGTGATTTATTGTGTAAGGTTGTGTGTTTGGTTTGCCCTGCCTGCAAGAGTGAGTAAACAAATGGATAAATAAATCTGTAACAAAACGATTTGCAATCCATGTAATAATTGATTTGCCCACATATTGTTTGCGGTTGGTTGTTGCTAAGTGGTGGTGGTGGTGGTGGTGGATGGAGGAGGTGCCCTTTCACCTTTATCTTCACCAACCCCCATTTTAGCCCTCTTCTTTCTCCCCCCCCTCTATTCCCCATAGAAAGGTAATAGCTACGAACTTTACTGCTTGAATGAATGATGCATAGCTGGAATTGAGATCTATGCAGGGCAATTTTGGAATCCCCTGGACCTAGGGCAGGGGTCCCCACTTAACAGCCGAGCTACGAAGTTAACAAGTGCAGGGATTAACTCAGAAGTGGGATTCACATATTGTAGCAACCGTTTTGTTTTTTTTTAATTTGATTTATATGCCGTCCTTCTCCGGAGACTCAGGGCGGCTTACAGTGCATTAAGCAATAGCCTTCATACTTTTTGTATATATTTATACAAAGTCAGCTTATTGCCCCCACAAACTGGGTCCTCAATTTACCCACCTTAGAAAGGATGGAAGGCTGAGTCAACCTTGAGCCTGGCTAGGATTGAACTCGCAGAATTACAGGCAGCTGGATGTTAATTGCTGCCTTTAGTAGGAGGCATTAGCCCCCTACGCTACTCAGGCTCCTTCACTCAGCACTGGAAATGTGAGCGTGCGCCATCCGCTCATGTGTGTGGCATCACAAAACATGGCAATTTGCTTGCATGCGGCCTCCGCGCATGTGTGTAGCATCAAAAACAGGTGCTGAATGCCACCTCTTCAGGCCAGAGGTGATATTCAGCAGGTTCTGACCAGTTTTGGAGAACCGATAGCGGAAGTTTTGAGTAGTTTGGAGAACCGATAGTAAAAATTCTGACTGGCTCCACCCCCATCTATTCTCTGCCTCCCAAGTCCCAGCTGATTGGGAGGAAATGGGGATTTTACAGTAACCTTCCCTGGATTGGGGAGGGAATGGAGATTTTACAGTATCCTTCCCCTGGAATGGAGATTTTATAGTATCCTTCCCTTGCCACGCCCACCAAGCCACGCCCACAGAACCAGTAGTAAAAATTTTTGAATCCCACCACTGCCGCAGGCCGGCAATACCGGTTCTCCTGAACCGGTTTGAACCGGCTGAATGCCACTTCTGGATTAACTTCACAACTGTGGCAAGAAAAGTCGTTAAATGAAGCAAAACTCACTTAAAGAATGTCTCGCTTAATGACAGAACTTTTGGGCTCCATTGTGGTCATACGTCGAGGACTACCTGTACTCTTATCTAACAGCCAATTTGCTTTGACTGTTAGATCGTGGTAGAGCGCTGAAGCCTGCAAATAAATCTTTCAAATATCCATTTGAACTTTCAGGATCTCCTGATTTTCCTGGAGCTTCACAGAAAAGGGGCATTTCAGACGTTTTGGTAGTGAATGCAGTTTAGGTGTGTACAGGGAGTCCTCCACTTACAACCACAATGGATCCCAAGATTTCTGTCGTTGAGCGAGACATTTGTCAAGTGAGCTTTGCCCCGTTTTACAACTTCTCGCCTCAATGGCTAAGTGAATCCTTGCAGTTCTTAAGTTAGTATTGTATGTATGTATGTATGTATGTATGTAGTTATTTATTTTATTTTATTTTATTTTATTTTATTTTATTTTATTTTATTTTATTTTATTTTATTTTATTTTATTTTATTTTATTTTATTTTATTTTACTTTACTTTACTTTACTTTACTTTACTTTACTTTACTTTACTTTACCCATTTTATTTTATTTTATCCATTTTATTTTATTTTATTTTATTTGGCTTATATGCCGCCTATCTTCCAATGGACTCAGGGCAGCTCACAGTGATAAAATGCACAAGCCTCAATATAAAATTAAATCTAAAACCTAATAAAATTTTAAAATTTAAAACACGTAAAATTCCATCAGTCCAGGTCGGGGTATTTGAAGAACCAAATTTTCAATTCACGGCGGAAGGTGCGAAGGTCAGGAGCCAACCGGAGCTCCAAGGGGAGTCGATTCCAGAGGGTGGGCGCGCCCACAGAGAAGGGTCTGCCCCTGGGGGTCGCCAGCTGACACTGTCTGGCCGATGGCATCCTAAGCAGGCCCTCTCTATGGGCGCGGACTGGGCGATGGGGTATCGTTGCTGACTGCAGGTGGTCCGCCAAATATCCTGGGCCTAAGCCATGTAGGGCTTTATTGTCATCACCAGCACCTTGAATCTCACCTGGAGGGCAACCGGTAACCAATGCAAGTCGTGCAGGAGGGGTGTAACATGGGAGTATTGGGACTCTCCCATCACAACCCGCGTGGCTGCATTTTGCACCAGCTGAAGCCTCCAAGTGGCCCTCAAGGGCAGCCCCATGTAGAGAGAGTTACAGTAGTCAATACGTGAGGTGACTAGCGCATGAGTAACTGTGCATAGGGCATCTCAGTCCAGGTAGGGACGCAACTGGCGCACCAGACATATCTGGGCGAATGCTCAGATACGTTGGGCTAATAACTCGGCTATTAAGTGAATCTGGCTATTAAGTGAATCTGGCCTCCCCATGGACTGTGCTTGTCAGAAGGTCGCAAAATGGAATCCAATGACCCCGGAACACTGCAACCGTCATAAATATGAACCAGTTGCCAAGCATCTGAATTTTGATCATACGACCCTGGGGATGCTACAAAGGTCATAACTGTGAAAAATGATCCTAACTCACTTTTTTAGTGCCGTTTTAATTTCGAACAATTACTAAATGAATTGTTGTAAGTCGAGGATTATCTGAATTGAAGGGTCCCTCTTAACCACCGCAACCTGCTTTAGCAAGTGTACTGCATTCCTCTTCAGACAGCACCTTAGTCACAAAGAGTGAAACTTGCCTTAAATTTTATACAAGTTGTCATTGGTGGAAGGACCAATCGCTTCAAAAGTCTGTAGAGATCCTCGGTCATCCTCCTCTGACTGGGTGGTGGGGAATGGAAGGATGCTTGATATCCTGTTCAGAGCTGAAGAAGCTTCTTGGATGAGAAGTAAAACATCTTCAAAAGAAAACCCCAAGGAACTCCAGCTGCCCCCTGAAAAAAATCACCTTTGGGACGACCTGGACCTGGATGACTGAGAATCTCGACAGACTTTTAGCCATACAACTTGGGATGAAGACCCTTGGAACGGTGTGGGAATAGGAATGGATTTCCAGAGGGGGGAAAAATGCAGACTACAGGAACCATTTTTTAAAAAATTCAATTTATATGCTGCCCTCCTTCGGAGACTCAGGGCGGCTTACAATGCATTAAGCAATAGCCTTCATACTTTTGTATATACCTGCTTAGTAGGGCTTTTTGGCTCCCCCTAAGCGGTGTTTTTTTTTATACAAAGTCAGCTTATTGCCCCACAATCCGGGTCCTCATTTTACTTACCTCAGAAGGATGGAAGGCTGAGTCAACCTTGAGCCTGGCGAGATTCGAACTCGCAGTAATTGCAGGCAGCTGGTGTCAGATGACCCTGAGCACACAGATAAACCTCCAAGTGCTTCAAGGACCATCAACAAGGATGCAAATGACCAGCTGTCTGCAAGGAATATAAATCCTTCTGTTCCCCACTATCCTATCAGAGTTGAAGAAGCTTCTTGGAGGAGAAGCGAAACGTCTTCAAAAGAAGAAGCAAGAAAGTCCAGTGGCCTCCCGAAAAAAAGCAATCGCTTCAAAGTTACTACGGACTTTCCCAGTTGTACCTACCACCTGGCTCCCAAGTTCTGGCGCTCATGATTTTGTGCTGGGTCCTTGGCAACCGCAACCGTGGCCTGCTCTCACAGTCACACGACTGTGTTTTTGAGATGGTTTTTGCAGAAAACTGGCAATTACTTCTGGTTTTTTTGCCAAAAACCAGCCCGTAGCAAACCGTTGGTTTGTTTAATAGCAAACAGTGTTTGCTTAACAATCACAATCAAAAAGGGGGGCGGGTGGGGAAGTCTTAAAAATTGAGTTGGTCACATGGCTGATCCGTTTTTCACAATTTACAATTGTGGTATGCAGGTTCCATTATCGTCGTAAGTTGAGGACTTGCTTAATAGTGTACCCCTGTGTGCATTGTAGAGCCAGGCAAGTTGTTTTTCCTGGCAAATATTTGAACAGTGTGTGGTTGACAGTAAAGAATAGAATAGAATAGAATAGAATAGAATAGAATAGAATAGAATAGAATAGAATAGAATAGAATAGAATAGAATAGAATAGAATAGAACAGAGTTAAATGATGGATAGGGTAGGGGAGGGGAGGATAGGATAGGATAGGATAGAATAGAATAGAATAGAATAGAATAGAATAGAATAGAATAGAATAGAATAGAATAGAATAGAATTCTTTATTTGTCAAGTGTGATTGGATACACAAGGAATTTGTCTTTGGTGCATGTGCTCTCAGTATACATAAAAGAAAAGATACATTTATCAAGAATCACAACACTTAATGATAGTCATAGGGTACAAATAAGCAATCAGGAAACAGTATCAATATAAATCATAAGGATACAAGCAACAAAATTACAGCCATAGAGTCATAAGTAGGAGGAAACAGGTGGTGGGAACGATGAGAAGATTAATAGTAGTGCAGACTTAGTTTGTGAATAGTTTGACAGTGTTGAGGGAATTATTTGTTGAGCAGAGTGATGGCGTTGGGGAAAAAACTGTCCTTGTGTCTAGTTGTTCTGGTGTGCAGTGCTCTATAGTGTCGTTTTGAGGGTAGGAGTGGAAACAGTTTATGTCCAGGTGGGACATAAACTGTTATGTCCCCCCTGGACATAACAGTTTTTGTTATGCGAGGGGTCTGTAAGTATTTGGTAGCGATTGTTTTTTTCCCCTGCAGTTCTAATGATCCTCTGAAGTCTTTGTCTGTCTTGTTGGGTTGCAGAGCCAAACCAGACAGTTATGGAGGTGCAGAAAGACGAGATGAGATGCTCAAGGCGGATCTCAGTTTCTATGGTTTCTCTGCATTTCCTTCATTTTATGTGCTGAATTCTTGTCATGTGATCCGTTACCGTTCACCATTTATCTTGCAACAGGATTGATGAACTGAGAGCCCTTTGATGGCCTTACAAAGAACAAGGAGTTGTATAAAATTGCTTCCAACACAGAACCTTATATGTCGGGCAGTGATGGGATTCAAATTTTATTTACTACTGGTTCTATGGGCGTGGCTTAGTGGGCGTGGCCAGGGGTGTGACAGGCAGCACTTGGCCATCTGCACCCCTATGGGAGCAAAAATGGGCTGTGGGGGGGATGCACCACCCCCCTCCCCCGTGCCTCTCTTCTCTTCTCTTGTCTTGTCTTCTCTTCTCTTCTCTTCTCTTCTCTTCTCTTCTCTTCTCTTCTCTTCTCTTCTCTTCTCTTCTCTTCTCTTCTCTTCTCTTCTCTTCTCTTCTCTTCTCTTCCCTTCCCTTCCCTTCCCTTCCCTTCCCTTCCCTTCCCTTCCCTTCCCTTCCCTTCCCTTCCCTTCCATTTTTTCTATTCTATTCTATTCTATTCTATTCTATTCTATTCTATTCTATTCTATTCTATTCTATTCTATTCTATTCTATTCTATTCTATTCTATTCTATTCTATTCTATTCTATTCTATTCTATTCTATTCTATCCTTACTTGGATCAAATAGCTTAAGAACAAACTGATTTAGATAAGCGAATCCTTCCCACCGATGCATCTTGAGTAGACTTTCCTAAAGGCCAAAGAACAAGTATTAGAGGCTTATTTTAAACATCCCTCCCCCCTCCCCCGATTTGCTCCTATTAGTGTTTCAAGGGTAACTGCTAATTCTGTTGCTCTGTCAGTCCTCCCCTTGTTTACCATCTGCTTCCTGCTTACCCTTAATGAGAGAGTGAGCCTGCTTTGCAGAAAAGTGCTTTTAAAAGTCATTGGTCTCTTGGGGAGCCATGCGGTCCCGTTCAGCCCCGGAAACTAGACTGCTGCAGCAAAATCTTTTAATCAATTATGTAGAAGCATTGTTTAATAGCAAGTTGGCTGACCCTAAAAGTAATTTATTTTGCTTCTGATGTTCATGTTGAAAGCATTCTACCAATTTAGAAGGATACTGAGATCCGTGCCGTTCAGAGGATGGAACAAACAGTGACATATTGTCCCTTCGGCTTGTTTTTCTGGTGCCGCCGAGTCGCGGTTGACGTTTAGGGCCTTTTTAGACAAAAGCTAACTGTGACCCGAAGATAAATTGCAATGTGGTGTTTTCTTCCTGTTATCTCTACATTTATTTCCCAGAAAAGTTTCAAAAACCATGATGTGGCATTGTTCCTCAAAGTGAGCCTAATGCATCTAACATTTTCATTAATGGGTACGTCTAGTTTAATGAAAAGAAGGACCAGGAGTGACATGATAACCGTCTTCCAGTATTTGAGGGGGATGTCATAGAGAAGGGGGGGGGGGGAACCTATTTTCCAAAGCACCCGAAGGCAGGACAAGAAGCAGTGGATGGAAATTAACCAAGGAGAGAAGCAACCTAGAAAAACCAAGGAGAAATCTCTTGACAGTTAGAACAATTAATTGGCGGGACAACTTGCCTCTAGAAGTTGTGGGTGCTACAGCCCTGGAGGATTTTAAGAAGAGATTGGATAACCATTGGTCCAGAATGGTACTGTACAGGACAGTGTTAGTTAAACCTTTTTAGTGCCGAGTGCCCAAAGCGTGTGCAAAAATACACACATGCGTGGCCAAACCCCCAAAATGCAATGCAAGCTCCACCCCTGCACATGCGCCCTGGCCCCCATGCATGCACCCTGGCCCCCATGCATGCACCCTGGCCCCCATTCATGCGCCCCTGCCCCTCGCATCCTGTTTTTCATTTTCATTTTCATTTTATTAAATTTATATACCGCCCTTCTCCTGGTGGACTCAGGGCAGTGCACAGCCAAGAATAAAAAACATTTCAGTACAAAGTTTAATTTTTTTAAAAAGAATTAAACAATTTTGCCCCCCCCCCCAAAAAATTAAAACATCCCAAAACTCATCCTAACAAACATCCTAAAACTCATTAAACAAACTCATCCTAACAAACACCCTAAAACTCATTAAACAAACTCATCCTAACAAACATCCTAAAACTCATTAAACAATTAAAAATCTAAGGGGGCAGGGGGTTTACACCAGCCCAGCTTGATGAAATAAAAGAGTTTTTAGGGCACGGTGAAAGACCCAGAGACCTGGTATCCTGCATATCTCCTGGGGCAAATTGGGGCAAATTGTTCCAGAGGGCAGGTGCTGTCACCGAGAAGGGTCTCCCCCTGGGGGTCGCCAGCCGACATTGCCTGGTTGACGGCACCCTGAGGAGTCCCTCTCTGTGGGAGCCTCCGGGTGCTCCTCAAGGGGAGCCCCATGTAGTTTTGGCTTCCAGGTTGATGTAGGTGGCTTTCCAGGCCCAAAACGAGACTCGGGAAGCCTCGTGTGGCCCATCCAGCACCCCATTTTGACTTCCAGGTTGGTGCAGGAGGCTTTCCAGGCCCAAAATGAGGCATACCCCCCGTCCTCGTGCCCCATTTCGGGCCTGGAAAGCCTCCTGCACCCGTGCATGCGTGCACATGTCCCTTGTGCATGTGCGCAGATGCCCCCAGTGCTTGCACGCCTGCATCCCCCGCATGCACCTGCTCCCCTGCCCATGCACGGCAGAGACCCGAAGACCAGCTGGCTGGCGGGAGGCATGCTTGCATGCCCGGCGGACCTGGGCTGGGGCGACGGCTGGCGCGCCCCGAGAGAGGTCTCTGTGTGCCACCTGTGGCAAGTCTGACATAGGTTCCCCATCACAGGTATAGAGTTTCCTGCCTAAGCAGGGAGTTGGACTAGAAGACCTCCAAGGTCCCTTCCAACTCTGTTATTCTCTTATTCTGTAAAAGTTCACAAAAGGAGGATTAGGGATGTTGTTACTCGCACTAGCATTGATGATGTTACCTAGTTGGGGTAATGAAACGTCTGCAAGAAAACAGACAAGCTCAGAGAGGACCCTCTCACGTAGGTTTTGATACCGAAGGGTGAAAGCAGGGAGCTAGTAAACTGGCAGGATCAGAGCAGATAGGCTGAAAGGATGATTGGAGAAGAAATGGGCATTAAGTAATTATAGTAACCTGCTCTCAAGAAAAGAAGTCAAATAGAAAAATCACCCAGACACAGATTTTATTCCAAAATTTAAAAAGAAATGTAAACTCAAGATATGGTTTAATATAAAAATAAGGTTAAATCATTTCTCTTGGCTCAAGATTAGAAGTTGTTGGAAGAAATATCCATCTGCTTCAATTCCAAGACGGGAGAAAGACACTGGAAACATGGAGGCTGATTGGAACAATGGTTTAATGATGAAGCAGAACCACCAAGCACATATGATTCTGGGCAGTTGACCACATGGAGTTGAGAGTGTGTGTGTGTGTGTGTGTATTTATACCTTATCTTGGGCTTTGCACTTGAGCTTCCTGTTCCTGTGCAAGAACATGTATTCTATTGGCTGTTGTAGGGTTCATAGCTGGCTCTGTAGATTGTTTGAGCTACGTTTGGTTGAAGTTTGGCTGGTGATGCAGTGTCCTTAAGAGATTGTGCAATATGGTGAGCTCTGCTGCTAGATGGTAGTGGATTAATCCTATTAAGTCCTGAGGGGTCATGTCTTAATCCCATCATCCTGGTGCTGAAGATCGTTTGTTTTGTAGATAGGATGGCCCAGTCTTTCTTACTGGGCACCAAATATCTGCTGGGGCCTGGGAGCTGGGGCTCTGAGTTTCTGTCTTCCTGTTCTGCCCCAGCTCTGGATTCCCAAGGATTGTGACACATACCAATGATCTTTATCAAAGTTATAACGTACCAAGAATAAGTCCGGCAAAGGTTGGCAATCAGCCCAGAAAACAAGGTACGATAAGACACTCACTCTTCAAAAATGTTCTGTAATAATTACACGTTGTTTCCAGCAAGAAATTACTAACTGCGTGCGGCTTAAATAGACTAAGGGAGTGGCCAATTATCCTCAAACCTTTCACTTGAGGAGATCTTCTCCTCCTGAGTAGCCATTCCTGCCTTTTGGCAGCCCTGCGTGCTCGAGCATTGAGGAGAGGCTTCTCCACTTCGCTCTCTTCACTTGAAGGAGCCTCTGGAGGTTCTGAAGGCCCAGGCTGAGTCTCAGCCTCTGGCACCACATCCTCTTCAGCCTCCTTGCTGTCCGACGCGAGAGCAGGCTTCTGTCGCGATCCCACACCAGCCTCCTCATCGTCGGGATCAGCCACGATCAGCGCAGGCCGCTGGCGGGCCACAATACTCCCTTAAGGTTTTTTTAATTTCTCTTTTAGGGGAAATATTTTATCCTGCCTTTTTTAACATTTCCCAAAATATTTCATTCTCCTAAGAGAGGGGTAGCATTCCACAAAGTAGATGCTTTCTAGGTGTTGAACATTTCCTCCTGTCCTTAAAGCTCACAACTTGTTTAGGATACGGCATTTCCAAGAAAATATTCTTCAGCTTTTGCCTGGTCCCTCACTTATCACTACTTTATTCAATACCACTAAGTGAATTATTAAATAGTGGTGGGAAACCAACCACAAACGTTACTAGCGAGAAGCAAGTTACCTGGATTCTTTTCATTCAGGGACCAAGGCCGGTGAAGGGACATGGATTATATTTGTTTCAAACGTTCTTTAGTTTACAGTTAATTAGTAATGAATCAGGATGTGGCAGCATCTTTTACGACTATCGTATTTTATTATAAGGCATAAGCTTTTAACAAGGAAAAGGCGCTACAAAACTCCTGATTTTATGCCACCGTGGACTAACTCAGCTCTTCTCTTATAATTTCTGCAATAAGAAGTCCTTAATTGGCAATGATATGTGAAGGCTATTCCCTAATGGTATGCAAAGCATTTTTGCAATGAAATTACATTAACATATTGCTGAGGCTACGAGAGATTGAATTATCTACAGAACAAACATGTACATATTCTTTTGAAGTAAGCTGTCCTCTGGGCATAGTCAATTGGTTCCATAGTTGCTTCTAGAAGCTTTGGCTCTAAACGAAGGCAGTGGCAATAGCCCTTAGACCAGTGTTTCTCAACCTTGGTGGCTTGAAGATGGGTGGACTTCAACTCCCAGAATCCCCCATGCTGGCTGGGGGATTCTGGGAGTTGAAGTCCACCCATCTTCAAGCTACCAAGGTTGAGAAACACTGCCTTAGACTTATATGCAGGTAGTCCTCAACATACAACGGTTCATTTAGTGACTGAAAAAAGTGACTTAGGACCGGTTTTTCCACACTAATGATTGTTCCATCGTGCCCGTCGTCACGTGATCAAAATTCAGACGTGTGGCAACTGCCTCATAGTTACGACGGTCGCAGTGTCCCGGGGTCACTGTGTCCCGGCGACCTTCTGATGAGCAAAATCAATAGGTAAGCCAGATTCACCCACGTGACTAAATTAATAATTGGAATCAGTGGTGGGTTGCCCCCGATTCGGACCGGTTTGAAAGAACCGGTAGTAAAACCGGCAGGAGGCTCTTCCCACCGCCCTGGATGTTATCATAGGTAATCTGCGCATGCGCGGAAGCTTTTGCACATGCGCAGAAGCTTGGCACGCGCACAGTCCCATTGCAAACCGGTAGCAAAGCTAAGTAGAACCCAACTCTGATTGGAATGATTCACTTAACAACAGTGGCAAGAAAAGTCATAAAACGGGGCAAAACTTGCTTGACAAACATTTCCCTGAGCAACATAAATCTTGGGCTCAATTGAGGTCATAAGTCGGGGACTACCCCCACTGCTTCACAGTGCATTTCCAGCCCTCTCTGAGCAGTTTACAGAGTCAGCCTCTTCCCTCCAACAATCTGAGTCCTCATTTTACCCACTTCAGAAGGATGGAAGGATGAGTCAGCCTTGAGCCGGTTGAGAATCGAACTCCCGACAGTCGCAGAATTAGCCTGCAGTACTGCATTCTAACCCAGGGGTGAAATCGGGCAGGTTCTGACAGGTTCTGGAGAACCGGTAGCGGAAATTTTGAGCAGTTTGGAGAACCGGCAAATACCATCTCTGGCTGGCCCCAGAGTGGGGTGGGAATGGAGATTTTGAGGTATCCTTCCCCTGCCATGCCCACCAAGCCACACCCACCAAGCCACACCACGCCCACCAAGCCACACTACGCCCACCAAGCCACGCCCACAGAAACGGTAGTAAAAAAAAAAGGATTTCACCACTGTTCTAGCCACTGGGCTCTTAAATAGCTAACAATGCAGGTTTGTATGTTGTGTCTATCCCTTGACCGGCCTTAACAGTAGCAACTGTGAGAGGGATCTAGGGATCCAGTCGAGCACCACTTAAGTACGAGCCAGCAGTGTGCTGCAGCTGCCACTGATTGGCAGCTGATTGGTTGGGGGCTTGGCTGTGCTCTGATTGGATGGGGATTTGGCTGTGCTCTAATTGGATGGGGGTATGTTCTGTTTGGGTGGGGACTTGGTTGTGCTCGGGTTAGTCTGAGTTGCAGGGGGATTTGAGCTGGTGAGCTGCGTTGCTGCTGTTTGGCTTTGTGTTCGTGGCCGCACTACCTAAAAGGAAGAAACAGCTGCGATCTCACATTGCTCCTAGAAGCACGAAGCCGAAAACACCAGCCTGAAGATGACGAATGAGACTTCATCGAAACGTCGCCAAGACACTTCCAATTTTACGCTGGAGAAGACCCAAATAACCAAAGACCTACATACATATATATATATATGGTGTTATTAGTCATCAAACTTCAAAAATACACCTTCCCCAAAAGATTTCCACAATTTTGGCCACTACTGTAAGCACCCTGAGGGCCAGAACTAGCCCCTGGGCCTTGAGTTTGACATCCCTGGTCTAGCCTAACGAAGAGAAGGACCCGGGGTAAGACAATTGATGTTTTCTAGTACCTGAGGGGCTGTCACAAGAGAAGAAGGGTTGAACAATTTCCCCAAAGCACCTGAGAACAGAACAAGAAGCAACAAGTGAAAGTGCATTAGGAAGGGATCCAACTTGGAACTAAGAAGAAATTTCTGGACAGTGAGAATAATTAATCCGTGGAACGGCTTATCTCTGGAAGTTATGGATGCTCCATCACCGGAGGTGTCTATGGAGATGCTCAGTTGTCCAGAGTTATCCAGCTCAAGCTGAAGAAGCTTCTTGGATGAGAAGCGAAACATCTTCAAAGAAAAACCAGAAAGTCCAGTTGCCTCTTGAAAAAGAACCTTTTGGGACATCCATCACTGGAGGTTTTCAAGAGGAGAGTGGACAGCCAGAATGGCAAAGGGGGTCGTGCTTGAGCAAGGAGGTGGAGTAGAAGACCTCTAAAGTCCCTCCCAAGCCAATTATTCTATGTGCTAAGATCTGACCTAAGAAAAGCTAACGCAAATTTGCCTAAAACCATTGTACTAAAACTGACTTACAGCAACTTCACAGCCGTTGTTGAAAAGATACAAAATCTGTTCTCATTACTGCCATTTGGGTACAACAATGCTCGAATGTTTGTAGAAGATGCTATAAGTTACTCGAGGGGAAATGATAAAATTTATTCATTCATGAGCCTAACAAGCATTTTACTCATTTATAACATCGTGAGGACATAATGTACCTAAATGAATAACTGATAACTTTTCTCATCTATCACCAGCTCCTGTTTTATGAGAATCTTCAGGCTGGCATACTCTGAAATTGCAAAGTTGCAGTAGAGGAAAACAAATTTTTCTCCCAAATAGAAAAACAAATGATACAAACAAACCTGCTAATACCTCACATTTTAACGATCAGATTATTGTGACGGTTTTATATTAAAATTAATTTCCAAGTGCAATCCATTCTTTTTTTTTTAATCTACTGTTAATTGTTCCCCAACTGAATTCTAGCTTATGATTCTCATTTCATCTGTAAGCTACTTACAAACAGTAATTCACAATTATTTGATCTGTTGATTCAGTATTGCTGCAGGGGTAGAGCTGAGAGCAGACTGATTCTAAAACATTAATGCTATTCAATTAGTTACATTCTGTAATTCCCCACGAATTACAAGCACTGTTAAGTTTTCTAACATTAGCTTTAGCGCTTAAAACAGGCAGACTGCTTGTAAAATCTTATAAAAACATGAGATGATGAAAAGTATTTTTTTCATTGGTGTCTGCTGACCAACCCAGGAACTTTTCTGGTTAAAATTAAATCTTAAAAAAAAAATTAATTCTTGACTATTAACTGCACCAGTCTTCCAGTTGCAAGCGTGTTTTAGATATTTTCCAAATTCAATTTACCCTCATGCAACCCAATCTGTTTTGCATTCTGGTAAAATGCAATAGTAAAACACTTCCGTATTTCTGTTGAAGAGATACAATTGCTTAAAGCCTTGGTACCAACTGAAAAAAATATTGGAACGATTTTATGATTCCTGTTTAATATTGACAGAAAAATGCAGAACACTAATATTGGAGCAATATTCCCTGAGAAAACCATTGCAAATCCTAGCTCCTATCGAGAGGATCTCCTGAGGATTAGTATTTCTCTATGCTGGTGTTTTAAAATATTAAACATTTTTATCCGTTGATTCAGGCTGAGGGTATCTTAAATTACTGAATATATAATTGTGACCGTTGCGTTATAAGTTTGGTTGTGGATAGTTTTCCGTGGGAAGATGTCCTGCAGTGACCTTTCTGCTTAATTATAACTAATTGTATAATAATCAATTGGTTTGATTGTGTTGCCGTGGGTGCATTCTATGGTTCTTATATTGTGGATTTTAATGTTGCAAGCCACCTGGAGTCAGCTGTGCCTGAGTTAGCGTCCGTACAAATTTGTTTACTACATAATAAAGAAATAAATTGGGAACAGATTCTTCTTCGTGATCTTTAGCTGCCTTCTTTAGACTACCATCATGGTGCTGCCATGCCAATACTAAACTAAATACTAAAAAGTAGTACTAAACAACTGTGTTGTTTCTCAAGGTCTGTGATGGCGAACCTATGGCACGGATGCCACAGGTGGCATGTGGAACCATATCAGTGGGCACGCGAGCTCAGCTCCGACACACATGTGTGTGCCAGCCAGCTGATTTTTGGGCCTTCTGGGCTCTCCAGAAGTCAGGAAACACACTGTTTCCGGCCTCCAGAGAGCCTCTGGGGGGCGGATGGGGAAGGCTCTGGAAAGGCTCTGGAGCGTGGGGAGAGCAAAAAACAAGCCTACCGGGCCCACCGCACCATCACATGCCAAAAGCGGGGGGGGGGGAACACGGGGGGGGGCGCATAGAATTATGGATGTAGGCACACGTGCGTGTGACTCCACCGCGCTCCCCCCGCTTTTGGCACGCGATGGCCGTCACTGCTCTAGGTCATATAATATATGTGGGTATATGCATACTTTTTAAAATTTTATTTTGCCATGTTTGTGTCGTGTATATTGGAGGTATATGGACCCTTCTGAGAGCTGCATGCAACGAAATATCATTTTAATGTATGCCGATTAGTGTACGCTCAAAGTGACAATGAAGTTATTCTAAGTTCTAACCATATCTAACACTGTTTAGATTTTGGGGTTCAGTAAGGTGATTCAACTTTTATTCCTTTTCTATTATGGATTTGGGGATCTTTAAATGGGAGCCCAGAATAATGTTATTGATCTGTCCTCCCCCTTCAGAGACCCACAAAAACACAGCCAGCCGAGGGTTAAGAATCACTTGGCACACTCCACAGTTCTTATCTCAACCTTGGCAGCGATATGCACACCGTCTGCCAAGGACTTTATTAGGTTACACAAACAAGAAAATCACCTACGTAGCTTTGCCGTTCATCTAGCTTCCAAGACTACGAGGTTGCTATGTTTGTTTTGCTTTGTTCGTCACAAACTTCTTGACCCACCGTCCTGTCTTATATAGATGTGGTCCAGTGGGTGTGGTCCAGTGGTCCAGTGACTCATTGATCCTGTGACTCCAATCCAGTGACTCAGGTCTATTTCCTCATACGCCACAGCTGTAGTAATCTTTTCTCTCGCCTTCTTTGGCGTGCGTCCAGGAATGACGTCTCTCCCTCACTCTCATCTGAGACACCTGTTTCCCCACTACTTGGCTCTCTTTCAGCTGGCACCTGAGACGGTGCCAGAGGGGGGGGGGGCTGGGAGATCTGGCTGGCTCCTCTTCCTCCTGCTCAGAGCTTCCTTCCTCCAATGGGATAGGCTCAGAGGACGGGGCCACAACAGTTATTTTAGACCGGGCGTCTTCAAACTTGGCCGCTTTAAGACTGGTAGACTTCAACTCCCAGAATTCTTCAGCCAGCATGCTGGCTGGAGAATTCTGGGAGTTGAAGTCCACCAATCGTAAAGCGGCCAAGTTTGAGGACCCCTGTTTTAGACCGTCTTCTTATAGAAACACAGCACCCAGGACACCGGACTCCCCAAATATTTTATCTTCAACTTTCATTGCAATACATTTGCGTTATTTTACGAAATGAGACCAGCCCCTGTTCCTTCCACGCACAGCAATGTTTCCCTCTCAGATTGCAAACAGATTGCAATTGGCATTTTAATCGCTGTATTATTGCCAGCTTTTGTGTAATCCGCCCTGAGATATATTTTGCTGTGACAGTTAATCATTACTTTTTTTTTTTTTTTTTTTTTTTTACACACTAATAATATCAAGAGTTGCTTTTCTTTTGAAACGGAAGGTTGAAGAAGGTTGGGTAGATAGTTTTGCCTGCCTGTCATTTAACATGTTTTTTTAAAGGGAGAAAATACATTTGAAGCAAGGGGTAAAAACACACATGCCAAAAATTAAAGTTTAATAATAGAGTTTTTTAATTTTCCTGCCGGTACTTTATTTTGAGCTGCTTCAGTTGTAGTTTCCGTTGCTAGAAATGGATAGGAAACCATTGCATAGCTGAGGTACCTTGTCTTGCTTGCTTGTCTTTGCTGTGTCCATATTATAAAACACATATGGTGGCGCAGTGGACTAAGTGCTGTTAAAGTAGCACCTAGTTGCCAGCTGCCTGCAATGGCTGCAAGTTCGAATCTCACCAGGCTCAAGGTTGACTCAGCCTTCCTTTGTAAAAAATTTATAAACTTTATTAACAGATAATAAAAACACACACAAAACATATATAACGAAGCTCAACAACAACAACAAAAAAGAAAAAAATACATTATACATTAAAACGTTATGTATATTCACTCATTTGAAGCGTTTGTTTCGTAGTGGTATATCTATTTACACAATTTTACATATTCCCTTAGATCTTAACTCACTGGTTCATTTTTACCTCTTTAACCTCATCTCTCCTCCTCTTACTAAGACATCTTTTTATATTCTATGTATTACCATTACTTTCTAAATTTCTCTGTAAATGATTGTCGCCCATAAGTAAGTAGTTACATTCGTCACTATACTTCTCCTCTAATTGTTTTCTAATTGTGATTCTTCTCTAGCAACCCTGAGCCAGTAATACCATTTATCCCAAACTTTATAAAATTCAGTGTCTCCTTTTTCCTTTAGTTCTTTTGTCAATCTATCCATTTCCGCACATTGTGTTATCTTATCTTTTATCTCTTCCTCCGATGGGATTTTTTCCGATTTCCAATTGCTAGCATATGTTATCCGTGCCGGTTGACTCAGCCTTCCATCCTTCCGAGGTAGGTAAAATGAGGACCCGGATTGTGGGGGCAATAAGCTGACTTTGTATAAAAAAGAACACCGCTTGGGGGGGCCAAAAGCCCTACTAAGCAGGCATATACAAAAGTATGAAGGCTATTGCTTAACGCATTGTAAGCCGCCCTGAGTCTCCGGAGAAGGACAGCATATAAATCGAACAAATAAACAAATAAATAGACAAATAAACAAACAAACACAAATCAATAAATCAATAAATCAATAAATCTTGAATACACTTTGTGGTACAGACTCCTGCTGATACTTCAAAGAGCTACAAAAACAGATTAATTTATTTTTCACATGGAAACCACCCTATATATCTACTACTGTCATTTGTATGAAAAAAAAAAAGAGAGAGTTAGAGTATTGGAACTAATTTGCAATCTCCCAGTGTTTGAGATAGTGATTTCTCACTATAGCCTTGCAATTAATGGTTAGAATAAGAATAAGAATGACAGAGTTGGAAAGGACCTTGGAGGTCTTCTAGTCTAACCCCTTGCTCAGGCCAATGGTTGTCCAGTCTCTTCTTAAAAACTTCCAGTGTTGAAGCAACCTGCAATTTCTGAAAGCAACTTGTTCCACTGATTCATTGTTCTAACTGTCAGGTTGTAAATTGAGGACTAACAGGTAGTCCTCAACTTACAACAGTTCATTTAGTGACCGTACAAGGTTACAACGGCAGTGAACAAAGTGATTTAGGACCATTTTTCAGACTTATGACCAATGCGGCATCTCCATGGTCATGTGATCAAAATCCAGGCACTTGGCAACTTGACCCCAGGACACTCGCCTTTAGTGTCCTGGGGTCATGTGATCACCTTGTGTAACCTTCTGATAAGCAAAGTCAATGGGGAAGCCACTTAACAACCGTGTTACTAACTTAACAACGGCAGTGGTTCGCTTAAAAACTGTTACAAAGAAGGCCGTAAAATGGGGCAAAGCTCACTTAACCCATGTCTTACTTGGCAATAGAAATTTGGGGCTCCATTGTAAGTCGAGGACTACCTGTCCCTATCTGTTGTGGCCCGTCAGCGGCCTGTGCAGCTGGTAGCTGATTCCGACAGTGAGGAGGCTGGTGTGGTGCTGCGCCAGCAGCCTGTGCAGCTGGCACTTGAGTCAGACAATGAGGAGGGTGGAGAAGATGTGGTGCCAGAGGCGGGGACTCAGCCAGGGCCTTCAGAACCTCCAGAAGCTCCCATAAGTGAAGACGAAGAAGAGGAGGAGCCTCTTCTCGACGCACGGGCGCACAGAGCTGCCAAAAGGCAGGAGTGGCTCCCCGGGAGGAGGTCTCGAGAGTAAGGCTTGGGGATAATTGGCCACTCCCCTAGCATATTTAAGGAAGGACGACAACTGAAGCAATTTGCAGGGAACAACTTCATTCACATTCCTTCGCGTCCTGATCTTAGATCTCTGCAAATTGCTTCTGGGCTTTCTGCCAACCATAGTAAGATTACGATTATTTATTCTTTGGATTCTTGTAGGCTGTTAAGAAAGTTAATTAACAGCTTTTGGTTGAAAGAAAAAAAAAACTGATTTAATTTAGTAAACTAAGGTTTGTACAGACTTTGTGTGTGCTGCGTTCTTTGGGGTCCATATCTGGGGCAGAACACTGTCCTAGATTTTGTGTTATTTTTAGTAACAGACCTACTTTGGTGGCACAGTGGTTAGAATGCTAATTCTGCTGACTGCCGATGGCCAGCAGTTTGGCGGTTCGATCCTGATCAGCTCAAGCCTTCCCTCCTTTCGAGGTTGGTAAAATGAGGATTGAGATTGTTGGGAGCAAGAGGCTGACTCTATAAACCGCTTAGAGAAGGCTGCAGAAGCACTATGTAAGTCGAACACTATTGCGAGTTTGATATAAGTACTAAAGATACGTTGAGATACTGAAAATTATAAAATATACAATGAAGGTGTATCCAGTTGGGAATATCCATAGCGTCATTTTATGATGATCATATCTGCCCTGAAGGATATGTCCCAGTTTCCTGAAGCTGCCTTGTAATGCAGTGAAGATTTGAATGTCAACAGGGGGTTGGACTAGATGACCTCCAAGGTCCCTTCCAACTCTGTTGCTGTTGTTGTTGCTGTTGCTGTTGCTGCTGCTGCTGCTATTGTTGTTGTTGTTGTTGTTGTTGTTGTTGTTGTTGTTGTTGTTATTATTATTATTATTATTATTATTATTATTATTATTAAATCATAGACTGAACTCTCAACTTTCTATCTTCCTCTCCAGGTAGAGGAAGCATTAGAAGCCGTGAAGAATGCCACCAACGAACAAGACCTTGCAAACCGCTTCAAAGAATTTGGAAAGGAGATGGTGAAGCTTAACTATGTAGCTGCTAGAAGACAACAGGTGGGCGTAAAGAAAGAGGCATCCTACATAATCTGTAGAATGACCCAGGGTTTCCTCAGTTCCCCCAGACATTTGGGTATGTGATTAAAACAGCCCTGTTTATAATAATAATAATTATTATTATTGGGAAGTTTTATTTACCGAGGGAACGATGGATTATTGTTTTAATTGTTGATCTTTGTCGGTTGCCCAGAATCCCTGTTGTGAGATTGGATCAATATAATGTCAGAGTTTGTTGCAAAAATCAAGCACACACAGGCAGACTGATGCAGTAGGATTCATTAACTTCTTTATATACATAATAATGCATGAAGATAAGTGTACAATGCCAATATAGATTCTTCCTCAACGTAGTAGCAGTTACAAGCAAAACAGAAGGCAGGAGAGAACAATTAATTTCATTTCAGCAGAGGAGACTAGTTTCAGTTTTTCTGCACAGACTCAGAAGCTGCAGACTAAGACAGGCCCTGGCTCCAGTCTGTCTCAGCTCCCAAACAGCCCTTATTGGCTGACAGTTGCTATGCCTATACATTGGCTGACCTTGTTACCATGTCCTATTCCAGTTGATGAATATACTCTGACATAAGACAGACAGACAGACAAAAAAAATAGGTAGATAGATAAATAGACAGACAGACAGACAGATAGGAGAAGAGAGGAGGGAGGGGAGTGGAGAGAGAAGAGAAGAGAAGAGAAGAGAAGAGAAGAGAAGAGAAGAGAAGAGAAGAGAAGAGAAGAGAAGAGAAACAGACAGACAACGTTTAGGGATGATAGATGATCCTTGAGCCACTTTTCCTGCTCTACATTACTTAAGATTTGGAACAGAGTTAACTCACCTTCCTCATTACTTATCTTTTTCATTCCAGGTGTCATGTATAGCTTTGCTTTCCGAGATATCTGAGCATCTTTATCCACCTTTTTAGGTCTGGTTCATCCATGATGGATGAAGAAGTTTGGAAGGGCTCAGAGGCTCCCTTGTACTTATGGATAACAATTGGCTTCTCTGCCGAGGCACTGATTTAATAGATATTATATGGACTCTGTGTGTGATTGAATGCATTTTTCATTTTCTACAATTCTAGAATTCTTTATTGGCCAAGTGTGATTGGACACACAAGGAATTTGTCTTTGGTGCATAAGCTCTCAGTGTACATAAAAAAAATACCTTCATCAAGAATCATAAGATACAACACTTAGTGATAGTCATAGGATACTAAATAAGCAGTCAACATAAATCATACTAGGAAACTAAATAAAACAATATAAATCGTAAAGATGCAAGCAACCAAGTTATAGTCATAAGTAGAAAAGGAGTTAGGTAATAGGAAGGATGAGAAGAAGAATAGTGTTGTGGGAATTGGTTGTTAAGCAGAGAGATCGCATTCGGGAAAAACCTGTCCTTGTGTTTTGTTGTTCTGGTGTGCAGAGCCTATAGCCGCGATGGTGAATCTATGGCACATGTGCCACAGGGGGCACGCGGAGCCATATCAGTGGGCACGTGAACTCATCTCCGGCACGCATGCATATGCCGGCCAGCTGATTTTTGGGCCTTCTGAGCCCACCGGAAATAGGAAAACAGGCTGTTTCCTGCCTCCGGAGGATCTGGGGGTGGGGAGGCCCATTTTTTGCTTTCCCCAGGCTCCAGAGCCTCTCTAGGAACTTGGGGAGGGTGAAAACGGCCTTCCCCACCCCCCCAGAGGCCCTCTGGAGGTGGGAAATGGCCTGTTTGCTGACTTCCGGTGGGACTGGAAGGCCCGTTTTTTGCTTTCCCCAGGCTCCAGAGCCTCTCTAGGAGTCTGGGGAGGGTGAAAACAGCCTTCCCCACCCCCTATTGGGCTGCCGGTGCCACCGCGTGCCAAAAGCAGTGGGAATGCAGAGGGCGGGGTGCATAGAATTATGGGTGTGGGCACAGACACGTGCGACGGCCCACCCCCTGCACTCCCATCGCTTTTGGCACGCGATGGCAAAAAGGTTAGCCATTACTGCCCTCTAGCGTGATTTTGAGGGTAGAAGTTGAAACAGTTTATGTGCAGCATGTGAGGGGTCTATAGATATTTTCACACCCCTCTTTTTGACTCTGTGCAGTATACAGGAGGCCCTCAATGGGAGGCAGCTTGATAGCCATTGTTATTGTTGTTATTGTTTTCATTTTTTGTTGCTGTTTCAAACAGGAGCTAAAGGATCCCCACTGTAGAGATGAAATGGCTGCAGCTCGTGGTGCCTTGAAGAAAAACGCAACGATGCTCTACACAGCTTCACAAGCTTTCCTCCGCCACCCGGATGTCGCAGCCACCAGAGCCAACAGGGATTATGTCTTCAAACAAGTCCAGGAAGCCATTGCTGGAATTTCCAACGCGGCTCAGGCCACCTCGCCCACCGACGAGAACAAGGGCCACACTGGGATCGGGGAGCTTGCTGCAGCCCTGAATGAGTTCGATGTAAGTGTGACTTTCAATGGAAGAGAACATTTGTAGCTCAGAGTTGAACTGTGCGGGGGTCCTCTGAGTTTTTGCTGCAGACGTTTCATTACCAAACGAGGTAACACCATCAGAGTTAGTAGGGAGTGAGGTGTGCTCTCTGTTTAGATACTAGTGGCTTCTCCTGTCAGCATGGGTGAGAATGTTTGTGTTGGTTCCTTGATTGGGATATGTCTATGGAGATTCTCCGTCATCCAGGTCCCGGTTGTCCCAAAGGTGCTTTTCCAAGAGGCAACTGGATTTTCTGTTTTTTATTTATTTATTTATTTATCCCACCAGGCTCAAGGTTGACTTAGCCTTCCATCCTTTCTAAGGTAGGTCAAATGAGGACCCGGATTGTGGGGGGCAATAAGATGACTTTGTATAAATATACAAAAGTATGAAGGCTATTGCTTAATGCATTGTAAGCCGCCCTGAGTCTCCGGAGAAGGGCGGCATATAAATCATTTTTTAAAAAAAGAATACTAAAATTTATATTCCACCCTTCTCCCGTGGGACTTGAGGCGGCTCACAAGGTTAAAACAACAGTAACAAAATTCTACAAAATAGTCCAATATAAAATCCCCAGTTAAAAACCCATAATCGGTCAGGGAATTTTTATTTTTTTATTTATTTTTTAATTAGATTTATATGCCGACCTTCTCCGGAGACTCAGGGCGGCTTACAAGGCGTTAAGCAATAGCCTTCATACTTTTGTATATTTTTATACAAAGTCAGCTTATTGCCCCCACAAACTGGGTCCTCAATTTACCTACCTTAGAAAGGATGGAAGGCTGAGTCAACCTTGAGCCTCGAACTGGTGTAACTGCAGACAGCTGGATGTTAATAACAGGCTATTCATTAATTAATTCATCAATTCAATTTGATGAAACAGCCATGTCTTCAAGCCAGCATGGAAAGTGTGGAGATCGGGAGCCGTGCGAAGCTCGGTGGGTAACCCATTCCAGAGGGTCGGTGCGGCCACAGAGAACGCCCTCAACCTCAGGGTCGCTAGCCGACATTGTCTGGCCGATGGCACCCGGAGGAGGGCAGTTCTATGAGAGCACACAGGGTGGTGGGAGGCCGCTAAAAGGTGGCCCTGCAAGTACCTCGGGCCCATGCCATGAAGGGTTTTATAGGCGAGTACCAGCACCTTGAAGCAGATCCGGAAGGCCACCGGCAGCCAGTGCAGCTCGCGCAAAAGAGGTGTTTCCCGGGAGTAACGGGAAGCTCCCGTAACAACCCGCGTGGCTGCATTCTGGACCAGGTGGAGCCTCTGGGTGCACCCCAAGGGCAGCCCCATGTAGAGGGCATTGCAGTAGTCCAACCGAGAGACAATGAGAGCTTGAGTGACTGTGTTTTCTTTGAAGACGTTTCACTTCTCATCCAGGAAGCTTCTTTAGCTCTTGATTGGGGTGTTGCTTTCTGTGTGATTGTTTGTCCGAATTGGTAGTTCTAGAGATAATAGTTCTAGAATTGGAATTACCAACTCAATTTGTCTAGAGTTGGAACCACCAATAAAACAATTAAACAGTAAACAACCACCTAATCAAGCAATCAGCAAGAAGAAAACAATACTCCCACCAACCCCAAACTGAGAGCAAACCCCACTCCCTTTTAAAACTGATGATGTTACCTAGTTGGGACATAAAATGTCTTCAAGGAAACAACTATCTAGGAGCCTGGATAGCTCAGCGGACTAATGCATTGTAATTTAACTCCAGCTGTCTTCAATTACTGTAAGTTCGAATCTCACCAGGCTCAAGGTTGACTCAGCCTTCCATCCTTTCTAAGGTAGGTAAAATGAGGACCCAGTTTGTGGGGGCAATAAGATGACTTTGTAAAATATTCAAAAGTATGAAGGCTATTGCTTAACACATTGTAAGCCATCCTGAGTCTCCGGAGAAGGGCGGTAAATCAAATTAAAAACAAAAAACAAAAAAACTGAGTTCAGAGACCACCAAATAAATTTTTAAAACGAGAGTAAAAGGAAGACATTGTGTCTAGATATCTAACATCTTTAAATACCGTGTTACCTTTGATCTCAATACCGATAGTTTCTTAAATATTTTTTTTAACTTATGTATTATTTTCAGAATAATATATCAGCTCTTTTTTCTATCACAGAGGTTTCACACTGGCTAACAAGCACAAAACAAATGAATTAAAAAAAAAACCCCTGTGACAGTACTAGAATGTTTTTGGGGAAAAGTGAGAATATAATAGACAAAGATTAAATTCAGTAAACAAGCACATAAGGCAGAGCATTCATTGATAATAACATAATAAAAAGCTTGGAAGAGTAGAATATATATATTTTTCTTCTGGCTCTGAAGAATATTCCTGGGCATAATACACTCCTCATCAGTGACCAAATATCTTTCGTTAAACAAAGGGGATGAAGCTGTGGCTAAAATCTTCGTTAAGCGGGCTCTTTTGGGTACAGGCAGATTGTCTGTTGCTCAGATAATTAATTTGGAAGCCCATAAAATAGCAAGAAACTTTTACGATTTGGGAATTCAGTGAAATCACACTCCTGCAGCTAGATTTTCCACGGAATCAGATTAAGCCTGGCTTTCTAGTTTCAAGCTGTCATGGGGATGGATTGCCCAATTAAATCTAATTATGCTAATTGGATCAGAGAGCTGAATATAAATCCTTTACTGCGACTTTTCTTTTGTTTTAGCACAAAGGATTAATGTGAGATGCTGCGATCTGTCCCTTAAGTTCAGTTTTTCTCCACCGTGGCAATGTCAAGAAGTGTGGACTTCAACTCCCAGAATTCCCTCGCCAGCTTTGCTGGGTGGTGAATTCTGGGAATTGAAGTCCACATCTCTTCAAGTGGGCAAGGTTGAGAAACACTGTCTTAAGTCCATATAGAAAGCCAAAATATAATAGTTGGTAATGTGTCCTTTTCTGAATTTAGAGCAGGGGTCTCCAACCTTGGCAACTTTAAGCCTGGCGGACTTCAACTCCCAGAATTCCCCAGCCAGGCAGCCAGGCAGCTGGGGAATTCTGGGAGTTGAAGTCCGCCAGGCTTAAAGTTGCCAAGGTTGGAGACCCCTGATTTAGAGAACATTCTTGATTTATTTACCTTTTTAAAAATATTGCTTGTCTTAATGGGAAGCGCTAAACATTCACTAGCTTGAAAACCTATAAAGTTTTAACGTGTATAAGGGTGACCGGGGTCCCCAGACACTACTAGAAAATTCCCAAAAACTTTTGAATGTTTGAAGAATCGTCAACAGTGAAATCTCTCTGTCCAGAGATTTGGGTGCGCTGCTGGGGGTTCGCAGGTGTTCGGGAGAACCTCTAGCTAAGATTCTGTGCAGTTCGGAGACCCTCCAAATCCCACTCCTGGCTGGCCCCGCCTACCCCTCCCCACCCAGGAGTCCCCACCTGGCCTGTTTTGGATGCAGGTAAGCGCAGGGCGTGCACGGAGGTTCAGGAAGGGCAAAAAACGGGTCTACTAGAGGGCTTCCGGAGCCTGGGGAGGCTGTTTTCACCCTCCCGGAGGCTCGAGGAAAGCCTCTGGAGCCCGGGGAGGGCAAAAACGCCCCCCTCCACTGTGTTGCGGGAGGCTGACTAGGCCACGCCCACCATGGCCACGCCCACCCAACAACCTGGCAGATAACTCCTTGCTAAAATTTTTGAAACCCACCCATGCCCATGTCTGTAAAAAGGAGGAAGGATAAGATGCTGGCTGCCCTATTCTTTCCTTTCCTTTCCTTTCCTTTCCTTTCCTTTCCTTTCCTTTCCTTTCCTTTCCTTTCCTTTCCTTTCTCTCTCCTTCTCTCCCTTCCTTCTCTCCCCTTTCCTTTCCTTCTTTCTCTTCTTCCCTTTCTTCCCCTCACCTTCTTCCTTCCTCTTTTTTCCTGTCTTCCTTTCCTTTCCTTTCCTTTCCTTTCCTTTCCTTTCCTTTCCTTTCCTTTCCTTTCCTTTCCTTTCCTTTCCTTTCTCTCTCTCTCTCCCTCCCTCCCTCCCTTTCTCCTTTTATTCCTGTTTGTTTGTTTCTCTGTTTTTCTCTCTCTTTCTCTCTCCCTTTCTCTCTCTCTCTTTTTTTCCCATGAAAAAGAAGGGTTTTATATTATATATAAAACACACAGACACACATACAAATATATCCCTCAACTAACAACCACAATTTCTGCTGTTCAGTGAGTTTTGCCCCATTTTATGACCATTCTTGCCACAGTTGCTAAGTGAACCACTGCAGGTGTTAAATTGCTAACCGTAAACTTGGCTTATCCAACGACTTTGTTTGTCATAAGATTGCCAAAGGGGATCACCTGACTCCGGGACACGGCAACCGTCATAAGTATGAAGCAGTTGCCAAGCATCTGAATTTTGATCACGTGACCATGGGGGTGGTACAACGGTCGTAAGTGTGAAAAAAACAAGTCAAAGGTCACTTTTTTCAGTGCCATTGTAACTTTGAATGGTCACTAAACCAACTGTTGCAAGTCGAGGACTCTCTGTATTACGTATGTGGGGTTTAATATTCTGTAACGTCTTTATTCCTGATTTTTAACCATCAAAAATTAATCCGTCGTCTTGACTTTAATTTGGAATTGTCCACGTAAAGGACATTTTATATATTAATTCCTCCCGGGGATTGTGATTCCTTGTACCCAATCCTCGTTTCTAAACAAACCACAAACGAGAACCAGGATGAAGCTCCTTCCTCTCTCAAACAATCATCTCGCAAAAGGATTTAAAATCTGACCAAAAGCGGCAGCATCTGCCTGCTTCCACAAAGCACTAAGGAGAGAGAGAAAGCTCTCAAACAGGGCGAGCACTAAAGAAGGAGCTGCACAGCAGTCCACAAAAGTTTCCACGGGAATAAAAGGTTCGCCACTGGAGCGCAGAGCAGGTGCCTCTTAGAGCCTGCTTTAATGCAGGCCAATTGCGTAGCTCCAGGATTGTGTTTTCCGCGCTGAAAACGGAGGGCAGCATTAAGGGAGGAAATGGCATTACACTTGGAGCAATTGGAACAGCAAAACAGCCCATTGTCCACAGTACGAAAAAAACCAAAACCCTAATGCACAGAATAAAGGACAGAGCCTTCTTTGTTTTTGTTGTAGCTGCTCCGATGACTTGTGGCTCCTTCCTAAATACAGGCAGTGGTGGGATTCAAATCATTTAACAAAACCGGTTCTCTGCTGTAATGACTGCTGGGTGGGCGTGGCCATGGTGGGCGTGGCCAGAGGGTGTGCCAGGCAGGCAGCACTCGGCCTCCCTGCAGCCTCCTGGGAGCAAAAATGGGCCACGCACCCCCTGTGCTCCGTTTTGGGTCTAGCAGGCCTCCCTGCACTTACCTGGGAGCCAAAACACGGCGCGTGGGACTCCCCGAAGGGGCAGGGCAGGGAGGGGCAGAGCCAACCAGCAATTTAACAACCGGTTCTCCCGAACCGGCCTGAACCGGCTGTATCCCACCATTGAATACAGGTAATCCTTGACTTGAGACCAGCTATTTAATCACCCTTTGAAGTTACAACGAGCCGTGGAAAGAACACTTTTGCAGCTGGTAAAACAGGGGTCCTCAATCCCTGGGCCGCATGCAGCCCATTTACCGGGCTGTGAGCCATTCGGAACCGGATTGCAGAAGCAAGGGTGGGGGGGGCTCCCACACATGCGGGCATGGATCCCCAGTTGTGGAAGTAGTGGATGAACGCATGCAGGCGGACTCCATATGGAGCTTGAGAACTTAGAAAGATCATTTCTTGTGCTATAGTGACATCTAGTGGATGTTGCATTAAACAATTTCTTCCCTTCTTCTGAGTATATGTAGGCTCTACCAGCATATCAAAGCAGAGACACCTTCAAAAGAAGGGCAGAAATATATATTTTATTTCGACAGCTGCCTGTCTCAATCATTGACTGCGGGCAGCTTACAATTCCGAAAGTATAAAAACCATCAAACAATATATATATATATTTCTTCATAAGAGAAGTGCTCCGTCCATGGCAGTTTCAAGAAGAGTCCTGGCAGGCAGAAGGCCTCCAAGAGAATAACCCTGTTAATCCATGTTCTAAAGTAGGAACTGATCCCTTGTGTTTTCTTTATGTCTATTTTACCTTCGCCATCTTTAATAAAGGCAGTCCTCAACTTACAACAATTCACTTAGTGACCGTTTGTAGTTACAACGGCACTGAGAAAAGTGACTTAGGACCATGTTTCACACTTAACGCAGCATCCCCCCACGGTCACATGATTTATATTTGGACGTGTGACAGCTGACTCACATTTATGACGGTTGCAGTGTCCCGGAGTCCCCTTTTTCCTTCTGACAGGAAAAAATCAGTGGGGAAACCAGATTCCCTTCACAACCGTGTTACTAATTTAACAATTTCACTTAACAAATGTGGCAAGAAAAGTCATAAAATGGGGCAAAACGAATGCCCGAGCAACATAAACGCTGGGCTTGATTGTGGTCGTAAATTGAGGACTACTTGTAGAGACATAGAGATTTGTCTCTATGTGTATTAAACATATCTAAAGATCAGCACTGGGTTTCCCATAATGGTACTACTGTAATGTTTGCCACACATGCTTGCTTCATGCATGTGCCTGCCTTCCACGCATGTGCCCGGCCTAAAAAAGTGCCTAAATAGAGTGGCATAGAGCCGGGGAGTACCAGTTTGAGTGAACCAGTCCGAACCGGCTGGATACCACCTCTGCTAAAGATTCTTTTTTAATGTCTTTCTGTCATTTTGGGCTTGAGCTTTTCTGATACCCACCCTGAGTAGCATAGAATCTAGGATCGGCTGGTAACACAGCATTGAGATAACCAATTCTGCAAAAGAAGCATGTACCGTATTTTTCAGAGTATAAGAGGCACCTTTCCCCCCTCCTAAAAGGGGGTGAAAATTTAGGTATGTCTTATACACCGAATGTATCCCCGCCGACCCTTTGGCCTCTGCCTCGCAGCAGTTACCTCCTTGCAAGCAAACAGCAAGAAAAAACAGCCCCTTTCAGCTTCAGCACAGCCTCGTTAGCACACGTTAATTGGATCGGCCTTCCGACTCTCAGCTGATTTGCTCTCAGCTGTTTTGCGCAGGACTCTGCTGCTTGCTGCAAAGTGGTAAATTGCTGGAGCAGATTTTTTTCCCCCCTTTTCCTTGCGCTAATCAAGCTATGCTGAAAACGAAAATGAAAGTAAAGCAGGCTGTTTGCTGTTTGCTGCAAGGAGGCAAAATTGCTCAGAGGCAGAGACAGAGGGAGATTTCTTTTTCTTCTTTTCCTCACCGAAAAAGGTAGGTGCGTCTTACACTCCGAAAAATACGGTAAGTCGTTGTGGATTCTGCATCACCGCCCGCCCTTCAAATCAAATTGCAGGAGGCTGCAGGAGGCGTTAATGTAATGATAAAGCGATCTCCAAAGTGCGCCAAGCAAGGGAATGGTTCCCTTCCCGCCAGAACAAATATTGCTTTCTATTGCTCTGTAATGTCATACTTCTCACGGCTCCTTCAACGGCGGACGGATAACTCTTGTTGCTTTACACAACGGCAAGCTGAAGATGAATGCGATTAAGGGGCAACAACATCAGGTCTAATCTGTTTTTAAGTGGCGTTCAATTCTGGTAATCTGGTTTCGAGAATGTACCTTTGCTGCCCACAAAGATTTAATCCTTTCTAAATGCTGGCTGGGTTCCTGAGTAACTGACTTTGGTTTTTGTTCTGTTCTGTTTTTTAAACTTTGATGCAGAATTCTTTTGTGGGAAAGTTTTAGATTCTTATCCCCAAAGGAAGGAATTGGGGATTACCGTTTCCTAAAATCTTTTAGTTTAGTTTAGTTTAGTTTATTTCGGATTTATATACCGCCCTTTCTCCCAAAAAGGGACTCAGGGCGGTGAACAGCCAGAAAATTAAAATACATAAAATACAAAAGTTATAAGGAACTAAAATGAATAAATTTAAATCCTTGGCTTCTCAATTTAAAATCCCCAAATCCATAAAATTCCAATTTAAAACCCTGAATCCATATAATTTAAAAACCCTATTAAAAAACCCTTTTGTCTTTGTAGACATAGGAGGAATATAACTGAGTTAGAGGAATATGGCGGAAAGTATCAGGTTCTAGTTGGCTTAGAAATGCCATATATAAACAAGACACAAATAAGTGTCAGAGGGAGATTCCCAATCATCCAGGTCACAGTTGTCCCAAAAGCAACTGGACTTTCTTGGGGGTTTTTTTTCCCCCTTTGAAAAAAAAGAGGAACTGAAGAATCTTGTTGAATGTTAAGCAAGACTTTTTCCAAAAAAAAGAAAAGAAAAGAAAAGAAAACCACCCAAGAAAGTCCAGTTGTTTTTTTGAAAAAAAAAAAAACACTATTATTTGGCTGAAGTAAATAAATAATTAGGTTTTTAAAGGTCATTGCTATATTTTTACTGCTGGCTTTTTTTCTTAATTTTTAATTTGATTTATCTGCCGCCCTTCTCCGGAGACTCAGGGCGGCTTACAATGCGTTAAGCAATAGCCTTCATACTTTTGTATATTTTTTAATACAAAGTCAGCTTACTGCCCTCACAAACTGGGTCCTCATTTGACCTACCTTAGAAAGGATGGAAGGCTGAGTCAACCTTGAGCCTCGAACTTGCAATAATTGCAGACAGCTGAATGTTAATAACAGACTATTTTAGCCTGTTGAGCTATCTGAGGCTCATATCTGAGGCTCATATCTGAGGCTTTAATCTTTTAACTATTTTTTTACTTGTTTTATAATCTGTAAGGTGCCCAGAATCACCTTGTAGGGGAGCTGGGACAAAATTAGAAAGTAAGTAAGTAAGTAAGTTAGCAAGTAAGTAAGTTAGAAAGTTAGAAAGTAAGTAAGTTAGTAAATTAGTTATTAAGTAAGTTAGTAAGTAAGTAAGTTAATAAGTAAGTTAGTAAATTAGTAAGAAAGTAAGAAAGTTAGTTAAGTAAGTAAGTAAGTTAGTAAGTTAGTTAGTAAGTTAGTAAGTTATTAAGTAAGTTAGTAAATAAGTTAGTAAGTAAGTTAGTAAATTAGTAAGAAAGTAAGAAAGTTAATAAGTAAGTAAGTTAGTAAGTTAGCAAGTAAGTAAGTTAGTAAGTTAGAAAGTTAGTAAGTAAATAAGTTATTAAGTAAGTAAGTTAGTATATTAGTAAGTCAGTAAGGTAGTAAATTAGTAAGAAAGTAAGAAAGTTAGTAAGTAAGTTAGTAAAGTAAGTTAGTAAGTAAATAGTAAGTTAGAAAGTAAGTTAGTAAGTTAGAAAGTAAGTAAGCAAATAAATTACATTTCTTCATTGTTAGTTTCTAAGTCAATTTGAGTATTAATATTCATTATTTTAATTGTGTTAATGTTTTAATCTGGTTTTAATTGGTTGTAATAAAAACAGAATAAATAAATAATAAATAAATTTCATAGATAGATAGATAGATAGATAGATAGATAGATAGATAGATAGATAGATAGATAGATAGATAGATGTAAGCTGCCTGGAGTCAGCTCTGGGTGAGATGGGCAGCATCTAAGTTTAATAAGCAGTATCAATAAATAATAATTATTTCTCTTTCAAACCCCTGGTGCTACTCAGTCGTAGCTTTTACAAACTCCCCTTTCTCGCTTTGATTTTTCGCAGAACAAGATCATTTTAGATCCCATGACGTTCAGCGAAGCCCGATTTCGGCCCTCCCTCGAAGAGAGATTGGAGAGCATCATCAGTGGGGCTGCCCTCATGGCTGATTCGTCTTGCACCCGCGATGACCGTCGGGAGAGAATTGTGGCCGAATGCAATGCGGTGAGGCAGGCCCTGCAGGATTTGCTGACCGAATACATGAATAACGTAAGTGATCCTCCGCCTTTCCTTTCTTCTCTCTTCCCTTCTGGATGGTTGAAATTATCTCGCGTGCTTGCTTGACGGCATCCACCCTCGGTGGTCTCCAAAGGTGGTCCATTAAAATAATGTAGGGAATGCAACTTTTGGAATCCTTTGAAGTGTGAAACCATGGAAGGTTTGTTGTGGAGTTCGGTCCTCAATGACATTTGGATTTTGGAAGGTGAATCAGAGTGAACCCTGTGACTTCCTTAGTGGAATGGGATACATCTTTAATACATACATCTTTTGTAGGGACACCTTGCTTTCACCATTTTTTATTTAATTATCCCTCCAGAAGGTCAATTACTTATTTTATCCCGCAGCACCATTGTATATAGCAGAGGTCTCCAAACCTGGCAAGTTTAAGATTTGTGGACTTCAAACTCCCAGAATTCCCCAGCCAGCTCTTTGTTTCACTTTGCTGTCAAGATATATTACGCTTACTGCATACCCACCGTCTATTAAGAAAGTTACCCTGTGTGGCTGGCTGGGGAATTTTGGGAGTCGAAATCCACGAGTCTTAAAGTTGCCAGGTTTAGGGGACCCCCTGGTATACAACACATATTATAAATAATGGGATAAAATTGAAATAGAGCTACAGATTGGAAGGTGCAAACCTCAGGTAAAGTGTTAGAATATTTCCTTTCCCCCCGCATAGTTTGAGACACGATTTACTACTTTGTTTAACTGCTGGAACAAATGTTGAAATCTCTTGGCTGATGTGTGGGTAGAAGTAGTGAGATCCATCAGGAAAGATAGATGCTTGTTAAGGGTGGCAGTGTGTGAGTTATTAAGAAAGTATGTCTTGCGTGGGCTTTCCACAGCTGTTGAGTTGCTATCTTTATGGTCGTGATTACAACGAAATCTTTGAAACATATATTACCACGCTTAAAATTTCCAAGCACAAAAAACACAGTGTTTTGTGGCATAATCAACATTGCTATATAAAAACTCCCCTTTATGGTATTGAAGATATCTCTCAATCTGAACCATAAAAGATGGTTTAGCCAAACACAACTGATGATTTTGCATTGGTGTTTACCGTCTTGAAGGGCACAACACAAAGGCCTCCAGAACACTTGGTACAATTTCCTAGCGTGTTGCCAAGAACTGAATTCAACAATATTGATACGACATATTTGAAATTAATAGCGGATTATGTATTTTCACTTTAGAAGGTAACATTCATCCTTTCGGCTATTTCAAATGTGTTTGTAACGAACTTTTGAAACAGCCCATAACTATATTATCGAAGAGTGGGGACAGAGGGATACTTCTTAAATTTGGAGAAGATTCAACATCATTTATTAGTAAATGATAATGAATTGCAGAAGAACCTTTCAGAAGGTTTCCAACATCCTAAATGTGATTTAAAGTTTGATTTTAAAAAACGATGTGATATAGCTGATCTTCCCTATAGAAAATCAATAAAATGCTACCTAACACAAGAATGGAAGATACCTGAGATTTTACATTGCCTTAATTCATCTATGAAGGCAATTTTCGATGCATTCTGTTGGAGGAAATGTCCATCTGGGTTCAGTTCCAAGTGGGGCGAAAGACACCGGAAACATGGAGGCTGCTTGGAAAGATGGTTTAATGGTTGACAGGACCAACATGGTTTGAAGTCCTGGGTAGCTGACCACATGGAGTGGAGAGTGAGATATATTTATACCCTCTCTTGGGCTTTGAACTTGCTTCCTGTTCCTGTGGCAAGGGCATATATTCCGATTGGTTGTCAGAGTCCCATGGGACCATGCAGGGGCAACTTTGTAAGTTGTCTTTGAGACCCAGACTTGACTGAACCTTGCTGGGTGATGCAGCCTTCATGCCATTGGTGAAATGGGTAGAGGGCTAATCCTATTATGTCCTGAGGGTGAAGGTCTTTTGTTTTGTAAATAAGCTGGCCCAGCCTTTTGTCTTGTAGATAGAATGGCCCAGTCTTTCTGGGGCTATTAAAAAAAAGTGCATGTTTCTCCTTTTCTCATCCAGGGAGGTATAATATTCTGCCTTTTTAATATTTCCTAGAATATTTCACTCTTCTAGGAGAGGGGTGGAGTGCTAATTTCTAACAATTGAATGGTGTTTGTTTATCAGTCAGATGGATCTGACTTCTTTCTTTCCCAAGTGGAATATTCCAGAGTCTGAAACGGCTTGCAATGTTTTCTAAGGTCTGGTGTTTAAAGAAACTTTAGCACTTAAAAAAAAAGGAGCGGGAGGGAAGAATGTCGTGTCCTGTCCCCCCAGTACGGTCAAAGCATTTGAAAGAACAATGAATCTTGTTAATAAAAATGGTGAAAATTTGTAGGTGCAAATAGAAACGCATACTAGAAAGATTATTAGGTGGAAATAGGAAGAAGGCAGGCCTGAGAGGTCTTCTTGGCATTGGCCTGGTATGGACATCAGCCATGATGGTTGTAATTGCTGACTGGAGAAAGGAAGGGGAAGGCACTGTAAAGGTTGAAGGATGAGCACATTGGAACTGATGGAGGGAAGAAGTGTTGAAGTGGGACAGAACATGTGAAGGAAGAGAGGGGAGAGGAGGGGAAGGAGAGGAGAGAATAAAAGAGGAGAGGAGAGGGAAGGGGAAGGAAGAAAAGAGGAGAGGGAAGGAAGGAAGGAGAGAGAGGGGAGGAGAGAAAAGAGGGGAAGAGGGGAGGAGGGAGAAAGGGAGAGGAGAGAAGACAAGAGGGGAGGGGAGGGAGAGGAGGGAAGAAAAGAGGAGAGGGAAGAAAGAAAGGAGAGATGGGATAGGAGAGGGGAGGAGAGGAGAGAGAAGAGGAGGGGAGAGGGGAGGGGAGGGAAAGGAGAGGAGAAGAAAAGAGGAGATGGAAGGGAAGGAGGGAGAAGGGAGGAGAGAGAAGGTGGGAGGGGAGGGGGAAGGAGAGGAGAGAGGGAGGAGCGGAGAGGAGAGGAGGGAGCATTGAAAGAGAGGAAGGGGAGAGGAGAAGGGAGGGGAGGGGGAAGGAGAGGAGAGAGGAGAGGGAAGGGGAGATGGGAGGAGAGAGAAGGGGAGGGGAAGAGGGAGACAGGAGGGGAGAGGGAAGGGAAGGGGTGAGGAGAAGATAATAGAAGAGGGGAGAAGGGGAGAGGAGAGGAGAGGAGAGGAGAGGAGAAGAGAGGATGTAAAAAGTGCAGCAGGCTTTCCTTCTTACTTCATAAATACTACCTGGGTATCTGGATTTTATTTCTTCCAACACTTGGAAAAACCAAAATGTTCTCCATCTCACTTTCGCCAAAGGCAGGGCGTCTACAATCATTGAAATGCACTTCCAGGGAACCCACTTACCAACGAGCAGAATTTTGCTTATCTAGACTGGATAATAAACCAGAGCTCCTAAATAATTTACTTGGAAGATTAATGTTCCCCCTTGAAAGGGGCTTGTATTATTTAAATCAGGAGAACTGTTACGTTTTGCTTGTTTACCGATTCTTCCTTTCTCCAAGCCGCCCTAAACTTTTCATCAGGCAAGGTGGCGTATAAATATTTAAGTAATACATACTTCATTGCCGGGGGGCAGGAGGGGAGAGGTTACTCACGATCTACACCCGCAAACAGAAAAGTTTTCAAAATAATCTCCCTGTACCCTGGAGGCAGAGTAATAATATAAGATTGTGGGCCTTTGCGAAGACCCCCAGAGAGTACTTGTTCAAAGTACCTAATTATTAAAACTGCGGAAAAAGTGGGTTTTGAGCGTGTCATATTTCAGTGAAACCGCCGAAGCGAATCCAGCGTGATTTTTATTGCGGATGCAATCTTTTCCGCGGTGGAAATGATGAGAGTCCAGTTTCCGACGCGACCACTGGATGCCACTGCACCCTTTCTAATCTCCGATATATAAAAAAAAAATCAGGATCGTATTCCCCCCTTCCCCCACCCATCCAAATGGAAGGGACACGAGTGACATTTGGAATATCTCACGTGGCGTTTCTGTCACGCATAACTTGAAAATTTTAAATAATGGCCTTTTTACGGTCAGGATGCCCGACCTGAACATGAGAGATGGAAACAGCTGGATTCTTTCCACCGTCGATAAAATCCATTGTTTGAGCACTTGGTATATTGCTGGTTGTGTGACATGTGCGGCTGTGTGACTCATGCCCGAGCTCCAGGGAAATGGCTGTGAACTAATCACTTGGAATCGGAGAAAAGTAGGGAGGGGAAAAAAAAAAGAAAAGAAAAGAAAAAGAAAGAAAGGCAGACATTTTGCAACTTTTAATGAAAAGTATTCCAAGGAATAATCTTTATCAGAGACCGGAGCTTTATCCGAGAAGACCGTTCACTAAATTAAATTTTAGAAAATAATGGTGAATAGAATGGAATGGAATGCAATAGATAGAAAATATGGAGTAGAGTAGAGTAGAGTAGAGTAGAGTAGAGTAGAATAGAATAGAATAGAATAGAATAGAATAGAATAGAATAGAATAGAATAGAATAGAATAGAATAGAATAGAAAATATGGAATGGAATGGAATGGAATGGAATAGAATAGAATAGAATAGAATAGAATAGAATAGAATAGAATAGAATAGAATAGAATAGAATAGAATAGAAAATATGGAATGGAATGGAATGGAATGGAATGGAATGGAATGGAATAGAATAGAATAGAATAGAATAGAATAGAATAGAATAGAATAGAATAGAATAGAATAGAATAGAAAATATGGAATGGAATGGAATGGAATAGAATAGAATAGAATAGAATAGAATAGAATAGAATAGAATAGAATGGAATGGAATGGAATGGAATGGAATGGAATGGAATGGAATGGAATGGAATAGAATAGAATAGAATAGAATAGAATAGAATAGAATAGAATAGAATAGAATAGAATAGAATAGAATAGAAAATATGGAATGGAATGGAATGGAATGGAATAGAATAGAATAGAATAGAATAGAATAGAATAGAATAGAATAGAATAGAATAGAATAGAAAATATGGAATGGAATGGAATGGAATGGAATGGAATGGAATGGAATAGAATAGAATAGAATAGAATAGAATAGAATAGAATAGAATAGAATAGAATAGAATAGAATAGAATAGAATAGAAAATATGGAATGGAATGGAATGGAATAGAATAGAATAGAATAGAATAGAATAGAATAGAATAGAATAGAATAGAATAGAATAGAATAGAATAGAAAATATGGAATGGAATGGAATGGAATGGAATAGAATAGAATAGAATAGAATAGAATAGAATAGAATAGAATAGAATAGAATAGAATAGAATAGAAAATATGGAATGGAATGGAATGGAATGGAATGGAATGGAATGGAATAGAATAGAATAGAATAGAATAGAATAGAATAGAATAGAAAATATGGAATGGAATGGAATGGAATAGAATAGAATAGAATAGAATAGAATAGAATAGAATAGAATAGAATAGAATAGAATAGAATAGAATAGAATAGAATAGAATAGAATAGAATAGAATAGAATATATGGAATGGAATGGAATGGAACGGAACGGAATGGAATAGAATAGAATAGAATAGAATAGAATAGAATAGAATAGAATAGAATAGAATAGAATAGAAAATATGGAATGGAATGGAATGGAATGGAATGGAATGGAATGGAATAGAATAGAATAGAATAGAATAGAATAGAATAGAATAGAATAGAATAGAATAGAATAGAATAGAATAGAATATATGGAATGGAATGGAATGGAATGGAATGGAATAGAATAGAATAGAATAGAATAGAATAGAATAGAATAGAATAGAATAGAATAGAATAGAATAGAATAGAATAGAATAGAATAGAATAGAATTTTGTATTGCCAAGTATGATTGGACACACAAGGAATTTGTCTTGGTGCATTCGCTCTCGGTATACATAAAAGAAAAGATACGTTCATCAAGAATCATAAGGTACAACACTTAATGATAGTCATAGGGAACAAATAAGCAATCAAATCATACTAGGAAACAATATCAATATAAATCGTAAGGATCCAAGCAAACAAAGTTACAGTCATAAGTGGGAGGAGACAGGTGGTGGGAACAATGAGAAGATTAATAGTAATGCATACTTAGTTACCTAGTTCGACAGTGTTGAGGGAATTATTTGTTTAGCAGAGTGATGGCATTGGGGAAAAAACTGTCCTTGTGTCTAGTTGTTCTGGTGTGCAGTGCTCTATAGCGTCATTTTGAGGGTAGGAGTTGAAACAGTTTATGTCCAGGATGCGAGGGGTCCGTAAGTATTTTCCCAGCCCTCTTTTTGACTCGTGCAGTATACAGGTCCTCCACGGAAGGCAGGTTGGTAGCCCTTGTTTTTTCTGCAGTTCTAATGATCCTCTGAAGTCCGTGTCTCTCTTGTTGGGTTGCAGAGCCAAACCAGACAGTTATGGAGGTGCAGATGACAGACTCCATCATTCCCCTGTAGAAGTGTAGAAGTGACAGCCAAGAATGTTAGCTGTAGCGGTTCTGAATCTGCAGCTTGGATTTAAATTATGTTGGCACACACATCAAGATGGGATCTGTGGATTGGCTGTTGTATGGCAACATAGCGGATTAGTAAAGCAGATTTCCAAAGCACCTGAAGGCCAAACAAGGAATAACGATCAAGGAGAGATTCAAGCTGGAAATAAGGAGAAATTTTCTGACAGTGAGAACAATCAACCCATGGAACAGAAGTTGCCTTTGGAAGTTGTGGGAGCTTCATCACTGGAAGCTTTCAAGAAGAGACTGGACTGCCATCTGTCAGAAATGGTGTAGGTCTCCTGCTTGGTTGGGGGGTTAGATTAGATGACCTACAAGGTCCCCTCCAACTCTTGCTATTATGCTAGTAGACCCCCATTTTATCTTTTCTTTTTTTTTTCTTTTTTCTTTTTTTGAGAATGGTTTGACACTGTTTTTTTTTTTTTTGTTTAATTGTATTTATATGCCGCCTTCTCCGGAGACTCAGGGCGGCTTACAATGCATTAAGCAATAGCCTTCATACTTTTGTATATTTTATACAAAGTCAGCTTATTGCCCCCACAAACTGGATCCTCAATTTACCTACCTTAGAAAGGATGGAAGGCTGAGTCAACCTTCAGCCTGGGGAGATTCAAACTTACAGTAATTGGAGATAGCTGGTGCTAATCACAATGCTTTAGTCTGCTGAGCCACCAGGCCCTAGGTTCACCAGGTAGTTCTCAGCTTACAACTGTTATTCGTTTATTGACCAGTCCAAGTTACAATGACATTGAAAAAGGATCTGATGTCCGAATTTCACACTTAGGACCATTGCAGCATCCCCATCATCCCGTGATCAAAATTCAGAGAGCTTGGCAACTGACTCATACTTACGACCGTTGCTGTGTCTCAAGGTCACGGGATCCGCTTTGGCGACCTCCTGACGAGCAAAATTAGCGGGGAAGCCGGACTCATTTAACAACCGTATTACTAACAAGTGCAGTGATTCGCTTAACACCTGTGGCAAGGAATATCGTACGACGGGACAAAACTCACTTAACGAATGTGTCATTTAACAAAGACATTTTGGGGCTGGTCATAAGCCGAGGACTACCTGTAAGATTCCAGCAATTTTTACCTGTTACCCGGCTCATTTCATTACTTTTCTATTCTATTTTAATTTTATTCTATTCCAATGGCCAATTTGGTTTGCACGACACCAGTGGAGCAGGTTTTAGCAACAGAATAATGTTGATTTCGTATTGGAATTAAGACAATTTCTAACTTCAGTAACTATAGTGGACCAGACCAAGTTCTGAAGTCTGAAATTTTTGGAGTCTAATGCTTGGTTTAGGGCTCTTAATGGGAGACAGTGTCCTTTTTTCAGTGTAAACCTAGTGAGTAAAGTTCCTTTGGTCCTTATGTGTAAATTTAATTTAATAGAGTTATAAAGTTTTTCCTGCATTAGGCAGAAGAGGGCACAGTTACATACTATAATACAATTCTGCATCCTTGAAATATCTATATTCTGCTCCGCTACAACTGTAATAAAATGAGATTTAGTAATCATAAACAAAGTGCAAACCTTAGCTTTATGAGGTAGCGCAGGTTTTTTTTTTTTTAAAAAAGGCATTGTACTAAAGAGTTCTGTAGCATAAAATAAATATGCAGGTTCTTTTACGTTTTAAGATAAAACTGCAAAACACGTTGCTGAACTTTTTTAAGGCTAAGCTTCAGGGTGATTTTGGCGTAGAAATTATTGCGAATTTCTGGTGTAGGAGGCAGGTAAATCTGCCCAAGATATGTACATTAAAAATATAAACGTAAGTATTAAGAAAATGCTAAAAATTACCCTGGCTATAAAAGATACCCAGATTGTTATGAGAACACTAGTAACCCAAATGCACATTTGACAGAGCGAAAGCCTCCCACAGTCTATTTTGGGGAGAGCAAATGTTTATGTATTTGCAAACTGTGATTTTGATAAATGAAACCTGGTTTTTCATTTCAAGCTGCTAGTTCGGGATTAAGGTTGCAAAGCTGTCTGCACATACAATATTTCACGCTAAGTATGCACAGTCAAATTCTGAAGCCAATGTTGAACCTTGGACCTTAAGGTAAAGGTTTCCTCACACATGCATGCTAGTCGTTCCTGACTCTAGGGGGCAGTGCTCCTCTCCGTTTCAAAGCCGAAGAGCCAGCGCTGTCCGAAGACGTCTCCGTGGTCATGTGGCCGGCATGACTCAATGCCAAAGGCGCACAGAACACTGTTCTCTTCCCACCAAAGGCGGTCCCTATTTTTCTACTTGTATTTTTTACATGCTCTCGAACTGCTAGGTTGGCAGAAGCTGGGACAAGTCACGGGAGCTCACCCCGTTACGCGACACAAGGGACTCGAACCGCCAAACTGCTGACCTTCTGATCGACAAGCTCAGCGTCTTAGCCACTGGGCCACCGTGTCCTTCCATCAGAACCTAACATACCCTTAATATTGCCAAGGTAACAGGTAACAATAACAGAGTTGGAAGGGACCTTTGAGATCATCTAGTCCAACTCTCTGCTCACTCAGGAGAGCTATACTAGGGATTTGAACCGCCAAACTGTCGGACCTTTCTGATCGACAAGTTCAGTGTCTTAGCCACTGAGCCACCTATTCTTTGTACTGTGTCACTATCATAACTGAAATGTTCCCCCTTCGATTAATTATACAGGTTAAGAATGAATGAATGAATGAATCTGTGTGTATGTGTGTACAGGTAGTCCTTGAGCCCCAAATTTCTTTTTTTAAAATATTTTTATTTTATTTTATAAGCTATAATAGTTTCAATTTCAATTGAACGGTGTGTTGCCTGGGTACATGTTATTTAAAAAAAATAATGATCAAACTCTTTACAACAGTATTCATTGCATCAATATTAATTCTATAATAATAATATTTACTTATTCATTTTAATAAATCTCCCTTCTTTTCTAACATTTCCATATTTCTAAAACAAGTCCCATGTCAAAAAAAATATTCAGTTCCCCTTTTTCCTTAATTGTCATTGTTAATCTATCCATTTCTGCACTCTATTTTTTTTTAATAATTTAATAATTCTGCATTCTATTTTTTTTTAAATTATGTTTTCATCTGTCAGGATTTCTTCACTTTTCCATTGTTGCGCAAATACAACTCTAGCTGTAGTTAGCACATGTAAAATCAAATATATTTTCCCTCTATCATATTTTTCCAACAAAAATAATTCAGGTTTTGAGCCCCAAATTTCTGTTGAGACATTTGTTAAATGAGTTTTGCCCCATTTTATGACCTCTCTTGCCTCAGTCGTTAAGTGAATCACTGATGTTGTTAAATTAGTAACACGGCTTCCCCATTGATTTTGCTTGTCAGAAGGAGATTGCATAACCCCGGGACACCGCAACTGTCACAAATACGAGTTACAATGATCAAAATTCATACGCTTGCCAACTGGTTCATACTTATGACCGTTGCTGTGTCCCAGGGTCATATGATCCCCTTTTGCGACCTTCTGACAAGCGAAGTCAATGGGGGAAGCCACTGGGTTCCTAACTTACCAACTGCAGTGATTCACTTAACAGCTGTGGCAGGAAAAGTCGTAAAGTGGGGCAAAACTCACTGAAGAAATGTCTCACTTAACAACATAAATTTTGTGCTCAGTTGTGCTCAGTTGTGGTCGTAAGTTGAGGACTACCTGTAAATAGATCCTGACCTTCAAGGACCTTCATGTGGTAAAGAAGTAAAGTGAGACAATAGTTATACTTTTATTTATTTATAATTTTATTTCTATACCGCCCTTCTCCCGAAGGATTCGGGGAGGTGTACAGCCAATTAAAAACACAAAATATACAAGCATCATAATTTAAAAATTATTAAAATTATTAAACAATTTCGGCCAGAATTAAAACCCAAAGATTTAAAACTCCCAATTTAAAAATCATTTACATAGACAATCCCGCCTGTCGGAACAGCAGGGTCTTGAGGGCACAGCGAAACACACGGAGGTCGGAGATCTTGCGTATTTCCGGGGGCAGTTCGTTCCAAAGAATAGAATAAAATGGAATTTTTTATTGGCCAAGTGTGATTGGACACACAAGGAATTTGTCTTGGTGCAAAAGCTCTCAGTATACATAAAAGAAAAGATACATTCATCTAGAATCATAAGGTACAACACTTAATGATAGTCATAGGGTACAAATAAGCAATCAGGAAACAACATCAATATAAATTGTAAAGATACAAGCAACAAAGTTACAGTCATAAATGGAAGGAGATGTGTGGTGGGATGAGAAGATTAATAGTAGTGCAATTAGCTCTGAGAAGATTTCTACACTATAAACCACCCAACATTTCGTGGTGTCCAATCAAAGCGCCTTCTTGGTGGTGGTGGTGGTGGTGGTTTTAAAAAAAAAGAAAAGGAAAGAAGAACAATTTGGAACCCAACACATGCTAATGTGTCTGCAAGGCTGTGAGATCAGGGCTGGGCTGCTGGGGGTTCGCAAGGGTTCGGGAGAACCTCTAGCTAAGATTCTGTGCAGTTCAAAGAACCCCCAAATCCGACTCCTGCCTGGCCCCACCCACCTCACCCCACCCCTCCCAGGAATCCCCACGCGGCCTGTTTTGGATGCAGGTAAGTGCAGGGCGCACACGGAGGCTCGGGGAGGGTGAAAAACAGGCCTAGTGGAAGCTCGGGAAGGCCGGAAACAGCCTCCAGAGGACCTCCAGAGCCTGGGGAGGCCATTTTCACCGTTGCGGAAGCTCGAGGAAAACCTCCAGAGCCTGGGGACGGCAAAAAGCCCCCCCCCTTGCTGTGGTGCAGGAGGCCAACTAGGCCACGCCCACCATGCCCATGCCCACCCAGCAATCGGGCAGAGAAATCCTTGCTAAACATTTTTGAAGCCCACCCCTGTGTCAGATCCATCATTCGAGACCACTCTGAATTCAGGGATCAGATAAAATTAGATTTTAATTGGATTTTTAAGGCTACGCGGAATCAGTAGATAAGGAAGAATTAGCCGCATTCATTAATGCCTGTGTATCTCGGGTGGGGAATTGCAAGGGTTGACGGAATTAAATCAGACTCGACAGGTAAAGTAACGGTGAATTTGATGTAATCTTTTTGTATTAAAACCTGGCAATCTCAGGAAACGGATACAGGCAAAATCCAATTTTTTGATTTTTGATTTTTTGATTTCGATTGTTGCAAAGCTCCAGCGATGGAGCACACGCCAACCCAGGAGACAATGGATTGATTGCTCCCACTGTCAGAAGAAAATCCTCCTGACTTCTGAGTTGGTCTCTCTGTGGCAAATTTCCATCCATTGCTTCCCACTAGTTTTTACTACATCCAAATCCAAAGCTCTGGCAAGGTTCCCAAAGAATTTTGGCAACTTGGCCACGACACTGTTTGCAGGGCAGTTTCTATTTTGCTGCAGTCAAATGATCAACCCGTTTCCTCCCCCCACTTTTTTTTCCACTACAAAGGTGACATTTGCTGCTGTTAGTTACGTGTTGAATATTCACCTGCACCCAATTAGTTGGCAAAGATCGTTCGGCGAGCCACTAAAAATAAAGTCTTCAATTTCTCTCCTGATCTTAACCAGTTCCATGCGGGGGGTTTTATCGGCCTTTCCTTCCACGTTCTTCAAGTATTGACCGTGCCTTGGCTTGTTCTTCCAATTAACAAATTGGTATTCAATTGTTTTGTCTCTATATTCAGCCTTCACCTTGGTTGATTACAAAAGCTTTCCTAGTTTGACTTCCTTCAACAAGGATTCTTGACTTTTCTTAATTCAGGCCATGCCTTTTCTTCCTCTGCTGTTTGTTTCACCTGTACAAATCTTCTTGCCCAGAGGTGTCAAACTCAAGGCCCCGCGGGCCGGATTCGGCCTGCAGGGTGCTTAGATCAGGCCCGCAGGCCCACCCTGGAAACAGTGAATGACTGCAGTGCCTCTGCCAGTGAAAACTGAGCTTGGGAGGGCCACATGCCGCCCTCCCGGGCTCCATTTCCAGCCACGATGGCCTCCTGCAGCCCTCTGCCAGCAAAACTGGAGCTCGGGAGGGCCACGTGCTACACTCCCAGGCTCCGTTTTCAGCCACGATGGCCTCCTGCAGCCCTCTGCCAGCAAAACTGGAGCTCGGGAGGGCCACGTGCTACACTCCCAGGCTCCGTTTTCAGCCACGATGGCCTCCTGCAGCCCTCTGCCAGCAAAACCAGAGCTCGGGAGGGCCACGTGCTACACTCCCAGGCTCCGTTTTCAGCCACGACGGCCTCCTGCAACCCTCTGCCAGGAAAAACGGAGCTCGGGGAGACCTCCTGGGCTTCATTTTTGGCTGCGACAGCCCCTGCAGCCCTCTGCCAGTGAAAATTGACCTCTGGCCACATCTTATAGTGATTTTCTTTATAAGCTACCGATTTTGTCATACTGTAGTTATTTTCCCATGCCCTTTCCCATTCTTCTAACTGTATACTGTTTTAGCGAAAATGTACCCGAATGTAAATCCTGTTCATTGGAAATGCAAAAAAACTCAGGGAACTTTCTTCCACGCTTGGTGGCTCTGCCCAGAAATTAAGAAATATTGGAACAAAATAAAAACATGGATAGTAGAAATAACAGATTATGAAATTGAATTGGAACCCGAAGTCTTTTTATTAGGCATGATCAAAGGGAATATTAGAAACGATGTAAAATATTTAATACTTCACATAATCACGGCGGCTAGACTAGCGTTAGCACAACTGTGGAAAGTAGATCGTTTGCCAACTGACCAGGCGCTAATACGAAAAAAACTACACATGCGCAGAAATGGACCAATTAACCTTAGAGTTAAAGGACAAGGAAGACTCAAAATACTTTACAGCATGGAAGAGATGGTACCAGTGGACAAATCAGAGGAGGAAAAAAAAAACAGGTAAAGATAAAATCCAGAAGAAATCAACACAATTAAAAACAGCACTGGCAGATGGATAGAATAGGTAATAAGTCACTGTGTGTATTTATATATGTATATATAATAATAGAAAATTAGTCATTAGGTGAAGTTGTGTACTGTATATGTAAATTTGTTTTTGATTAAGAGAAACTTGTATATTTTAAATGTTTTTAAGACTTAATAAAAGTTTTGTTTTAAAACAACAACAAAAAAAGTAGTAGTAGTTCTGATTTTCAGCCTCCAGAAAGCCCCTGGAGCCTGGGGAGGCCGTTTTCGCCCTCCTGGAGGCTCAAGGAAAGCCTCCAAAGTCTGGGGAGGGCAAAAACGCCCCCTCCGTCATGATGCAGGAGGCTCACTCGGCCATGCCCACCATGGCCACACCCACCCAGCAACCGGGCAGAGAATCCCTTGCTAAAATTTTTGAAGCTCACCTGTCAACTCACGTCACCTGCCTGATAACAGTAAGTGTGAGATCATTGTAGGTTGCTAGCAAATGCTCTGTTGCCCTTTCCTCCATTCACATGACAAGACACGGTGCACCTACATGACAACTGCCAGCTACGTACCAGTAATCCATGTGGAAGAGTTTGTGCTGCGGACGGTCAATTCCCCACTGCTTCCATGGGGCTAAACGCAGGCTGTCTATCCCACAAATCTCTATGATCAGAACTGTTTGTGCGTGAATCAGAGGCAGCCTCCTCTCGAGTGCTTATTTCAACGTTTGCCGGTATTTTAATTTAAAAATATCTGGCATGAAAGTAGGAATGGACTGTTGGCATCATCGTGTCTTTTTCTTATCTTAGTGATGAAGAGGCTATGATAGTAACTCCAGCTTTACTAATACCCATATGGCAAAGGGAGATAGTTTTTAACAAATATGTCCAGATATTCCAGTTAGCTCAAATGTTTTTTGTGGTATGATAAGATGTCCTAATCATTTTGCATCAATTTCAGGCTCAGCTCATATCCAAAGGAAGCCTATTTTAAAATCAAAACCAGGAAGAGAAACATCTGAGTAGGCTAGCATGTTGCTTGTGGATGAAAATTCTAGATTTATTTGCATCCTGCTTTTATGATGTTTACAAATTACTCAAGGCAACATTCATATCCAACTAGTCGTGGTTCAGACCGGTTTGGGAGAACCGGTAGTTCAAACAATCAGCTGGCTCTCTCACCCGGCCGCGCCCTCTCCTGTCCTATATTTCCTTCTTTTTCTTTTTTCCAGTTGCAGCCCACCACTGTATCCAACATACCTTCCTCCTCCTATTTTCCGCACAACAACCCTGTGAGGTGGGTTGGGCTGAGAGAGAGGAGGAAAAAAAAAGAGAGAAGGGGGGAGGGAGGGAAAGAGAGAGACGCACAAAGACACCTAACTGGTTTTCATGCCTAAGGCATGACTAGAACTCACCATTTCCTGGTGATTGGCCCAAAGTCACCCAGCAGACTTTCATAGCTAAGACGGGACTAGAACTCACCGTCTGCTGGTGATTGGTCAAAAATCACCCAGATGGCTTTTGTGTCTAAGGCAGGACTAGAACTCACTGTCTCCTGGTAATTGGTCGAAAGTCACTCAGATGGCTTTTGTGTCTAAGACGGGACTAGAACTCACAGTCTGCTGGTGATTGGTCAAAAGTTACGCAGCTGGCTTTTGTTTCTAAGGCAGGACTAGAACTCAGAAGCTCCTGGTGATTGGCCCAAAGTCACCCAGGCGGCTTTCATCCCTAAGGCACGACTAGAACTCACAGTCTCCTGCTGCCTAGCCCAGTATCTTAACTGCTAGATCAAACCCGTTAAAATCACAGAAGAAACAACCAAATTTTTAACTACGTCTGTAAAAATAAGGTCTTAGCAGCACATCAATAAGCGGAGATTTTATGCAATTTTATCAAATGGTTTATTTGTTTTATCCGATGCCAGACTTTTTATTATATTTGTAAATCATTATTTGCGCCTTTTGGCCATATGCAAACAAACAAACAAACAAAAAAAAAAAACCCTGCATCAAAATACATCCTTTTAACCGAAGTTCTAAACGCTTTGGACTGAATTATCTTTCCTTGGGAATCTGCTTCCCCTTAAATTCAACTTTTGAAACCCTCGTGGGAGGGGTTGGAGCGGGGGTGGGGGGTGGGGGCTTATTTCAGTTGCAAGAAATCGAAACTCCTATATAAGCTTCTGGGCTCAAAGCGATTGACTCTCCATTACAGATATAAAGGAGATAAACATTTAAGCTGTTGACAATACATAATATCTGGTAAAATTCACAGCGAAGTTGTCTTCTCCCGCCACACCCCCCTGCCCCCCTTTTCCCGGGTCTCTTACGCTCGTGTATCTGTAGACTTTTATCAAAGTAATCAACAAGCATCCACCACAGACAATAAAACTTGCAGGCTCATTAGCCTGGAATGACCCAGCTGCTTTTTATGCGCAGGGTCATTTCTTAACTAATGAGCCAGCCAGCCAGATGGCTAACCCTACTGTAGTCCTAGCTGCATAAGCATGATTTAGACATTTAGGCAAATCGGGAGCCCCTGGCACTGCTAAGGGGGTAAATGGCACTAAAGCAAACAAAATGCTTGCTCGTCCGAAGACTCATTTAGGATTCATTCCATTTAGAGAGTTCATCCATTCCTTGTGAAAGTCTAGAATACCCTAAAGACAGAGCACTAATGACCCATAGATACTTAGCGGTTACTTTTCAAGATGTGTTTTACGGAGGGAAGGGACGTGCAGATGATGTGCTTATCATGTACTTGTCTGCGAATGCTGCAGTGACTGTGCTCCATCGGCCTCTTCCATCAGACATCTTCTGAAAATGATTGGGGATGCATTTCGTACCACTCCATTGCTCAGTTTCTAATGCATTGTATGGTGTCGTCATCATCTTTTAACGACCCCCATAATCCCTTGCGGGGTGGAATCTGGGCAACTGAATGGAACTAGCAGAGTGTTTACTGGCCAGATGCCCTTCCTGTCGCCAATGCGGAGTTTTGTTCATCAGATATATCCTCATTGTGCCCAGAGAGAGAAATATCTGCCTCTATCTAGGATCGAACTCACAGCCTTCTGATTGTGTAAGGCTGTGGCCTAGAGTTCCATCTCTAGGCCACCGCACTTCTCCAAAGCATTGTATGGTGTACACCCTGGAAATGGGTTAAGTCAGCCTTAAATTGAGGATATTGCATGAACCTAACCTAATGGGAGAGAAATGGTCCACTGGAGTATGTCCAGATATATTCAAAATGGAATTCCACGAAGAGAAATGGGAGAAGGTTGAAACTGAGATGTTGTATCTTTCTTTGGGGTCTATAATCTCCCAGAACTTGAAACGGACACCTAACATTAGCACCATCATTAAAAAAACCCCATCAAATATTGTGCCAGCTCAGGAAGCTCAAACTGCCCAAGGAGCTGTTGATCCAGTTCTACAGAGGAATGATGGAGTCTGTCATCTGCACCTCCATAACTGTCTGGTTTGACTCTGCAACCCAACAAGACAGACACAGACTTCAGAGGATCATTAGAACTGCAGAAAAAACAAGGGCTACCAACCTGCCTTCCATGGAGGACCTGTATGCTGCACGAGTCAGAAAGAGGGCTGGGAAAACATTTATAGACCCCTCGCATCCTGGATATAAACTGTTTCAACTCCTACCCTCAAAACGATGCTATAGAGCACTGCACACCAGAACAACTAGACACAAGCACAGTTTTTTCTCCCAGACCATCATTCTGCTGAGCGCCTAATTCCCACAGCAATTCCTTATGCCTAAGGCAGGGGTGTCACACTCAATTTCATTGAGGGCCGCATCAGGGTTGTGTTTGACCTTGGTGGGCAGTGGGCTGTGACCATGGTGGGCGTGGCTTTGGTGGCCATGGCCATGGTGGGCATGACACGGGACTTGTGGGCAGCTGTGGTGGCCAAATCCTAATGCAGGATTTCTAGGAGGCCCTCCCTCTCATTATAATTTCCTTCCTTCCTTCCTTCCTTCCTTCCTTCCTTCCTTCCTTCCTTCCTTCCTTCCTTCCTTCCTTCCTTCCTTCCTTCCTTCCTGTCAAAGCATGAATCAGCTTCGTTCCCCCCCTGGGGACAACTGTGATTAATTAGAGGTGGTTGGATCTTGTTTTCCATGGTGTATACCCACAAAGAAAGAAAACCCGAATGTATTATCCTAATAAACATATTTATTGTTACAAAAGTAAAAATCTGGCTAACTACATTCTTACCGGCAGTTTATCTCAGAGAGGGACAAAAGAGAAAGTAAAGTTAGAAAGAAAGAATGTAGACATGTGCAGTAGCTTCAAAGTAGTTCCTTATCTCTTCACTCTGATAAAAGTTCTCTCGCAAGGCTACCATAATGCTCAGAATGGAAGCTCAGCTGGCAAATACAAAATAATGCAGTGACCCTTCCTTCCTTCCTTCCTTCCTTCCTTCCTTCCTTCCTTCCTTCCTTCCTTCCTTCCTTCCTTCCTTCCTTCCTTCCTTCCTTCCTTCCTTCCTTCCTTCCCTTCCCTTCCCTTCCCTTCCCTTCCCTTCCCTTCCCTTCCCTTCCCTTCCCTTCCCTTCCCTTCTTTTTCCTTCCCTTGTCATTCACTTTTCTTCTTCCTTCTCCTCTTTCCTTATTTTTCTTTGTCTTTCCTCGTTCCCTTTCTCCTTTTCTGTCCCTTCTTGCATGCTCAAATGGAAAAGGGGAAACATTGCTCCTTTCGTTTTGTTTTTGGTTTGTTTTGATAGCCCTCTGCCAGCAAAAACAGAGCCCAGAGCCCCCCTCGCGTGCGCTCCCCCGAGCCCCTTTTCTCTGGCAGAGTGCTGCAGGAAGCGGTCGTGGCCGAAAATGGGATGCAGGGGGACACATGTGGCTCCCCGGGCTCCATTTTTTGCTGGCAGAGGCACCGTGGGCCGGTCCTTTGCTGTTTCCAGGCTGGCCCAATGGGCCAGATCTAAGCACCCCACAGACTGGATCTGGCCGATGGGCCTTGCGTTTGACACCCCGGCCTAAGGTTTCTACCCATGTAGTAGGGCAGTATTGCTATTATCCTTTTCATCTAGTTCTTTCCTACTACGACTTTCTCCTATTGTCACCCAGTTAGTCAAACGGTTGTTAAGTGAATTTGGCTTCCCCATTGACTTTGCTTGTCACAAGGTTGCAAAAGGGGGAATCACGTGACCCTGGGACACTGCAGCCGTCACAAATAGGAGTCAATTGTCAATCCTCCGAATGTAAATCACAGGATCATTTGGGGAGGGAGAGGGATGCTGCAATGGGTCATAAGTATGAAAAACGGTCCTAAGTCACTTTTTTTCACTGCCGTCGTAACTTTGAACTGTTGTAAGTTGATGTCATTCAAAATGATTTCTTGTAAAAAAGACTTGGGATGATTTCCCCATTTTTTCTTTCCTTCATAACCTTTTCACTGGAAGGGCTGATTGGAGTTTGTCACCAGAAGTAATAATATATGCCAATTTTCTTGCAATCTCACCAGGACAATGTAGAAAGGTTACAATTCATACGATATAATTTCTACTGAGTATATGCTATTTACAGATTGCTTTCATGGTCAATTTTTGCTAACTTTTTGAAACAGATATAAAAAGTAGCCTAGGCTTTAAAAGCCTTTTAATGATACTCATCAAATTCCTTTTCCAAACTATCCAGAATGGTGCCATTTAATATAAGAACTGTAAAAAGACAAAATAAAAAAAAAAAAAACCATTGAATGTTCACTTAATCATGCACTTAAAATGCAGCAAACATAACTCATTTTTCAGATATTGTTAATGACATGAATTATTTAGAAAGTTTACAAAGGAACGATTAAATTAATTCATTTGAAATTGGTATAGGGCAGTGATGGTTAACCTTTTTGCCATCGCGTGCCAAAAACATGGGGAGTGTGGGAGGGTTGCGTGTGCGTGTGCCCACACCCATAATTCTATGCGCCCTGCCACCTCGCACATGCACGTGTGACACCCACTCGCACTTGCCACGCTTTTGGCATGCGATGGCACAGTTGGCCCGGTAGGCCCGTTTTTCACCCTCCCCAGGCTCCAGAGGCTTTCTAGGAGCCTGGAGAGGGCAAAAACAGCCTTCCCCACCCTCCCGGAAGCCCTCTGGAATTGGAAACGGCCCATTTGCTGACTGCTGGTGGGACCTGAAAGCCCGATAATCAGCCAGCCAGTGCATACATGTGTTCCAGAGCTGAGGTCGTGTGCCCACCGATATGGCTCCATGTGCCACCTGTGGCACATGTGCCATAGGTTCGCCATCACGGGTATAGGGTTTTCTGCTTGAATGGGGGATTGGGCTAGGAAACTTCCAAATGTTCCTTTCCAACTGTGTTATTCTGTTGTTGCTATTATTCTGAATGGAGTAAATAATCAAATTTCTAATTCAGTAAAATCTTCCTATGTCTTCTGTTGGACAAAAAAAAAAATCATTATAGTTAAGAAGATAACAATTCAGGAATAGGAAAAGAGAAGCTCAGGATTGCCCCCAGCTTTCCCAAACTTTAAATATGGTCGATATAGTAGATATTAATTTTATTCATGTCACAGAGAATCAGATTTAATTTGTATCCATTGAAATGACTTAGTTTCTGAATGACAGAATGTCAGGGTTCCGGTGGATGCCCTAATTAAATCATGAGTCTTGAGCCAAGCTTCAAAAGAAATCCAGGTATTTATTAAGAGCTTCATGTCAGCAGGTTCCCAAGTGAAGCCAGCTCTGATCCTATATAATTTACGCTCCAATTATGACCCTGTTTCCCCCCTCGTCCCATGGTATGTCATCAATCATATTTCCATGGACCAATTTCCCGAGTTGTAGAGATCACTCCCCTTCGACTGCTGCAGGTATCCTTGGGATACAGCCTTGAGGGGGATAAGCATGGGATGTGCCTCTGTTTTTTTGCTGCTGTGCAGTTTCGCCAGTTTTCCATCCCCACTGCCCTAAGGCAAATCGAGAGCAGGCCAGGGATGCTTTGCGAGTTGACACAGAAACTATATTAATTGATAAACCCCAAATTTTATCATGCCTCTGTTGTACTGAGTGATTCACCTAATTATCTCCTCCTCTTCCTCCCTTTTTGTTCTTCTCCTTTCTTATTATTAGAATGCATAAATACATTATTTGCCATAAAGTGAAGACAAGTGGGAGGCAGAGGGATTGGGGAAGTTCTGAACAAAAATAGAATTTTAGGAAGAATACTTATTTAAATGTGGCTGTTCTTATTGAAAAGTAACGATAATGTTGCCATGGTAGTTCCACTTCTCTTAGGATTTTAAGGGGAAAATATTCTTACCATCTGCAAACACTAATTACACGATGTTCTATTTTTGATTGAAAGTTCAAATAGTGTTGTTACTCCAAATATAACAAAAGGACAATGGTTTTCTTCCCCAGTACTCCGGTTTATTTTTTTGTTTTTTTTTTAAAAACAAACAATTGAAGAAAATCTGTATCTGATCTGCTAATTATGGTACTAGTAAATTAGTTTGTATTTCATTTTATAATTCTTTGGACTGGTCCCCAGTCTGCCCTTTCAGGGGTTTACCCAAACACCACTGAAACACTCCTAACATTATGAAAGGTAATCAAAAGAGGTAAAATAATTACATTGAGATTATTTATTATTAATTTAAGACGATTAGAAAATAAACAGCTATTTTTGAGTTTTGGGGGAAAAAAAGCAATTTGGATGTTTTTAATCCGTCTGAAAAGGGATACAGTGCTGGCCAAGCACAAAAAAACTTTTTACTCACTTCTTCTTTTTTTATTAAAATTTTTTTACAAATACAAATTTCCCCCCCTTTCCCCCCCTTCCCCTCCCTAACCCTCCCTGACCCATCCCTCCCCACCCTTGGCTTCCCTTATAACCTTAAAATTACAATTCATTTTTAACTCCCCAAATATTAAAAGGTGAAATCCAAATCATATCATATCATACAATTCCCCCCAGCTATTCTACCCCGTCTATCTAAAAATTTCTACATAACATTCAAGTAAAAGCTATCTGATACTTCCTTGATTGATATTTATTCTGCACATAATCTATCCCAAATATTAAAAAGTGAAATCCAAATCATATCATAATTCCCCCCAACTACTCTACACCCTGTACATACTATAAATTTCTACATAGCATTCAGCTAAAAGCTATCTGATACTTCTTTGTTTGATATTTATTCTGCACATAGTCTATCCATTTCTTCCATTCCCACACAAAAGTTTCTTGAGTCCGGTCTTTTAAATATGCTGATATCTTCGCCATTTCTGCAAAACTGGCCACCTTCAAAGTCTATTCTTCAATAGTAGGCATAACATTTTTTTTCCAATATTGACCAATCAATAACCTAGCTGCTGTAACCATATGTAATATCAATTTTGTTTCAATCAATGAGGAATCCTTAACTATGCCCAGTAAAACAATTGAGGAGAAAATTGGAGTTTTTTCTTCAAGACATTGAAGAAAATTTTAATCCAAATTTTAATCCAAAAAGCCTTCACTTTCTTGCAAGTCCACCATATATGGTAATATGTAGCATCTAAGCAATCACATCTCCAACATTTTGGCTGAACATTAGGATACATGCATGACAATTTCTTAGGATCTAAATGCCACCTATAAAACATTTTATAAAAATTTTCCCTCAAATTCTGTGACTGTGCAAATTTAACATTCTGAACCCAACTTTTTACTCACTTCTTGTTCTTTCTTAACATTTTCTATTTTCTTTCATCATTCCCAAATAGCAGCTACACTGGAACAAAAAACCAAAATATTTATTTATTCACTCCATTTGTAGACTCACCCAATGAAACAGAATCAAGCCATAAAGACAACATTCAGTAAATAAAAAAATTCAATTTATACGGCCTTTTGGAGAATAAGCATAAGGAGAAGAACAGGAGAGTAATGTTAGGCCCCAAAATTCAGGACCACCCGTTAGGTTTCAACAAAGAAGATTTAATATAGAACATTGAATAATCAAGTTGGAAGGCACCTTGGAGGTGCTTCTAGCTCAAGCAGGAAACCCTATACTATTTCAGACAAAGGGTTGTCCAACCTCTACTTGAAAGCCTCCAGTGATGGAGTTCCCACAACTTCTGGAAGCAAGTTGTTCCACCAATTAATTGTTCTAACTGTTAGGATGTTTCTCCTTAAATCGGTTGCTTCTGTCCTTCATAAGCTTCTTGTCCTGCCTTTGGGTGCTTTTGAGAATAGTTTGACTCCTCCTTCTTTGTGGAAGCTCCTGAGATATTGAAACACTGCTATCATGTCTCCCCTAGTCCTTCTTTTCATTAAACTAGACATACCCAGTTCCTGCAACCGTTCTTCATATGTTTTAGCCTGCAGTCCCCTAATCTTCTTTGTTGCTCGTCTCTGCACTCTTTCCAGAGTCTCCACATCTTTGTAAAGTCTCTGCAATTCCAATTTTAAGAAAGTCTGTTTCTACAATCAACCTCAGTCCCCTTTATTTGTGTTTATGGAATATGGCAGAGAAAAATGGCTTCTGGTCTTCTCTTCTTCGTCTGTCATCTCACCCAGCAAAACTCTTGGCCAGTCTGCTCTAAACTCACTTATAGAAATATCGTTTCAGGACACAAATAAAATGGGGAAACTGACATCTGCTGAAACAATAATCAAAGCCCTCGGTTCCTTCCTAAAGAATTGGTTGCTGCTTTATAGAAGTAAATGTTTTTTGTTTTTTTGTTTTTTTGCAATTCTAGTCTTCCATAGTCGCAAGATAATTAAAGCAATTCCTCTGTGATTATTTTGAACATTTAGCTGGCATCCCTTTCTGTATACAAGTTGAAAAATGATACAATCTCTTCCAACAGAAAGCAAACTAATAGCAATGGGATAAACTAATAGAAAAAATAAATAAATAAGCAATTCTTTAATCTATACCCTAAAGAGAATGGCCACAAAAGAAATACATGTAAGGACTTTGAAAGAGACTGAACTTGGGAGAGTTATTGCAAAATGGTAGATGATAAAGGTATTTTTTCTACTTCTCGATTCATATCTTCTTATGCTGACTGACCGTGAACAGAAAGTGTTTTCTTAATGGTCTAATGGTTATAGGCAGCAAACATCATCATCATCATCATCATCATCATCGGAAGGTTTAATACTGGCTGCTCAAAAACAAGCACTACAAACTAATGCCATGAAAGCAAAGATACAAAAATCCACTGACAATCCAAACTGTCGACTTTGCAACAACAAAGTTGAAACTGTTTCACATTTAATATGTGAATGCAGCGAAATCGCACAAACTGATTACAAAGCTAGACACGACCGAGTTGCTAAATTAATCCACTGGTCATTATGTAAAAGAATACAACTTTCCTGTATCCAAAAAGTCATGGGAACATAAAGTGGAAAAAGTTATAGAAAATGAGAAGGTGAAGATCTTGTGGGACTTTCGAATACAGACGGATCGTCACTTGGAACACAACACGCCAGATATCACAGTTGTCGAAAACCAAAACGTACAATTTATTGACATCGCAGTACCAGGAGATGCCAGAGTTGAAAAAAAAAAAGAACTGGAAAAAAAATCACAAAATATCGTGACCTGGCCATTGAAACTACACGGCTATGGATGAAATATGTAACAGTGATACCCATGGTCATCAGAGCATTTGGTACCATGTCCAAGAATTTTATAAGCTACATCAACAAATTGCAGCTTCCTGCAATAATATTAGTGGAACTGAAAAAATCTGTGCTACTTGGAACATCATACATCTTAAGAAGGTACTTGGTTAATTCCTAGGACATTGGCAGCAACCCTTATCAACCATTAGCACCAGTCAATGGTATTTGCATTTTTGAATGTTCAGTTGACTGAGTTTCATGTTTAATGAATAAAGTATATAATAATAAGATTTATTAATTTAGCGTATGGCTGGTGACACACAATATTAAAACACTTCATTTTTACAGGTTAAAAACAATTAAAACAATAAAAAAGCAGTAAGAAAACCTAAAAGGAAAACAGAAATAACATTTCAAAGTTTGATGTCGAGTTTGGAGATCCAGTCAGTAGCTGCCGTTGTTATGCAGAGGAAGACCGTAGATTAATAATAATAAGAATTTGCCTGTAAAGAAGAACTGGTGGGACCATAAAATAGAAAGAGTCATAGAAAATGAAGAAGTTAAATTGCTCTGGGTGTTTAGAATCCAGACAGGCACCTGCTGACTTCACAGTTGTCGATAAGAAAGACAAAAAAGTCTGCACAGTGGATGTGGCAGTGCCTGGAGACAGCAGAAGAGAAGAGAAAGAACTGGAAAAGATAACAAAATACAAAGACCTACAAATAGAAATTGAACGACTATGGCAAAGGCAAGCAAGGGTAGTCCCAATAGTAACAGGCACCTTGGCCGCCGTCCCAAAACAACCGGAGCACCACTTCAACACCACCATAGGCATTGACAAATTTGCCATCAGTCAGTTGCAGAAGGTAGATTTATTTGGAACTGCTTCCATCCTGTGACGATATCTGTAACCCTATCAAACATCCAGATTGGTAAGGACTCGATAGGTGGACAAAATTGCCAAACCCCAGTCTGGACATCTGGCTGACTATGCGATGAAGAAGAAGAAGGAGAAGGAGGAGAAGGAGAAGGAGAAGGAGAAAAAGAAAAAGAGGAAGAGGAGGAGGAGGAGGAGGAGGAGGAGGAGGGAGAGGAAGAGACATTTTATAGCATGGGGCCCATAAAGCACTGCTTTTTGATATTTGGGCTCTATCATGAGTTTGCATGCTGGATTATACAGGATAATTCAGATTGGTTACACAAACACACACACTTTAATTATCCATGTAGAGTATCAAGCTGCATATTCCTGCGCAGAACAAGGTGACTCTTTTCACATGTTATTTCTGCAAAATAACAAGTGGCGTTTTCAGTTAAAGTTTTGGAATGGTCTTTTCTGCTTCCTATTTTCATGAACGCTCAGTTTTTAAATTTGAATGCCTTCCTATTGCTTTTTGACACTGTCTGCAGCCATCTGCATTTTTAATTAATTAATTAATTAATTTATTTGCTTCGAGTTATAA
>JAUDYJ010000007.1:80270852-80450852 GCA_030761175.1 Masticophis lateralis | reverse complement strand
GGTCCAGTGTCTGACACAAGGCTGCGCAGAAGACAGGGGAGAGGAGAGCAGTGGAAATCTATGGGCTGATCCTTGGAATGGAAGAATCACTGCTGGTAGCGAAGCCCCATCCTAGCTTTGGGGATAAATGGCAGGGGGCTGAGATGAATAGGTGCAGCAGACAAATACTCATCTCCCTGCCTGACAGACTTCTTAGCCTGCACTAAGAGAGAGAGAGAGAGGGAGAGAGAGAGAGAGACTTTTTGCCGGGGCTGTTGGCGGTCATAATAAAGGGAACATTTATTTAACTACAAGAATTTGTCATGCTTGGGAGCCGGGTCAGAACATTTCAATTCCTAGTCACTACATAGATAATTTTTCTCCACAAATGAGAATCAGGGTGGTTAATCTAAAAATTCAACCTATCCTCTTTTCTGCTGCTATGATGGCTGAAGAATTTCAAAATAAGCACGTAAGTTTATCAGCCCAATCCACATTCTTACTTCCATCCATAGCCCAGAGGACCATGGCCAGAAATGTCAACAGGGGACAACATGTTTGTTGCAATGGCATGGTACTCCCTTCATAGAGCTGTGATGGTGCAGTGGTGAGAATGCAGTATTGCAGGTTGATTCTGTCCACTGCCAGCAGTTCAATTCTGACTGGCTCAAGATTGACTCAGCCTTCCATCCTTCTGAGGTGGGTAAAATGAGGAGCCCGATTGTTGGGGGCAAGAGGCTGACTCTGTGAACTGCTTAGAGAGGACTGTAAAAGCACTATGAAGAGGTATGTAAGTCTAATATTATCTGTCAGGGCTCCGATGAATGCCCTAATTAACTCATGAGCCTGGAGCCAAGTTTCAAAAGAAATCCAGTTATTTATTAGGAGCAACATGTTGGCAGCTTCCCAAGTGTAGTCAACTCTGCCATACGTAATTTACGGCTCAACAGTGACCCTGTATTTCCCCCTCCTCTCAGGCTGAGTCATGAATCACATTCTCCAAGGAGGCACTTTTGCGGGCTGTAGAAACCACACCTCACCTACTGGCTCTGGTAATCTGAGATCCAGCTTTAGAGGAAGGTATGCGATGAAATTTCTCAGTCATCCAGGCAGAGTTGTCTGGAGGTCAACTCATGGCAAAAATCTTGTTGGTTTGAAACATTTCAACATTTCTTCACTCTGAACAAGTCGCTTAGAGGGCTCTAGTCGGAAGAAGCTACTTGGATAAGCAGCGAAATATTTTGAACCAAAAAAAGAAAAGAAATCCAGTTGCTATAACTCAGCTTCCAGATTAGATCCTGTATGTTAAGGGACTAGAAGATTTCAGAGATCCCTTCCAACTCTATTAGTGTGTGTAAGTTCTTTATGCAGCATAAGACACTAGCAAGACACCTGTCTTACATCCAGGTCCTTGTGAAGTTGGAGGGTGGGTTGGGGGGGGGATATGGTTACTTGCAGAGGTGGGATTCACATACTGTAGCAACCGGTTTGCCCAGCACCGGAAATCTAAGTGCATGTGCGGTGTCACAAAACATGGAAATTCGCTCTCGCACGCCATCCACACATGCATACAACGTCAAAAACACAGTGAAACTGGACGGGATTGCACCCGGGCGGGTTCAGCCACAGGTCATCCCTACCGGCTGAATATCAGCTCAGGTTACTTGGTTCCATCTCTTCTGCTTCTCCTATCCTGGGTAATGCACCCAGGGAAATTGATCCCTGCGGTTTGTAAGCCAAGACAAAATATGTTGATTTTTGATTAAGGGAAATACTGGAATAACTTTTCTGATTATTATATTTGGATGTTTTACGTGAGATGAATGTCACAGCTAAGTCTCTCTTTTGTTTCTTCTGTAAATGGCTCCTCTGTGGCTCTGACAGGTATTGATGTACTTTGTCAAGGAAGAAATATCTTCGGCAACTAGGAGTAAAAATTCAATGATTTTACAGAAGACGTTGGGAAGATAATAAAGTAATTTGTCTTCACACAGGGATTAAAGTCAAACTTTGAAGGTGGAAAAAAAAAAGGAAAGAAAATAACCTCAAATTAAAAGGAATATTTTTTTAAAAAAATTGGCAGCATAAAGTTGTTATTATTTTTACCCAGGATAATTATATAACAAGCTTGTTTTCATATTAGCAATGTATTGACATTTACATAAACGCGTATGGTGATATTGGGTAGAATCTATTCTACCCTATTCCCTATTCTGCACCTGTCAAACTCAGAAAAGAAGGCTACGGCCCTGGGTTCAAGCAGGTGAATTTCCTAGGAAGGTGGGTGGGTGGGGATTGCATTCAAATTCTGTGTGCAAAACAAGTAAAAGTGAATTTTCAAATCAAGGTGTCATCACCACACTTGACCAGGCTTTTTCAAAGCAATGCTAGCAGGAATCTGATGGCAACACACACGCACACACCTCTCTACTTTTCTAAAATTAGAAAAAATGAAATTATCCAACTTCTTCTCCCCTCCCTCTCCCCTTCTTCCTTCCCCTCCCTCTCCCCTTCCCTCCCCCCTCCCATCCTCCCTTCCTGTCCCCTTCTCTTCTCTTCTCTTCTCTTCTCTTCTCTTCTCTTCTCTTCTCTTCTCTTCTCTTCTCTTCTCTTCTCTTCTCTTCTCTTCTCTCCCTCCCCTCCTCCTCCTCTTCCCTTCCTGTCCCCTCCTCTACCTCTCCTCCTGACCCCCTTCCCTCCTCCTCTCCTCTCCCCCCTTCACCCTTCCCTTTCCCTTTCATCCTCCTCCCCTCTTCTCCTCCCCTCCTTCTGAAAATCACTACCAAAAAGAATTCCTTTATAGTGGCTGTAATCATATTTTAAAGCATATTTTAACTAGTTTTTTCCTTTCAGATCATACTTGCATCCATATCACCACCATGACTCTAAAGAGCTAACATCAGTTGCAAACACAACATAATAAACAACAGGGCAATAAATACATCATCTCAGCAGAGATCAAAGCAACCCTCCATATAACCAAACCAGATTTTGCCCTGCCATGCCCACTAACAAAGCCACGTCTTCAGGGCTTTAGAAAAGGCAACCAGTGTTGGGATTAATTTTATATCTGGAGAGTGGGTGCTGATGTTCCAAAGAGTGGGCACCATGACAGCCAACGAAATCTCAGCAGATGGCACTTTTTAACAGACAGAACTTGTACTGTGTCTCTCTTGCCAGGTCAGTTGGTACAGCAAGGGAGGGAGGGAAGGGAAGGGAAGGGAAGGGAAGGGAAGGGAAGGGAAGGGAAGGGAAGGGAAGGGAAGGAAGGAAGGAAGGAAGGAAGGAAGGAAGGAAGGAAGGAAGGAAGGAAGGAAGTCCATTGCAACACAGTGAGACCCATTCCCAACTCCTAGGAGGTTGATTGATAGCATTGAAGGCTGTTAAGAGGTTAAGAAGAACAAAAGGATGGATGTACCATCTCCATCCAACTCCAACAAGAAGTTCTCTCCAAACACAATCAATGCCATTTTGATCCTCTGCCCGGATCTGAATCCTGACTAAACACGGTCCAGCTAATCTGATTCTTCTAGTGTTCTCTGGAGATGCTTGTGTGACCATCTTCTCAACTCGACTTCCCTCAAAATGGGAAGGTTGGAATCTGGACAGTAATTGCCCAGCACAGTTGAGTATAGTCATGGTTTGCTTCAAACCTCTCATTCTGGCCATTGATCTTGCTAGAGATTTTTTACGATGTAAAAAAGATGTGGAGACTCTATTTTTTTATTAATTTAATTTATATGCTGCCCTTCTCCGGAGACTCAGGGCGGCTTACAGTGCATTAAGCAATGCATTGAAAGAGTGCAGAGAAGAACAACCAAGAGGATTAGGAGGCTGGAGGCTAAAACATACGAAGAACGGTTGCAGGAATTGGGGATGTCTAGTTTGATGAAGAGAAGGACTAGGGGAGACATGATAGCAGTCTTCCAATATCTTGGGGGCTGCCACAAAGAAGAGGGAGTCAAGCTATTCTCCAAAGCACCTGTAGGCAGGAGAAGAAGCAATGGGTGGAAACTCATCAAGGAGAGAAGCAACCTAGAACTAAGGAGGAATTTCTTGACAGTTAGAAAAATTAATCTGTGGAACAACTTGCCACCAGAAGTTGTAAATGCTCTAAAAGTGGATGTTTTTAAAGAAGAGATTAGATAACTATTGGCCTGAAGTGGTGTAGGGTTTCCAGCCTAAGCAGGAGATTGGACTAGAAGACCTCCAAGGTCCCTTCCAACTCTGTTATCCTATCCTATCCTATCCTATCCTATCCTATCCTATCCTACCCTACCCTACCCTACCCTACCCTACCCTACCCTACCCTATCCTATCCTATCCTATCCTATCCTATCCTATCCTATCCCAGCCCAGCCCAGCCCAGCCCAGCCCAGCCTATTGGATGCAGTTGAAAGGTTCTAGCATGCATTCACCTCTTTAGGTAGGGTTTTATAGTAATGAGCAGACAGGAGAGATGAGGGATGAGCATCTTGCCTCAACAGGAGAGGAGATTGAAATATGTGGATCTCTTAATGCTACATTTCCCCAAGAGTACCCAGTTCCATCTTTTTTGAGAACTTTTCTACTGGCCCTCCCAAGTCAGCTTTCAAGCATTTGCCCAACTAAGGAGCCACTGAAGGTTCAACTGATCAGAGACAAAAGAAATACGTATGAGTTGAGGTCCCAGTCCACTTGCATAAACCAAAATACATTTCTTCTTTATAAATTGAGATGTTGATATAGTTGGGTTTAGTTCAGATGTTTATTGCTCCTAATGTTCTATGCATTAAATATTCTTGTAAATATGATGATTTCTCCTCTAGAGAGAGATATTTTTTTTTCTGCCGTTGGCCTTCAAGCATAATGGTGCAATGCAATCAGTCACCCAGATGTAATATATTCATTGTTAGAGAGAAAATATATGCTAAAACCAAGCTTGGCTTCATTACTCTCTGTGTCTTTGCCAATTTGCTAAGCAATATCGAAATAGATGTTTTCAGTGTATGATGTGGTTAGTGTGGGAATATTAATTAGCTAATTCATTAAGCTAGTTTCATGCACCCATTTCTTATTTATCCATTATTTTTATTTCCTTACAAGCTTCTATGAATAGTAGTCTTGAAGTCTCTCTGAGGAAAAAGCTGCTGGGAATCTTTATAATGCATGTAATACGTTGAACAAGAAGGAAAGGGAATAATATTTTTTATTGGATTATTATCATACCCTGTTCATCATACAAAATAATCAAGATTATATTATAACAGATCTGGCTTTGCGCATTAATCAACCCTGTAATTACTAGTTCTAAATTAAATTTGCAGCAGGAAAGAACTCATTGGATTAATTTTACATAATGAACAGAATTAAGATAATGGGCATTCTATCTACAGTATCCATTTAGATATTAGATAGCTTGCCTTCCTTCCTTCTTTCCTTCCTTCCTTCCTTCCTTCCTATTATGTCTCCTCTCTTTCTTTCTTCTTTCTCTCTCTCTCTTTCTCTCCCTTCCTCCTTCCTTCCTTCCTTCCTTCCTTCCTTCCTTCCTTCCTTCCTTCCTTCCTTCCTTCGTTCCTTCCTTCCTACCTCCCTCCCCCTCTCTCTTTCTCCTTTCCTTATATTTATATCTTTCTTGTCTGTCTGTCTGTCTCCCATTTACACCTTTATGACTGATACCTACTTTTTAATCTTGTATCATTATCCTGCATTGAATGAAACAACCTTTCCACTTTAGATTTACTTGGTGAGCCAGTCTAAAAACTAAACTATAAACTTTTACCTTTTTGAAAGAAGAGACGAGATCCCTGTTCCTTCTTAAACCTAGTCCTGTCACTTACTACAGTTTGGTATAATGCAGTCATGTTGTTTAGCGGTGCTTCTGTGATCTCATCTCCAAATTTACGGAATTTTCTCTGGAAATGTTGCAGCTCAAATCTGTGGTGAAATCCAATTTTTTTTTTTATTAGCGGTTCTGTGGGTGTGGCTTGGTAGGCATGGTGTGGCTTGCTGGGCGTGGCTTGGTGGGCATGACAGGGGAAGGATACTGCAAAATCTCCATTCCCTCCCCACTCTGGGACCAGCCAGAGGTGGTATTTGCCAGTTCTCCAAATTACTCAAAATTTCCACTACCGGTTCTCCAGAACTGGCCAGAACCTGCTGGATTTCACTCCTGGTGTTTTTCAATATTCACAGATGCCTGCAAGCCTTCCTTTAAGCTGGGGTGGTGAACGATGGCCTTGTTGTGGCCGGCCGGGGGCAAGCAGAGCTGGCTGCAGGTTTGGACAGCGAGGAGGTTGAGGAGGAAAGTGGGCCAGTCCTGGAGTCTGGGGAAGACTCTGATGAGGGCTCTGCGTCGGAGGCAGAGAGGGGGCCAGGGCTGTCTGACAGTTGTCAGCTGCCTTCGGAGTCAGACATCAGAGAGGCAGAAGCTGGATCTTGTTCCCAGCGTGCGCATGCGCCGAGCTGCCAGAAGAAGAGAACAGCTAAGGAACAAGGGTTGACTCAGGAGTAAAGCCACAGGTAGACAGTGAATGGCTCCTCCCATAGGAAATAAAGAGGAGCGAAGGGGAGGGGAGTTTGCAGGAGACAGTTCATTTGGGTGAAGATCTGTTCCTGCATTCTTGCCAAGTGTTGTGGGTTACAGTGTCAAGTCTGAAAGATATCAGCCTGGCCGCTCTCCAAGCCTGATAAAGGTCGGTCATGGTGAACTATCTTGAAAGATTGTGGGAGAGGAGATGTCAGCATTTCACACTGCACTTACTCTAATGCTGACATAAGAAGGAGCAGCGGAGGCATCTGGAAAGGGACGTTTGACTCTTCACCTACTTAATTTCCCTGGAGAGAATATCACCTAGGAGATGGGATGGGAGGGGGGAAATTCCTTTGAGTGGGAGCAGTAGATTAGGGGCAGAGTGACTGGGAAGATGGCCAATGAGTGCAGAGGAGTGGGGAGAGGAAAAGGAGGGTTTTGGCTGAGGAAGCCAGAGCTGGCTGCGATGAGTCGGAGTTAGAATGTTCGTGCTTAATAAAAAAGAGGTTTTTTTCATCAAAGACTTTGTTTGAAATGCATTTTATTTGAGACGAAACCTGACTTTTGCTGGAGAGGAATTCACTGTCAATTAAATAAAAGGGGTTTATCAGGATGAGGATTTGGCTTCGTGCTGCTGGGGAAGCCTAGGTCAGAACAGGCCTTTTTAGGAGTTGTGGACTTCAACTCCCAGAATTCCTCAGCCAGGCTGAGGAATTCTGGGAGTTGAAGTCCATAACTCCTAAAAAGGCCATCGTTCCCCACTGCAGTTTTAAGCGATTCAGAAATGTTTGGTCCCAGGGAAGCTTAAGCAAAAGAGCATTGTGTTTACACTGGCAGAACATCTGCTTGCAAGCTCCGTTTCTGAGTACATTATTTGCCACATTAAGTTCATTAGAAGTATTTAAACAATGAATAAAATCAAGGGGAATGAACCATTTTTTTATTAAAATGCGACATCTATTGAGCTAGGATGAATCACGAATGAAGCTTTGAATTAGCTTTGAATTAGCTTGACAATGAGGGCGTCTGAGATGGAGGCAGCTCAATATCATTAATATTTGAAGTCTTCACATTTTTAGTTTCAGCCCTTTAATCTTTTATTTTCTCTTTCTGTCCCTTTGGTTCTAAGGTCTTCTGAAACATATCCCCTGTAATGCGAGCTTACTTAACGACGAAAGCTCTTTATTCGTAAATCTGTTATTTTATACTCAGTTACAGGGCAGGTTTTAACTTACTCCCAATAAAATTTCAAACCTATGCTCCAGGATATAGCTCATCATCCTATCTGAAGTCCTTTGATGATGATGATTTTTTTTGCAACTCATTAAATTGTGTGGAAATTAATTAAAACCTTATTGCAAAGGGAAATAAGATAGCATTTGAGCTGGGGATGTGACCAGTGGTGGGATTCAGCCGGTTCGGGTTTAACCGGTTGTTAAATTTCTGCCTGGCCCCTCCCCTCCCCACCCCTTCCAGGAGTCTCCACGCACCCTGTTTTGGCTCCCAGAGCAGTGCAGGGAGGCTTACTAGACCCAAAATGGGACGCACAGAGTGTGTGTGTGTGCGGTGCGCCCTCCCCCCCGGCCTGTTTTTGCTCCAGGGGGTGTGCAGGAGGCCGAGTGCTGCCTATCACACCCCCTGGCCACACCCACCATGGCCACACCCACCCAACCAATCGTTAGGGCAGAGAACCGGTTATTAAATTATTTGAATCCCACCACTGGACGTGACTGAATGTTTTTGAACAGTGGTGTGTACAGAAAGGGGCCTAACTTGTTTTGTTGTGTTGTAGTTCCTGTTTAGACAGTTGGGGAGATTTAGCAATTACTACACTGTACTAATTTCACACACTTTGAAGGAGAGGCACTAAAGAGAAGCCTCACGCTGGGAATCTGGTTCCAATTATTGTGATTTGCAGACTGCTGATAACTGTGTTTTTTTTTCCCCAAGCCCATTGGAGGAAATCCTCGAGTTACGATCGGTTGCTTAGTGACCATTTGAAGTTACAACAGGCCAGGCTTCCCAGGAGGATGCTTATGACCCAGTTCTGATGTGCCCCCCCCCTGCAATCACCTGACTCTATTTCAGGCCCTTGGAAACAGGCCCACAGTCCTTTGTAGTGTCCTCTGGTCATGTGACTACATTTCATGATTTTTATTTATTTATTTTTTTGCAATTAATCCTTGTTTTCAGCAAAAACCAGAGCCGTTTTTAAGCTTACGCCCAATACAGTTTGAAACTGATGCTTCAGGATAGCTTGTTATCCTATTTGTAGTGCTTTGAATTTTTTTTTTTTTTTTTTGGCAACTCATTAAATGGTTTGGAAATTAATTAAAACCTTAATTAAAACCGTAGCGGACTGTTGGTTCACTTAACAACCGTGGTGCTAGCTGAACCACTGCCACTGAAAAAAAGATCATAAAATTGGATTGGTCAGGTGGGTGATCCTGATTTACGACCGTCATGACTTACAACTTTGGCAGGCTTCATTACGGTCATAAATTGAGGTTTTACCTGTGTTTTGAAACCAGTCTGGAGTCTCCTAGGGTAAGACAATAATAACAGTAATAAGGCTAAAGTTTTCTGAAATCCTATTTTTTTTTTTAAATTGATTTATATGCCACTCTTCTCCGAAGACTCAGGGCGGCTTACAATGCGTTAAGCAATAGCCTTCATACCTTTGGATATTTATACAAAGTCAGCTTATTGCCCCCACAAACTGGGTCCTCATTTTACCTACCTTAAAAAGGATGGAAGGCTGAGTCAACCTTGAGCCTGGTGAGATTTGAACTTACAGTAATTGCAGACATCTGGTGTTAATCACAATGCTTTAATCTGCTGAGCCACCAGGCCCTATATTTATTCCACATCATCTTGTACCTCAAGGTCTGTCACCTGATGCCTAGAGATAGCTTGCCTGTTTCTCACTATTCTTTATGAAGAACCATACCGACTGTTTTATAATTACTCCAAGAGGATTATTTTCCTAACTGTTGGTAGCCAACAGCAGCTGTTTCTCTTAATGCTGAAGAAAACATTTGATTTCATTATATCGAATTATCCTTTTGAAATTCTGCAAATAACTCTTTATGTTGGTGGCAAGAATAGACAGAATTATCGTTTTGGTGGCTATGATATAAAAAAGATGTTGAGACTCTAGAGACTCTCGAAAGAGTGCAGAGAAGAGCAAGAAAGATGATTAGGGGACTGGAGGCTAAAACATACAAAGAACGGTTGCAGGAACTGGGTATGTCTAGTATAATGAAAAGAAGGACTAGGGGAGACGTGATAGCAGTCTTCCGATATCTCAGGGGCTGCCCCAAAGAAGAGGCAGTCAAGCTATTCTCCAAAGCACCTGAGGGCAGGAGAAGAAGCAATGGGTGGAAACTCATCAAGGAGAGAAGCAACCGAGAAGTAAGAAGGAATTTCCTGACACTGAGAACAATTTTTCAGTGGAACGGCTTGCCTTCTGCAGTTGTGGGTGTTCCATCACTGAAGAAGAGGTTGGACAACCATTTGCCTGAAATGATATAGGGCTGTGATGGCGAACCTATGGCACAGGTGCATGCGGAGCCGTATCAGTGAGCATGTGAGCTCAGCTCCAGCGTGCATGTGCCTGCCGGCAAGCTGATTTTCAGGTCTTCTGGCTCCACCGGAAGTCAGGAAACAGGCTGTTTCAAGCCTCTGGGCGGGAAGTGGGGAGCACTTTTTCGCCCTCCCCAGGCTCCTAGAAAGGCTCTGGAGCCTGGGGAGATCAAAAACGGGCCTTCTGGTCCCACCGGATGTTGGCAAAGGGGCTGTTTCCGACCTCCAGAGGGCGTCTGGGGTGGGTGGGTAGGGAAGGCCATTTTCACCCTACCCAGGCTCCTAGAATGGCTCTGGAGCCTGGGGAGAGCGAAAAACGGGCCTACCAGGCCCACCGTGCCATCGCGTGCAAAAAGCGTGGGGAGTGTGACAGGGTCACACGTGCATTCAGGATGTGTGTGTGTGTGGCATATAGAATTATGGGTGTGGGTACACACGTGTGAACCCCCCCATGCGATTCCCGCTTTTGGCACACAATGGCAAAAAGTTTAGCTGTTGAATGACCACACACAGAAAGGATGAGGATATATGTGTGTTTTATTGTCTTACATAGTGACCTTATATACAGAGTATATATACAGAGTAGGCCTACTCATAGTTCCATCATTAAAACAATGTCATCTAGTAGTTCCAAGGGAGAGAGCCTTCTCTGTGGGGGCACCTACGCTTTGGAACAAAATACCACCTGGAATACGAATAATCCCAGATCTTCGCACTTTCCGACGTGCCCTGAAGACCTTTCTATTTCAACAAGCAGGGCTAGCATAAACATCAAAATTCTATGCCAAGGTCTTAGTAGATACACCAAGTTGACTCAATTTATTATTTACTGTTTATAAAATATATTTATATGTATATGAAATCTTAATCTGTTCACCGCCCTGAGTCCTTTGGGAGAAGGGCGGTATAGAAATTCAATAAATAAATAAATAAATAAATAAATAAATAAATAAATAAATAAATAAATAAATAAATAAATAGTTTGTTACTTTCAAGTTATAGCATATTTGGCAGCATATCATTGGCTCACAGAATCTTCCAGGTAACTGGAATCTTTGGTTAACCACTGCTTGCTTAAGCACTTATAATGTTTAGCTATAGTTAAAGTCTAACACACATCCCACTTCCTCTCCTCTTGTTTACAGAGTTAGGGTCTTATTTTCTAATGCCATTTCCTGGCGCCTACGTGCAAGTAACCTTCCTTATTTGAGGTTTGCCATCCAAGATAGGAAAATTCCTCCACATATCCAGACTCCTACAGTTAGCCATTACTGGTATAGGGTTTCCGGCCTGAATAGGAGGTTAGATTAGAAGACCTCCAAGGCCCCTTGCAACTCTGTTATTCTGTTAGAACCAGAGTCTGGCAAACAAACAGAGAGCAAACAGAGAACAAACAGAGAACAAATACAAGTCCATTAAGTTACATAAAGGGGAGAAGTCAACTTCCAATAAGACAAACAAGCAAACTTTGTCGTGTTCGGTTGAGTTGTACAAGAAACGGGCTTGTTTCTGTGAATAATGCCAGGCTGGCCTTTCCATAGAATTCTGAGTCCCATTCATGGTGGAAATCTGTTCTTTGCAAGATGAATAGATGAGTTCAAGGCCAGCAGACTCTGGTAAAACAGAGAAGACCTAAGTTCTTTTCTTTCATTCTGCCTACTTTTTTTTTGGGGGGGGGGATTGCTTTTGTGAACAAGTTTGGTCCTATATCTGAGAGAGCTGCATCCTTGAAGATGTTGGCATTTGAACCTTAGTTCCCAGCAAATGGGTGAGCAATAATCTTTTTGAAGAAAATCAACCCTTTCACCTGATTTCATAATCAAAGAGGTCAGTAACCCGAAAGCAGAGAAATATCATTTATTCTTTTTTTTTTCCTCACAAGTTGTGATCACATGTGGGAGCGTTCCCTGCAGAGTTCCTGCTGCTTTCTATGTGCCAATTTAATTCCCTAGTCGAAGTGGAGAGAGTTAGATTTGCATGGAAGGCAAACGATTAATCTCCATCAGCATTAATAAGTATATTTTTCCTCCATTTACGACACTTTGTCTTGACGCAGGTAATTAAATGGGAGAATGGTAGCGGTTTGGTTAGGGGTCTTTTTTTTTTTTTTTGAGTAAGGGTTATTTCAACACAAACCCTGAAACAAGTGTGTGAAGGAGGTAAAATCCATTCTTTATCTCTTAAGCACCTGGCAGCCAAAATATCTTTTTGCATTTCATCTAATGCTAAGATTGGCTTTTGCCGTCATTAGACTCTTGGCCGTTCAGCCTTTCCCAGAGCAAATTTATTTCATTTATTAAATTTATGTGCCGCCCATCTCACCAATAAGACCACTGTCAGGGTTCCAAGTAACACCCCCAACGAAATCAAACTCTGAGGCTCGAGGTTCCTCAAAGCTAACTTATACTAGAGATGCCATATTGGCACATCTGGGAAAACCCGAATCTGAAGGCTTCCAGGTTTTCCATACCCAAAAGAAAATTATACAATATCCCAAAAGGATATTGTGATATAAGCCCTACGCCAAAAATAAACACCAGTTAAAGTTGTCAGCCAGACGGATGCATTTAGTACTGCATTTCCCCGAAAATAAAACCTATCCAGAAAATAAACCCTAATGTGTCTTTGGGAGCAAACATTAATAGAAGACCCAGTCTTATTTTTGGGGAAACACGATAGAAAAACATCAAAAGGAAAGGCTTTTCTTATAATGACATCACAGAAACCACCAACGATGCAGGTAGTTCTTAACTTACAACAGTTCATTTAGCGACCGTTTGAGGTTACAACAGCACTGAGAAAAGGGGCTGATGACCGTTTTTCACACTTACGACCATTGCAGCACCCCCATACTCATGTGAGCGAAGATTCAGATGCTTGTCAACTGACTCGTATTTATGACAGTTGCACTGTCCCGGGATCATGCGATCGCCGTTTGTGACTTTCTGATAAGCAAGGTCAATGGGGAAACCAGATTTGCTTAACAACCATCTTACTAACCATTGCATGGATTCATTTAAAAACTATGGCAAGAAAGGTCGTAAAATGGGGCAAAAACTCACTTAATCCTATGTCTCAGCAGAACAGAAATTTTGGGTTCAAGTAAAGGTCATAAGTCAAGGATTACCTGTATAGGGAAAAATAATAATTTAGGTACAGTATCTGGAAATACTTTGGAGAAGGGCAGAGCTGTCTCCATTTTGACCTCTTCAAAGAATTATATTAGAGAAATTAGTATAGGAAAAATATCTGTGGTCATCAGAAGAAACAAACAACTGAATAAGACATGAAATAATAAGTTTGAGAAGAACAGAAGAGAGAGAGGGGGAGGGAGAGGGGGAGAGAGAGGGGAGGGAGAGAGAGTGGGAGAGGGAGGGGGAGAGGGGAAGAGAGGGGAGAGAGAGGGAGGGAGAGGGGGGAGAGAGGGAAGGAGAGAGTAGGAGATAGAGAAAGAGGGGTGGGAGAGAGGGAGAGAGAGGGGGAGGGAGAGAGGAAGAGAGGGATGGAGCAAGGGAGAGAGAGAGAGAGAGAGAATGAGAATGAGAATGAGAATTATCTTGTTAATTATCTGATGGATTTGTGCAGAAAAATGGCAAGAGTTTAGCCAAATCATTGCACTTTTTCATTTGCCCCTTTGCACAGAATGGCTCCAAATGCCAATTCAGTGAGCCCACCATGTCCAAAGTGGGAACATAAAATTCAGGGTTAAAAAAGAAAGAAAGAAAGAAAGAAACAGATGCCGCTTAATTCTAAACCAGCTAATTACAGTCACAGAATCCTTGCCTCCTAATGGGAAATCATTAAATCCCAGTTCTTAGCATGGCTGCTAACTGCCATTTGGTGACTCCCTCTAATAGAAAAACAGGCCTACATAGCTACAGTACTTTCAAACACAGCCCATGCAATATCTCCAGTCTACAACACGGTCCTTTCAAAAGTTCCAAGAAGGTTCCACACCCAGTTTTGCCACTCAGTCCTGTGACCCTGAGGACACAGATTAAAACTCCAAGTGTCCTCAACGACTCTCTAAAAGGACACAAATGACCAGCTGCCTGCAAGGAAGATAAATCCTTCCACTCCCCACCATCCAGTCAGAGCTGAAGAAGCTTCTTGGATGAGAAGCGAAACGTCTTCAAAGAAAAAAACAAGAAAGTCCAGTTGCCTCTTGAAAAAAAGCCCCTTTGGGACAACCAGGACCTGGATGACCGAGAATCTCCATAGAGAATTATCATCAATCGTTAATCCCGTATTGCCTTTTCTTTTTGTTTAAAGCTTGGTACTGAAAGAGAGGGGTGCGAGCTGCTCAGGGTCATTTTTGGAATGGCACCCAAATCCAGATATATAAATCTGTTTTATACATTCACATATGTTTGCCTTCTCCTGCTATCTCCTATTCCTTTAGTTATCCTCATAACTCACAGCAGTGGTGGGTTCCGCCCGGTTCCGCCGAGCCAGTAGCGGTGACAATATGATGTCACCGAACCGGTTCTGCCCCCCACCTCCCCCCCGCGTTACTCCTACCTTTTATTTGGCCCCACCCCCAATGTATTGCTGACTCCTGAGTCCCAGCTGATCGGCTAGAAGGAAAAAAATTGTTTAAACTCTTGCTGTGGGACTTCAAAGGGCCGCCCTCCAGCTGATCAGTGTTAAAGGCAGTGTGGTGGTAAACTGGTGCCTCCAAAAACAAATGAGTAGACCGGTACAGCTCTGCAAGCAGTTAAAAGCCTGGTAGACCAGTACCTCTGCTAAATCCTAAAGAATTGTCACATGACCATCAAGCCACGTCCACAAAATAAACCACGCCCACAGAACCAGTAGTAAAAAATTTTAGAACCCATCCCTGCCCCACCACATACATCGGACAAACCAACAGAAGAATAAGTGCACGCATTGAAGAACACAAAAACTCAGTCAAAAAAGAGGAACCAACTTCTTCCCTGGTCCAACACTTTAAAGCCACAGGACATGAAATTGACTTTAAACAGACCAGAACTATCGCCAAAACTGAACACTTTAATGACAGAATAATCAGAGAAGCCATCGAGATAGAAAAACGCCCACACAGCATGAACAAACGAGACGATACCTCCCGCCTGCCAGCCATTTGGAAACCCGCCCTTATTGACAAACGAGTCCCCAACACGATGAATGACACCAGACCCACACTCACAAGAGCCACACAGGATGTCACCACCACACATCCACGCAGAAAGCAGACTCAAACCCACACTGATAATGAGGCACGACCAAGGACCAGAAGCCAGACCGCAGCTGCATCATTAGCCACTTTTAACCCCTCCAATCCATACATGAATCAGACCAACACCCTCCATGAAAAGCTCTCTCGACCACAAACACAAAGCCAAACAACAACAACGCAGCTCACCAGCTCAAATCCTCCTGCAACTCAGACTAGGCCGAGCACAACCAAGCCCCCACCCAAACAGAACACACCCCCAGCCAATCAGAGCACAACCAACCCCCCATCCAATCAGAGCACAGCCAAGCCCCTAACCAATCAGAACACACCTCCACCCAATCAGAACACAGCCAAGCTCCCACCCAATCAGCTCCCACCCCCACTAGCAGTTAAAAGGAAGGGTCAGCTGCAATCTCTCATTGCTCCTGGAAGCACAAAGGCGAGAACACCAGCCTGAAGATGACGAATGAGACTTCGTCGAAACGTCGCCAAGATACTTCCAATTCTACGCGGGAGAAGACCCGAATAACCAAAGACCTACATATAGGGTTGCTACTGGATCGGGCAAACTGGTGGCGGCGGCAGGAGGCTCCGCCTACCCACCCGGATGCGCAGAAGCGCTGCACATGCACGCGAGCGCTCGCGCACGCACAAGCAAACCAGTAGTGACGGGATTTGGAACCTGCCTTAAGTGTTGTACCTTATGATTCTTGATGAATGTATCGTTTCTTTTATGTACACCGAGAGCGTATGCACCAAGACAAATTCCTTCTGTGTCCAATCACACATGGCCAATAAAAAAATTCTCTTTTATCTATTCTATTCTGTGATTGAAGATTATAAATATGGCATAAGAATCTAACCACAGATTGACTGTTTCACTGTTGCCTTCAGAAATAAAAGATTAATGAAACTCCTTCTGAACTCACAGACAAATTCAATCAAATTTTAGTCCGTTTCTCTAGGCTTAAAGAATGACGTTTAGTTTTACCAATAATGTAGCCTTGGCTGCTTCCAAAAAAATATTTTTATTCAGTTTTGAATTCCATACAGCCGGTCTTCGACTTACGACCGCAATGGGGCCCAAAATTTCTGTTGCTAATTGAGACAGTTGCTAAGTGAGTTTTGCCCCATTTGACGATCTTTCTTGCCACAGTTGTTAAGTGAATCGCTGCCTTTGTTAAGTTAGTAACACGGTTGTTAAGTGAATCTGGCTTCCTCATTGACGTTGTTTGTCTGGAGGTCGCAAATTGAGCATGGGGATTGCTGCAACGGTTGTAAGTGTGAAAAACGGTTATAAGTCCCTTTTTTCAGTGCCATTGTAACTTTGAACTAAATGAACTGTTGTAAGCCAATAAGTGCCTATATGCATGATTTCTATATGTATCCTCTGTCTTGGGTTCGAAAAGCTGATTCTTCCAAGATTTTCTCTCTGAATTCTTTAGAATTCACTGCCAACAAGTCGGATGCCCAGCTCCTACGAGTGCTGGAAAGGAAATGTGCCAGGATGTTCAATAAGGAAAAAAAAAAAAAAAGAAACATCCAATTTAATTTCAGACGGGAACAGTTTTACTGCATCGCAATGCAAAAAACCACAGTAATAAATAAATAAATCCCACCATTAATTGCATTAGCTTTGGTCAAGCTGAAAACAGTTTGCAAGAGAAAAAATAACTTTGGAAGAAGCAGCAAATAATTCCCCCTCTCCCTTTCCTGGCACATCCCACCGGTTTCAGTGCTGTGCATTTTACTGTTTTAAGGACTCGCGTCTTAGGTACAAGGTCCCAATGACAAACTAATTTTAGTATTGCAAATTGCATGTTATCTCTCAAATTCAGCTTTGCTCTTTTTTTTTATTTCCCCAAATAATGCAAAAAAAAAAAAAACACTAAGTGAAAGCTGCTGAGACAACTGTACAAGGGAAAAGAAATGATAATAAGATCCTCTTACTACTTCTCATCCCTTACCATCTCCTAATTTTTATTTATCCCAATCCTGTATTAGACAGGAAGAGCAACTTCACCCTGAGCCCTGATTTCGTCAAAAATTAAATTAGTTAGAAATGTTTTCCCTGTGTCCCCAGAAGTATCAAGTAACATGATACCAGTTTGTTGTTTCCTAGCTGATCCATGATCATTTGGACATTGTAGTTCTTTTCTTGTATGTACACCTTGTTGAAAATGTCCAGACCAAACATAATTTCTAATGTTGGATTTTCCCCCTTACCAGAGGGAGCCCCCTTGTGGACTACTGTGAAGCCATTACCATGGCAACTCCACTGTGCTGTACAGTAGAAGCCATTTTAAGGCACAACAGGCTGTATCTTAACAGAGCACCACCACCCCGAGGGGTGTTATGGGTGTCTTACCCCCACAGTATTTCTTTCCAGAGGGTAAGTCATCTGTGTACCAAGTTTGGTTGAAATTGCTCGAGGCGTTCCAGAGTTATGCTGGAACATACACACACAAACACACACATCCATTTTTATAGATATAGATATTTCTGAAAGCTAATTCATATATGCAAAGATAAATTCTTCTACTTCCCTCAGCAGATTTTTTTAAGACTTGTGAATTAATTTCAAATACTGGAAGACTGCTATCACGTCACCCGTCTTTTCTTTAGACTCGCCAAACCCCAATCCTGCAACCGTTCTTCATATGTTTTAGTCAAATGTTTTCATTATTTCTTTGAAATAGAGAGAGAAGCACTTGTTCTGAAATCACTACCATGGGCTCAATAATCAAGACCTTGTCTGTCAGACGTGCAGAAAGTTCCTTTTGCTTCTTTTAACACTTGTCACTCTTGTATTTATCCTACGTGAGAGACAGAGGAAAAACGAACGACAGCACACTTAAGAATTATGCCGAATTTGGAAGGAATGCTGTGGACCGAGCTAGAGATATTGATAACACATTCAGATCCAACACAGTTCGTTTATTCCATTTTTATTTTCAGAGATGGAGTGCTGTGTGGATAAAATTTGAAAAAAATATTTTTCCCCCCCTTAGGGTTCACATTTACCTGTCATCTTGTTGGGAAAGCGCAAAGCCCCTTTGAAAAGTTAAACAGCATATTGATCATAATTATAAAAATATGACATGGTTTGCTTCATATAAACTAGCAACAATGGCTGAAGTTTATCGACTTTCATTTTGTTGGTGAACTCTTATGATCCAGGTGCAGCTTTTATGCAGAGCAAGTGCCTGGAATTTTTCACTGTAGGTAGTTCTGGGGCAAAAGATTCCAGTTATCTAAATACCTGATGAAATAATCCCTTCCTTCCTTCCCTCCCTCCCTCCCTCCTCTTTCTTTCTTTCTTCCTTCCTCCCTTCCTCTCCTTCCTTCCTTCTTCCCTCCCTCTCCTTCCTTCCTTCCTTCCTTCCTTCCCTCCCTCCCTCCCTCCCTCCCTCCTTCCTCTTTCTTCCTCCCTCCCTCCCTCCGCCTCCTTCCTTCCTTCTTTCTTTCTTTCTTTTCTTCCTTCCTCTCCTCCTCCATCTCCTTCCTTCCTTCCCTCCTCCTTCCCTCCCTCTCCTTCCTTCCTTCCTTCCTTCCTCTCCTCCTCCCTCTCCTTCTTTCCTTCCCTCTTTCCTTCCTTCCTTCCTTCCCTCCCTCCTTCCTTCCTTCCTTCCTCCTTCCTTCCCTCCCTGGATTTTAATTGCAAGAGTAAAAATTAGCACAAACTAAACTTAGAGAAAGAGAACATGAAAGAAAAGAAGAAAAGGCACAACAATAAAACACAGAAATAATATAATAAAGAAAAAAGAGAGGTCCCAGTACTAAGTAATATGACTAGCAAACTTGTATTATTTTTTCATTCTGCTTAATATTTTTCGCCCCCTCTAGTTCCAGTTTTCTTCATGCACAAAGAAAAATGAATGAATGAATGAATGCTCTTACCCGGCTTTTTTCTCTCTCTCTCCTAAATTATCTATCAACCCCCAAGGTTGACCTCACCCCATGTCAGGGTCTTGTTCTCAGCTGCTTAAGGATGGAGTTTCATAAACAAACTTAACCTGTTTTCCTTTCAGTGATTTTGCCTGCAGCTTTGGTTTATGTGCTGTTGCTTATTGCTTTAGGGATAGAAATATTGACTTTTTTTTTTTGAGGAGGGGGCTGTTTCAACGGCAGCCACCCCTGCCAGGACAACATTTGCTGTCCTTTTGTCAATGTCCCCACAACCTTTGGAAGGAAACCAGTTAACCAAGTGTCATTGTATCTTCCTCTGTTGTCTGACACATCAGAGACCGTGGGTGCAATTCAATACTAGCCACAGAAAAAGACTTAATGCATTGATGGAATTCAAATCTTTTTACTACCGGTTCTGTGGGCGTGGCTTGGTGGGTGTGGCTTGGTGGGCGTGGCATGGGAAGGATACTGCAAAATCCCCATTCTCTCCCCACTCCTGGAGGAAGGATATTGCAAAATCCCCATTCCCACCCCACTCCTGGAGGAAGGATATTGCAAAATCCCCATTCCTACCCCACTCCTGGGGGAAGGATATTGCAAAATCCCCATTCCCTCCCCACTCCTGGAGGAAGGATACTGCAAAATCCCCATTCCCTCCCCACTCCTGGAGGAAGGATATTGCAAAATCCCCATTCCCACCCCACTCCTGGAGGATATTGCAAAATCCCCATTCCTACCCCACTCCTGGGGGAAGGATATTGCAAAATCCCCATTCCCTCCCCCTCCTGGAGGAAGGATACTGCAAAATCCCCATTCCCTCCCCACTCCTGGGGGAAGGATATTGCAAAATCCCCATTCCCACCCCACTCCTGGAGAAAGGATAATGCAAAATCTCCATTCCCACTCCACTCTGGGACCAGCCAGAGGTGGTATTTGCCAGTTTGATTTGATTTGATTTGATTTGATTTATATACCGCCCTACTCTTGAAGGACTCAGGGCGGTGAACAGCCAAAATAAAAGCCAAGTATAAATACATATATACAAAATTTAAAAACCCAGATAAAATCGAATTAAATAGATTTGGCCCAGATTAAAACACCCCGATCAATTTAAAAACAGATTAAAATTTAAACTTTTAAAAGAGGAAAAAAAGTTAGGCCAGGCCCGCCTGGTGAAATAAAAAGGTCTTAAGAGCAGGGCGGAAGGTGCACAGATCCGGGATCCTCCGTATCTCCGGGGGGAGCTCATTCCAGATAGTAGGTGCCCCCACAGAGAAAGCTCTCCCCCTGGGGGCCGCCAGTCGAACTACTCAAAATTTCCGCCACCAGTTCTCCAGAACCTGTCACAACCTGCTGGATTTTACCCCTGGCTTAATGTGACTTTTGATTTTTTTTTTCCTTTTTTAAAAAAATTCTATGTAAACTTATGCTGTTGGGTTTCTTTTCTTCTTTTTTTAAATATATTTTTATTGTTTAAATATATATATTTTGAATACAGTGTAACTGTACTGGCATTCCATTTGCCATGAAACAAAGGTATAAACAAAATAACATATATACTATTTTGAACATTTCTGACCATCATATTCTAGAATGTCAGCTTATCTATCTATCATTCTAATACCTACATTCTAATACATACATCATATCTCTTTCCATGCCTATCTAACGTGATTCTTTCACATTCCAACTTCTATCTCATGTTCCTAACCATTGGATAGAATCTATTCCATACAGCATAGTATTCTGTATCTCCTTTACCTTTTATGTTTATCATTAGTCTGTCCGTTTCCGCACAGACTAATATCTTCCTTATCTTCTCCTCCTCTGAAGGGGTGTTTTCCTTCTTCCACTGCTGAGCATACACAATTCTTGCTGCGGTCAAGTTGTGTAATATTAAGCATATTGTCCCTTTATCATAACCATCTATTGCATTTTAAATCACGTTAGAATAGAATAGAATAACAGGGTTGGAAGGGACCTTGGAGGTCTTCTAGTCCAACCCCCTGCATTATTTGACATAATGCCTAATAAAAATAATTTTGGCTTAAACTCTATATGTTGTCCGGTCATTTTTTTCTAACCACCTATGAATTTGTATCCAAAATTCCCTTGCCTTTGTACAAGCCCACCACATGTGGTGATATGTGCCAGGTATTTGTTTACATTTCTAACGGTCTTGTGATCTCAAGTCAAGACGGAGACGGTCGTTCTGTTATCCGTGCGAAACGAAGATGAATCGGAGTCAGCGCCAAATCCGCCAAATATGCTACTGGGCCATATTCTCTCACAAAGTTTTCTTCAAATCGATTGTGCCGTTGGCCATAAACCAGCATGCCGCGAACAGACAACGACTAAAGCAACGGGGGTGGGAGAAGCCATTTAATATTCTGTTAGGTTAACTGAAGCCGCAGACTTAGGATGTGGCAAGGGGGTTGCTGATGCTACAAATAACGTTATCTATAGCTGACCTTTAGAGATGACAGCTAGCTCCAGTTGAACGGGGCTGGCAAATCAGGCGGGATCAGACTTAATTTGTTTGGAACACATTTCACTAATTGATCTTTAAATTAGATTCCGAGAGTGTTTTGTTTGTAAATCCTTTGAAGATGGTATCAGAGAGAGAGAGAGAGAGAGAAGCAGAAAAGAAAAAAGAAAAGAAAAATGGCTTCATTTCAGGGCATTTTTGGAAGAACGTTAATAGTGCAACAGGCGGATAGTGTTTGCGCAGCAATGAAATGGCCTTCAGATATTCATATATATCCATCCTGTATTTCAGAAGGGAGATTTTAATGAGGTAAAATAGATTATAGGTTGCCTCCGTTCAAAAACGGAATACTTTTTTCTTCCTTTACCAACTGTTGATTCTCCTCTTGATTTAACTTATTATCAGCGTTTCTTTAACGAAAAGCGTCCACGACTAGTCGTGTTTTCCCTTCTTTATTTCTCGCCCGCTAATAAGGAACAATTCTTCATTCCTTAATTAAGCTTTAATAATAATTTTTTAAAAAAGCAAACTTAGTGTTCAGTAACCTAACCGAAACACATTGCTCTTTCTTTTTTTTTTTAATGTTCTGCTAATTAGACATATTAATAAATAGCTATTAATAATAGGTATTAAAAGTCTTTCAGCTGAAGTACATTAGTATTAATTCCTTCTGCTTGGTTGGGTGGCCTATAGTATACAACTATAGCCGTGATGGCGAACCTATGGCACGGGTGCCACAGGTGGCATGGGGAGCCATATTGGTGGGCACGCGAGTGTTGCCTTAGCTCAGCTCCAGCGCTCACGCGTGCACCGGCCAACTGATTTTCAGGCCTTCCGGTTCTACCGGAAGTCGGGAAACTGGCTGTTTCCAGCCTCCGGGAGGATGGGGAAGTCTGTTTTTGCCCTCCCCAGGCTCCTAGAAAGCCTCTGGAGCCTACCGGGGAGGGGGGGAAAATGGGCCTACCGAGCCCGCTGTGCCATCACGTGCCAAAAGCAGAGGGAAGTGTGTGTGGGGTCACGTGTGCATGCGTGGGAGGGCGGGGCGCATTGAATTACGGATGTGGGCACCCGCACCCGCGACCCCCCACAATCTCCCCGCTTTTGGCACGCGATGGCAAAAAGGTTAGCCATTACTGACCTATAGCAATATCATTCTTTTTTCCCCTTTTATATTGACCCAAATGCATTCAAAAGAGTTTTCATCTCTGTTCTGTTGTTCTAGACGGGTTCTCTCCTTGATTACGTTCCATCGGTGATTTCTTGTCCTGCCTTCAGGTGTTTGGGAGAACAGGTGGACCCCCTCTTCTCTGTGGCAGCCCCTCAAATACTGGAAGGTTGTTATCAGGTCACCCCTAGTCCTCTATTCATAGACAGAGTATGACGGAATTACAGAGCAACAGAGATGGAAGGGACCTTGGAGGTCTTCTAGTCCAACCCCCTGCTTAGGCAGGAAACCCTACACCACTTCAGATAAATGGTCATCCAATCTCTTCTTAAAAACTTCCAGTGTTGGAGCATTCACAACTTCTTGTGGCAAGTCGTTCCACCGATTCATTATTCTCACCGTCAGGAAATTCCTCCTTAGTTCCAGGTTGCTTCTCTCCTTGATTACTTTCCATCCATTGCTTCCTCTCCTGCCCTCAGGGGCTTTGGATAAGAGGTTCATCCTTCCACATTGCCATTACACAGCCCCAGCGACAGTTGTCGGTTGTTGGTTGAGCTCTTCTGAAGGACGTTTTAGCAATTTGTAGCATGGTGCCCTTGCCATTGTATGTCACTCCAGTTTATATAGAAGTTGATTTTTTTTTTTGGCTTTTATTATGTACTATGGTTGTATGTTTTGATAAACTTATGCAGTTTTCTGCACTGGCCTTTTTAGGAAATTCTGCTTAAGTAATTCTCAACAGTCTCACTTAACAGATTAACAGAGTCGGAAAGGACATTTTAGGTTATCTAGTGCAACTTCCCCCCTCAAGCAGGAGACCCTATACCATTTCTGACAAATGGCAGTCCACTCTTTTCTTGAAAGTCTCAAGTGATGAAGCTCCCACAATTTCCGAAGGCAACTTCTGTTCCATGGATTGATTGTTCTCACTGTCAGAAAGTTCCTCCTCATTTCTAGGTTAGAATAGAATATAAAAAGAGAGTTCAGCGAAGAGGTTGTAAAAAAAATGCTTTCAAAAGGCTCTGACAATCCCAGCTGAGTTGCCTGCTCAACAGAGGCTTTTTTTCTTTTAAAAATCTTTGCAGATCAGGCAACTCACCTTTGATCTTCAGAGGCTTTTAAAAGAAAAAAAAGCCTCTGTCGATCAAACAACTCAGCTAGATCGTCAGAGGCTTTCAAAAGCATTTTTTCTACAACCTCTGAAGAGGTTGTAGAAAAAATGCTTTTGAAAGCCTCTGACGATCCCAGCTGAGCCGTGCGATCATCAGAGGCTTTTTTTTTTACTTTTAAAAGCATTTTTTGGCCGAAGAGGTTGTAGAAAAAATGCTTTTAAATTTTTTTTTTAAAAAAGCCTCTGATGATTGCGCGGCTCAGCTGGGCATGGGGGGGGCAGGGATTTTTACTACCGGTTCTCCGAACCACCCGCCTCCATCACTACCGGATCAGGCGATCCGATCCGAACCTGGAGCATTTCACCCTGTCTTGGTTGTTTTCCTCTGCACTCTTTCTAGAGTCTCAACCTCTTTTTTATAGTGTGGTGACCAAAACTGGATGCAGTACTCTAGGTGTGGTCTTACTAAGGCTTTATAGAGTGGTATTAGTATCTCACTTGATCGATTGTATCCCTCTGTTAATGCAATTTAGGATTGCATTGACTTTTTTGGCTGCCGCTGCACACTTCTGGCTCATATTTAGCGGATTGTCCACTAAGACTCCAAGATCTCTCACAGTCACTGCTATTAAACCTGGTTTCCCCCAGTTTATATGTGTCCTTTTGGTTTTTCTTACCTAAGTGTAAGACTTTACTTTTCTCTACATTGAATTTCATTTTGTTAGATAGGGCCCAGTGTTCAAGTCTCTCAAGATCCAGCTGGATCTTGAGCCTATCTTTTAGAGCGGGTGTCAGCAACCTGCGGCCCTGGAGCCACATGCGGCTGTTTGGGCCCTCTGCTGTGGCTCCCTGTCGGGTAATCCCACCACTGGCTGGTCCCGCCCCTTGCCCTCCCCTCTCAGTCACTCATTGCCTGGCCTAAGAAGGTAAGGGCAATGGCGATTGATGGAGACAGAGAGAAACAGAGAGAGGGGGAGAGAGGGAAAAAGTGGGTGGAGAGAGGGGGGGGGAGAGAGAGATGTCAAAAGGATTTTGTGGTTCCCGGTGTTTTTTAACAACTGGTTCTCTGCCTTAATGACAAGCTGGGTAGGTGTGGCTAGGAGGGGGTCATGTGACTGGTGGAAGTGAGTGACGTCGAGTTGGCCACGCCCACCCAGGTTTTGTGGCTCCCGGTGTTTTCTTTTCTGTGGGAAACGGATCCAAATGGCTCTTTGAGTGTTTTAAGGTTGCCGACCCCTGTTCTAGAGTGTTAGCTATTCCGATCAATTTAGTATCATTTGCAAATTTGGTGAGTTCCCCTTCTATTCCCTCATCTAAGTCGTTTATGAAGATATTGAAGAGTACTAAGCCTAAAATGAAACCTTGTGGCACTCCACTGCTTACTTCTCTCCATGTAGACTTAGACCCATTAAAGACTACTCGTTGAGTAATTTCAGCAGTACCCTGACATACAACTCCCTTCCTTGTTTTTCCCCACCCATGGCTTATAAAGGTCTTGATATTTTTAAGCAGATTAGAAATAAAATTAATAGAAACTTATGCAAATTTATCTTGGTTTATCACCAAGAATTGTTTGATTGTATGAAGAACAATCAATAAATAGAACTTATTGTTTAACAGGCTTTGTATTTAGAGATTATTTTGGCAATTGTATACAATGGACCTCTTGAGCATTCATCAAATTTAGAATTTAATCCACAGAATGGATTGAATTTTGTTTCAACTTTTGGCTACTGCAGTTTTCTCTGAGTTTTTGTTTCAGTTTGCTCAAGCGAGGTTACTTTTTTGGAAAAGAAAATCTCAATTGTTCCAGAGGGTTAATGATTGTCCTGATTAATTGGTGATATTGAAGAGCATGCCAATTAAAGCTTTCATTGAATAATCAGTATAATTAATTAAAGCCTGCTGTTTCAGGGTTTTTTTAAAAAAAAATTACATACCGCCATATGTAATGAAACTACTTAAGCGAAGAAGTTTAGTCATTCTGAACATGAGTGTTATACTAATGTTGAAACCTGGGATTAACCCTTTGAGGCATGTCGTATGTTTCGATAATTTGTGGATAAATTTGGGATCATTCATTAAACTAAAATGTGGAAAGATTTGGAATTGGTTTGGATTTTATGGGAAAAGAAAGACAATGAAGTGTGGTACTGTAGGTCTAGATCAGGGTTCTCCAACCACTGGTCAATGGCCTGATGCCGGGCCACAGCCCATTGGGAACTGGACCACATAAGTGGTGTGTGTGTGTGTGTGTGTGTGTGAGAGAGAGAGAGAGAGAGAGAGAGAGAGAGAGAGAGAGAGAGGGAGAGAGAGAAGGTCCTCTCTCCCCCTCCCCTTCCCTGCCACTGCCACTGCCCTACAGAACTGAAAAGGTTGGATACCGTTGGTATAGATCTAAATTGGGATGTCAAGTTCATTGAAATGAAGGACTAGGGGTGACATAACAGCAGTGTTCTAATATTTGAGGGGTTGTCACAAAGAATAATGGGGAGGTCATCCTATTCCCCATAGCACCTGAGGGCAGGACAAGAAGCAATGGATGGAAACTAATCAAGGAGAGAAGCAACCTGGAATTAAGGAGAAATTTCCTAATAGTGAGGACCAGTGGTGAAATTCAGCCGGATCGTGCAAACGGGTAGCTCCGGCAGCGGGACGCTCCGCCCATCCACCTGGATGTCATCACATCCTGTTTTTGACCCTCTGAGGAGGCGCACACTCACATTTGTGAACTGGTAGCGAAGGTAAATGAATACCACCCTTGGTGAGGACAATTAACCAGTGGAACAACTTGCCACCAGAAGTTGTAGGTGCTTCATCACTGGAGGTTTTTAAGAAGAGGTTGGGCAACCATTTGTCCAGTATGATATAGACTCTCCTACTTGAGTAGGGGGTTGCACCTCAAAGGTCCCTTCCAAATCTGTTATTCTGTTATTCTGATTTGGTATATTTCAGGGTGGGGCAGAAATAAGATTAGCATTCACAGTGAGGTGACTTTATTAGAAACATCCTTCACAGTCCATGAAAGCTAAGCTAATCAAGCTATATTTGATGATAAATTTGATAGTTCTTTGGTTTGGATCAGTTCACCACCTGAGGTTACTTGTTGATCTGTCCCCCCCTACAGAGACCCACAAAAACACAGCCAGTCGAAGGTTAAGAAGCACTTGGCACACTCCACAGTTCTTATCTCAAACTTGGCAGCGATATGCACACCGTCTGCCAAGGGCTTTAATAGTTCACAAAAAGAAAATCACCTACGTAGCTTTGCCAAAATCCGTTCTTTTAGCTCCAAAGACTACTAGATTGCGTTATTGTTCGTCACAGAGATCATGAACCACCCTCCTGTCTTATATAGGCTCTGGGTGTGGTCCAGTGACTCATTGATCCTGTGACTCCAGCCAGTGACTCAGGTCTATTCCCTCATGCGTCTCCGCAGCTGCTGTAAGCGTTTATCTCGCCTTCTTTGGCGTGCGTCCAGGAATGACGTCTCTCCCTCACTCTCATCTGAGACACCTGTTTCCCCACTACTTGGCTCTCTTTCAGCTGGCACATGAGACTGTGCCAGAGGGGAGGGGGGGCTGGGAGATCTGGCTGGCTCCTCTTCCTCCTGCTCAGAGCTTCCTTCCTCCAATGGGATAGGCTCAGAGGACGGGGCCACAACACTTGTTATCCTATATTGTTCAACAATGTGGACAAAAGTTTGGAAGACAGGAACCTCCCACCTCCTCCTCCTTTCCATAAAACCTCCTCCCTCCTAGCACTGATGATGTTACCCAGTTGGGCAATGAGAGGTCTTCAAGAAAACAGCCAAGCTCAGAGAGCACCAAGGATCCCTCATTTCAACCCTTCTCCTTGATCAATAGTGTGAACTAGAACGGTGTTGTGAATTAAGACGAGCCATGTGTTTCATTCTGGCTTGTATTCCTACAGCAGGTGCCCGAATTTCCTCCAGAAGCCAAGTTTGGAGATTGTTTTTTGACTTGGCTGCGTTGTCAACGTTTAGACATTAGATTCTGTTTGTCTCCTCAAAACAATATTACCGGGCTGTGGGATGTGACTTTCAGCTTTCATTATCTGTTGGATTTTTAAAAAGTTTTTACTGGAATAGGTATTTTCATAACGTTTATAATTGCTGCTTCTTAATTATTCATTTTAGCATTACAGCTTTACGTTTCTGCAATTGTATAACTAATTTATATAGGCTGGAAGCTTCTTTGAGAGGCTTTACCCTACAACAACAACAACAACAACAACAGCAGCAACAACAACAACAACAAAATAGTCCCCCCCCCCCCCTTTATTTGTACCAGCTTCTCCAGTCCTTCAAATCTGGGAAAAATGTTTCCAGCATCCAAATGAGATCTGAAATGTACATCAGATATTTTTTATACAGCTCTCTGTTCACTCCCAAACCCTTCGCCTTGCAGCACATGGTGAAAATGTTCTTTTAAGGAATCAATTAAGAATATTTATCCGGTCAATGATCAGCAAAATTTAAAAGAGCGGAGTGAAGCAATAAAGACAATACTGTATGCTAACAACTGGCAGAATTAAAATCACGGAATGTAACGTTCGCTCCCGTATGACTGTCCTGAAGGAAATATCTCACCTTCCTGGCTGAAGAGCACTGGGGGTGCCTTGTTCCAATGTGCTTTTCCAAGTAATCACAATCTGGCTGTGATTGATGCTTTGAATGCCTTGAATTTGTCAATGCTGGGGGAAAATGTCTGTCTGTCTATCTTTCTTACCTATCTATGTCTATTCTGTCTTATCATGTCACTCTCATTTATATTTCTATCTTTAGATTTCTCTATAGTTATATCTATGTATGTATGTATGTATGTATCTATCTATCTATCTATCTATCTATCTATCTATCTATCTATCTATCTATCTATCTATCTATCTATCATCTATCTACTATCTATCTATCTATCTATCTATCTATCTATCTATCTATCTATATCCATCCACCCACCCACCCACCTACCCACCCATCATCTAACATCTGCTATCTATATCTCCAACTTTTCCGACCCACCCCCTCATATTTATCTATATTTCTATTTATATTCCTCTATCTGCATTTATATCTCTGTATCTCAAGCTATCTATATCTACCAGCCATCTATTATCTATCTATCTATGATCTTTCTATGGTCAGTCAGTCTGTCTGTCCGTCTGTCCATCGGTCCATCCATTCATCTAATATCTGCTATCTATATCTCCAAATTTTCTGATTCCTCCGCCCTCTCTTTTATTTATCTGTATTTCTATCTATAATTCTCTACCTGCATTTTTATTTCTGTATCTGAAATTATCTACATCTACCAGCTATCTATCAGCTATTTATCTATGATCTTTCTGCCTGTCATCTCTCTCTCCCTCCCACTCGCTCCCTCCCTCCCCCCCTCTCTCTCCATGGTCTCTCTCTCTGTCTGTCTGTCCGTCTGCCTGTCCGTCCGTCCATCCATCCATCCATCCATCCATCCATCCATCCATCCATCCATCTCTATCTCTATCTCTATCTCTATCTCTATCTCTATCTCTATCTCTATCTCTATCTATCTATCTATCTATCTATCTATCTATCTATCTATCTATCTATCTCTCATCTATCTATCTCTTATCTATCTATCTATCTATCTATCTATCTATCTATCTATCTATCTATCTGTCATCTTTCTATTATTGATTTGTCTGTCCATATGTGTATCATCTATTCCTCTCTCTCCCTCTCTCTCATCTGTCTGTCTGTCTGTCTATCTATCTATCTCCTATCTATCTATCTATCTATCTATCTATCTATCTATCTATCTATCTATCTATCTATCTATCTATCATCTATCTATCTATCTATCTATCTATCTATCTATCTATCTATCTATCTATCTTATCCATCTATCTTATCTATCATCTTTCTATTATTGATTTGTCTGTCTATATGTCTATCATCTAGTCCTCTCTCTCATCTGTCTGTCTGCCTATCTGTCTGCCTGTCTGTCCTGTCCTGTCCTGTCCTGTCCTGTCCTTCTCTCTCTCTCTCTCTCTCTCTCTCTCTCTCTCTCTCTCTCTCTCTCTTCATAGCCAATGGGACTGAGGGGATGGGAGTGAGTTGGACCAACTGGCCATGGAGCCAAGGCCTCTGGAATTGCTGTGCTGCTCTCAGCCTCAAGTTGCTACTCAGGGCTGCTGCCATTTACTCCTGAGGAACTGCACCAGTCATGGTTCATTTGGCCTGAAAGCTATTTTTTTTTTTATGCCGCATCTTGCTGGGGGAAATCTCATTTAAATAATGGTGTTGCAGTCTACAAGGCAGTTTGCTGAGGCGTTACAACAATATCGGTAATGACAAAAAATATTGAAACATGGATTGAGTTGTGGTAATTTAGAGAGGCAATATGACTTATTTATCACTAAGAATTACTATATTCCAAAATGAGATCCGCATTCCCCTTTAAAAGAAAAAGAAAAAGAAAAAAACCCAGCCGAAGCCAATTTTTAAACAAGTTTCCTCATTAATTTTCAATTTGTGGTGTACATTAAGAAGAAACATTTTAAAACATCTGGGGACGGTTCAGCATAGATTTATGTCTATTTCTCATATTCTTTTGCTTTAAGAAAATAGACAAACAGGGAGAAGACACACTATGTTCAAAAAAGTAATTATACAGCTTCTTAAGATAATAGCTTTAAATATTAGAAAGAGAGGTTGCATTATACATTACACTAGGCTCTGAAACAACCCTTGCTGTGAAATGAGGGGGAAAAAATTCAAAGGAAGGGGAAAATGTTGCATTTTCCATTAAAGTTATGTCCCTTGTTTCAAGAGTAAAATAAAACTAGCTTGTCATGTGACTTTCAAATTTCTTTAAATGAGCAATATGGAAGAAGGAAAGAAGGAAGGAGGAAGAGAGAGTGGAAGGAAAAGGAAGGAATCTGTCTGTCTCTGTCTATCTCTAATCTCTATCTCTATATCCATCCATCCATCCATCCATCCATCCATCCATCCATCCATTATCTATCTATCCCACCGGCCAGTCCGCTCCCACAGAGAGGGTCTTCTCAGGGTGCCATCGGCCAAGTTATGTCGGCTGGCGACACCCAGGGGGAGGGCCTTCTCTATGGGAGCCCCCGCCCTGTGGAATGAACTGCCCCCGGAAATGCGTAAGATCTCCGACCTCCGTGTATCTCGCTGTGCCCTCAAGACCTTGTTGTTCCGCCAGGCTGGGCTATCAATGTAATGATTTTAACTGGACGTTTTAAATTTGGGGTTTTATATTTGAGCCGAAATTATTTAATAATTTTAATTATTTTTAATTTATGTTTGTCTTTGTGCTTTTAATGGGCTGTACACCGCCCTGAGTCCTTCGGGAGAAGGGCGGTATAGAAATATTATTATTATTATTATTATTATTATTATTATTATTATTATTATTATTAATATTATTATTATTATTATCATTATCTATCTATCTATCTATCTATCTATCTATCTATCTATCTATCTATCATCTATCTATCTATCTATCTATCTATCTATGTCAACTTTGAACCGAACCTAGCAGAAGCCATTTTATTGTTCCTCAGTTGCCCCGCAGAAAGAGATGGGGGTTGGAATGCCTCACTAGACACAACAGAGAGCTTTCTCGTGGGAACCAAAATCATATCTACTGGTAACGAGTAAGGTAGGTCAGGGAAGGAGTGCCTGGAGAGCCCGCGAATTGACCCAATGGCCAATGTGGCCTGTGACCCTTGGGGATGGGGTTACTTCCAAATTTTATTATACTTCCTATTTTTATTGTATTTCCTACTTTTATTATACACAGGAATTATTTAGAGTTGGTTTTCCTTTAACCAATGCTGATATGATATACTCAATAAAGACGTTCTTTGAGATGGATTCAAGTCTCAGAGTTCTGATTTGTCTGGGTTCATTAGTTGGAACCTTGACTATCTATCTATCTATCTATCTATCTATCTATCTATCTATCTATCTATCTTTATCCATCCATTCTATCTATCTATCTATCTATCTATCTAGTTAGCTATCATTATCTATCTATCTATCTATCTATCTATCTATCTATCTATCTATCTATCTATCTATCATCCATCCATCCATCCATCCATCCATCCATCCATCCATCCATCCATCTATCCTATCTATCTATCTATCTATCTATCTATCTATCTATCTATCTATCAATCAATCATTATCCATCCATTCATCCATCATATCTATCTATCTATCTATCTATCTATCTATCTATCTATCTATCTTTTTTCAGTCACCCCTTTCAAGAAGCTTCCCAAATTTATTAGCAACCGATTAATTGCTAATCAATCATTTAAGGGAAGGAGAATAAGGGAGAGAGGAAGGAGAGGAAGGAAGGAAAGGAAAGGAGTGAGGGTGGAAGGAAGGAAGGAAAGAGAGAGAGAGAGAGAGAGAGGAAGGAAGGAGAATAAGGAAAGGAAGAGAGGAGGATTAGGAAAGGAGGGAGGAAAGAGGGAGAAAGGAAGGAAGGAAGGAGAGAAAAGAAGGGATGGAGGAAGGAAGGAAGGAAGGAAGGAAGGAAGGGAGGGAGGAAGGAAGGAAGGAAGGAAGGAAGGAAGGGCACATATAAAATAATTGTTTGCAATTTATCTCAGACTTGGGTGCAGCTAAGCCAATAACTCCAGAGAATATCTTCCAATATAACAGGTGGCCCTCGTCCCACTTTTTCCCTTCTTGCCTGGCACAGTCAAACCTTTTGTTTTGTGGTACGTGGCTTCCTTCTTTCCTGAAATTTTACACATGGTTTGGATTAGGGGCGGCCAGTCTGTGGGTCAGAAAACAAGCAAACAAAAACAACAACAACAACCCTAAGGTGTGTATGAGCCCAGCACTTCCTGTGATGCATGGCAGGGGCAGCCTTTGCACTCAGATCCTCTGACGTTGAAACAGTTGATTTGTGAGGACCTCTTCACAAAATGGTTCCTTTAGGACAAGGAAAGACCGGCACATTTCTCTCTTCAGGTAACAAGCAATCCTCTCCCATCAACTAGCTATTATTCACATACAAACATATATTTAAAAAAAAAAAAAAAAACCCTTCAAGTTGGCAGGAGAGATCCCAGTCCCAAATTTACAATCTGCCCAGAAAAAGGGAAGAGAAAGGAATTAAAAACAGCCATTATTAACAACATTTTCCTTGGTTTCTGTTCAGAACTGACAGTTTTTCATCTTTAACCGCTGATGCGAAATAAGGTTAAAATGTCCAAGAGAAAGTTTATATTATAAGGTGATATCAAGACATTAAAACCCCAAGTATTCCATAAAACACTCTTTCGGGGCCCCAAAAGTGAACCTATTAACACGGAAGGCGTTATTTAATCGTGGAACAACAGGCAAATTTGTTATCCCTTAATTGTACATTTGCGGTGATACTTTGGAAGTTCTCTTCGGCAGATGCCTCCCTATTAGGAGGCTGAGTCTGTATAATCTGTTCCGCTATTATCACTTCATTTAATTAATCAGTTGCTAAATGTATTAATTAGGCCCCCAAGCACTACCTGGCATGAGCCACGAAGCAAAATTCAGAGGGAGCCTCTTTGTTTCTCCAAACACTTTGAAATAACAATACATAGGTAGGAAGGAAGGAAGGTAGTCCTCAACCTACAATGTTCACTTAGTGACAATTTGAAGTTACGACGGCACTGAAAAAAGCGACTGATGAGCATTTTTTTCAAACTTCTGACAGTTGCAAGCATCCCCCAGGGTCACGTGATCCATATTTCTGATCCTTGGCGACTGATTCACATTTATGACGGTTGCAGTGTTCCAAGGTCACATGTTCACATTTTGAGACCTTCTGACCAGGAAAGCCCACGGGGAAATCAGATTCACCTACCTGCTGTTTTACTAACTTACCATCTTCAGTGATTCACTTAACAGCTGTGGCAAGAAAGGTCATTAAGTGGGGCAAAACTCACTTAACAACTTTCTTGCTTAGCCCAGAATTTTTGGACTCCATTGTGGTTGTAAGTCAAAAACTACCCGTAGTTTGTGGGCACTGATATTCCTTTATGTGAATTGAGTTTTGCTCACCCAACCTGGAACCAGGATTTCATTCAACCTACATGGAATATGGACATAGGTATAAAAAGCGGTTTAGGTGTCCTTGCGTCAGTTACTGTCCCTTAGCCCATTTTGGAACACAAATGTTCCAAAATGGGCTAAGGGACAGTAACTGACGCAAGGACACCTAAACCGCTTTTTATACCTTATCAAGGTGGGACTAAAACTCACTGTCTCCTGGTGATTGGCCCAACCGTCACCCAACCGGCTTTCATCCCTAAGGCGGGACTAGAACTCATCTTCTCCTGGTGATTGGCCCACAGTCATTCAACCAGCTTTCACGCTTAAGGCAGGACTAGAACTCGCAGTCTCCTGGTTTCAAGGCCATATTCGTATTTCTAATATCCCTTTTAGTAGGAAGAGTTTTTTAAGGAACTACTGGAGTAGCCATGAATGATTTCAGTTGGAAGTTAAGAAGGAGCACCAAATCAGCTTTGGATGATTCCAAAAGAATGAGAAGACTTGGGAAATCACCAAGATAGGTGACTTCCCAACCTGAGTGGGAAGCTTAATTACAATCCTAAAGTGATATGTTTTGGCGCATCTGCAGTGATTACTAAGAATCAAGAACATGTCGGCATAATCTTATTTTTGTTCAGGCAACTTTCTTAACTGATTATAGGAATGCTGTGAACATGAAGTATCTCAACATTAGCAAACCATTCAATAAAATACCCCATGCTAGTTACGTATGGACTAAGTAAGATGATCAGTTTTGGTCACTACAATGTAAACAAGATGTGGAGAATTTAGAAAGAGTGCAGAGAAGAGCAAACAAGATGATTAGCGACTGGAGGCTAAAACATAGGAAAAACAGTTGCAGGAACTGGATATGTCTAGTTTGATGAAAAGAAGGAGTAGGGGAGACATGATAGCAGTCTTCCAGTATCTCAGGGGCTGCCCCAAAGAAGAGGGAGTCAAGTTATTCTCCAAAGCACCTGAAGGCAGGAGAAGAAGCAACGGATGGAAACTAATCAAGGAGAAAAGCAACTTAGAACTAAGGAGAAATTTCCTGACAGTTAGAATAATTAATCAGTGGAACTACTTGCCTCCAGAAGTTGTAAATGTTCCAACACTGAAAGTTTTTAAGAAGATGTTAGATACCTATTTGTCTGAAGTGGTGCAAGGTTTCCTGCCTAAGCAGGGGGTTGGACTAGAAGACCTCCAAGGTCCCTTCCAACTTCTATTCTATTCTATTCTATTCTATTCTATTCTATTCTATTCTATTCTATTCTATTCTATTCTATTCTATTCTATTCTATTCTATTCTATTCTATTCTATTCTATTCTATTCTATTCTATTCCATTCCATTCCATTCCATTCCATTCCATTCCATTCCATTCCATTCATTTGGTGGACTCACAGCCTGCTTGAAAAATATACTCAAACAGAGTTTGTCAGTGATTCCTCACCAAACCTGAGTAAGGAATCATTTTGAGTGATTTGGAAAAGACGAGGCGAAGAACTCCAACCGAATGTGAAGAATCCCTGTGTATTAAATGAGCTAGGTAAAAAAAAAAGATACTAGCAAACTTCAAATTGATTTTGATGCATGAAACAGATGGGTTTAAATTAAAAGAAAGCAATCAAAGGGGAACCTTTTTCATTTTAGAAACAGTAATCAAATGCAGAGTTGCAGACAGGCAGATAGTCTAGTAATAACATGTATAAAGAAGGGGCTTGGGATATGAGTTAGCAGCGTGGCGTGCCTGCCAACATTTAAATTGCATCAACTGAATATCATCTTCAGATCAATAGAAGTAGTAATTCCTTTATTGATCAGATCTTTCATCAAGTCTTTGTCCCTTTCTGGCTGCAATACTTCAAGAATTCAATCTAAATACAGCAAAGATTTGCAAAGATGAGAGATATCACACGGGACACCGATGGTATATACTCTCCAGTTACTCTTAGGAGTGCCAGGCAGAAAATGAACATGGATTCGTAGCTTTGAGTTTTAGGAAGTCTTGTTCAGGTGCATGCTGGGAAGAGTCCTCTAATGGTTAGAGCAGTTCAGCGGTTCCTTGGATGCTGTTTCCTTCAAGCTCACATCAACTGTTGCCTTGTTCTCTTCGACTGATGTGAATTTCACACCGAAGTTCAGGATATTTTGCTTTTACAGATAAAGCTACAACAACAACTTGTTTGGCGACCGTTCGAAGTTGCAACGGCGTGGAAAAAAGTGACTCATGTCCTTTTTCCACACTGACGACCGTGGGAGCATCCCCGTGGTCACGTGATCAAAATTTGAATGCTTGGCAACTGACTCGTATTTATGACGGTCTCAGCGTCCCAGGGGTTCACCTGATCTCCTTTTGCAACTTTCTGACAAGCAAAGTCAAGGGGGAAGCCAGATTCATTTAACAACCTTAGTTCACAACTGGAACGATTCACTTAACAACTATGGCAAGAAAGATTGTAAAATGGGGCGACATTTACTTAACAGATGTCTCACTTAGCAACAGAAATTTGGGGCTCAATTGTGGTCCTAAGGCAAGGTCTATCTATAGTTCTGAGCTAAACAATTAACACTTGATTTTGGACAGAGTTATTTATTTATTTATTCATTTATTTATTCATTCATTCATTTATTCATTCATTCATTGATTTATATGTCGCCCTTCTCCAGAGACTCAGGGCGGCTTACAATGCGTTAAGCAATAGCCTTCATACTTTTATATATACCTGCTTAGTGGGGCTTTCGGCCCCCCTAAGCGGGGTTCTTCTTTATACAAAGTCAGCTTATTGCCCCCACAATCCAGGTCCTCATTTTACCTACCTCGGAATGATGGAAGGCTGAGTCAACCTTGAGCCTGGTGAGGTTTGAACTTGCAGTCATTGCAGGCAGCTGGTGCTACTTAACAGCACTTTAGTCTGTTGCACCACCAAGGCTACCTAACTCTGAGAGACAAAGTAGAGATTTTAACAATTTCAGTATTGCTCTCAGCGTCTTCAGAGAGGTGGGGCTGGCAGCTTCCATTCTTCTACCTGTCAACCTCATTAAACCCAGTAACTTTAATAAAATGGAGATATGCTTATTTGTACCCTATGACTATCATTAAGTGTAGAACTTTATGATTCTTGATGAACATATCTTTTCTTTTATGTACACTGAGAGCGTATGCACCAAGACAAATTCCTTGTGTGTCCAACCACACTTGGCCAATAAAAATTCTATTCTATTCTATTCTATTCTATTCTATTCTATTCTATTCTATTCTATTCTATTCTATTCTATTCTATTCTATTCTACTCTACTCTACTCTACTCTACTCTACTCTACTCTACTCTACTCTACTCTACTCTACTCTACTCTACTCTACTCTATTCTATTCTATTCTATTCTATTAAAGGGGTCCTTGGTGCTCTCTGAATTTGGCTAATTTCTTCCAGACGTTTCAAGACCCAACTAGGTAACATCATCAGTGTTAGTAAGGAATGGGCCCCGTCCCAGTATCTGGAGAGTGTGCAAATCCGGATGGCAAAGATTCAGTCTTAACAAGATTACTAAGCGCCAACATGAATCTGTCAAGAAGATGGCAGTGATCAGGTAAATTTCTTAATTGCTTAGAAGAATGCTGTGAACAGGAAACATCTTGATATTCAACAAAATGCTAGTCATGTATAGACTAAGTAAGGTGATAATTAAGTGGATCAACAGCTGGCTTGAAAAGTATACTCACTGGACACCAGTAGACGCCTAGAATACAGAAAACAAGAGTTGGAAGGGACGCTGGAGTTCAATTTGTAGTACAACTTGCTGCACAAGCAGAAAATCCTATTCCGTTTCAGACACATGGTTGTCCAATCTCTTCATAAAAACTTCCAGTGTTGGAGCATTCACAACTTCTGGAGGCAAGTAGTTCCACTGATTAATTGTTTTCACTGTCAGGAAATTTCTCCTTTGTTTCAGGTTGCTTCTCTCCTTGATTAGTTTCCATCCATCACTTCTAGTCCTGCCTTCAGGTGCTTTGGAGAATAGCTTGACTCCCTCTTCTTCTTTGTGGCCGGCCATCAAATATTGGAACACTGATATCCTGTCACCCCCCCCAGTCCTTCCTTTGGTCGTCAGCTATAAAGCCACTCATGGCCCCTTACGGCCAGGTTATTTGAGGGACTTCTTGTCTCTGTCGTTGTCCTGTTAAATAGGGCAGCGAGAACATACTTCAGGTCTCACTGATGAAGCCGTGTCATCTACTTGCCATGATGTAAAAAAGATGTGGAGACTCTAGAAAGAGTGCAGAGAAGAGCAACAAAGATGATTAGAGAACTGGAGGCTAAAACATATGAAAAACAGTTGCAGGAACTGAGTATGTCTAGTTTAATGAAAAGAAGGACTAGGGGAGACATGATAGCAGTCTTCCGATATCTCAGGGGCTGCCCCAAAGAAGAGGCAGTCAAGCTATTCTCCAAAGCACCTGAGGGCAGGACAAGAAGCAATGGGTGGAAACTAACCAAGGAGAGAAGCAGCTTAGAACTAAGTTCCTGATAGTTAGAACAATTAATCAGTGGAACAACTTACCATCCAGTGCTGCAATACTGGAAGTTTTTCAGAAGATGTTGGATAACAATTTGTCTAATGTGGTGTAGGGTTTCCTACCTAAGCAGGGGGTTGGACTAGAAGACCTCCAATGTCCCTTCCAACATTCTTATTCTATTCTATTCTGTTGTGTTGTGTTCTGTTCCATATATCCTCTCCTCTCCTCTTCTCTCCTCCCCTCCCTTCCCCTCCCCTCCCCTCCCCTCTTCTAGTGGGACCTTCCATCTGGAATAATATTGTTCCTGCACACCAGGAGTCTCCATATGATCAGAGACCCCTGCTCCATACAATTCCCATCCTGACGATTTTCAAGAAGTTACTGAAAAACCAACTCTTCTCTCGGCCTGGGGACTGGCTGATAACGAGATTATCAGATTTTTCTTGGATGAGTTTTTGTTTTGTATATCTATCTTTGGCCGCTTATTAATCTTTTTTTTTTTTTAATCCAATCTTATTCTTTGTAGTAGTTCTTTTTTTTTTGAACCGTAAAGTCACCCAGAGCTGTTAGATTTGGGCATCCTCCAAATTGCTTTAATAAGCAAATACATAAATTGTTATCTTGGGCTTGACTTGCCGTGTTTGTTAGCAACAAAGCCACCTCCTCCCACATCTATTCCATGTCAGGAACAGAACGATTTTCCTGCTCCAGCATTACAGGGAACTTAACATTTATTATATTACGAGCCAGGAGAGTCCATCTATTACTCGGCTGATTGGAAAAGAGAAGAAAGCTTGCATTCTTATTCTGAAAAGTTTAGATTACATTCCTATTAATAATGCATCTCATTTTTTATTCCCTTCTTTCATTAGAACTGGGACCCTTGCCAAGATCAATTAGCTTAATAACCTTACTTAGTGCTTCTTTCCACGTCAGGAGAAAGCTGCTTTTCTTGTTTGAAATAAAGCTTTGCTTTATTGTATTATTGACACCGCCAGTAATCATTTATAAAAAAATATTTTATCCATCCCGTTTCCACCTGAAATGCTTTCCTCGTGCCTCACGTGAAGAGATCAGTCAGCCGATCTTCTTAACAATGTCATCCAAAGCAGCGGTCACCAACTGGTGGTCTGTGGACCATTGGTGGACTGCAAGAAAATTTTGGTGGTCTGCAGAAAACTTATTTGCCTTTTTTATATTGCACTAAATCAGGGATCCTCAAACCTGGGACGGATACTTGCAATGAATGTTTGTGTTGCTGCAGAGAGTCTCCCCCTTTGGGGTCTTTTTGTGTGGGTTGGAGGGGGGCAGAAATTCTGACTTGGGGTCTGCTTCAGCCTCCTGGTGTGGGGCTTTGGGCAAAGGCTGGAGGGAAGAGCCGCTGGTGGCAACGAGCCAGAGGGCCTTGTTTCAGTGGGACTGCATCATGGCCTGGACCTGGCTGACCATCTCAGCCCACTGAGCCTCTAGGCGCCGGTACCTGGCTTTGCACTCTCACAGGTCTTCCCTCTGCTGGGAAAGCCTAGGCTCGTAGTCCTCAGTGAGGTGCTTCTGCTGAGCCTCCTTCTCGGTCAGATCCAATCTGAATTGAGCTGTTTTGCCAACACTTTTTCGTGGTGGCTGCTTAGCTCCATCAACTGGTTCCTATTGGGGCCCTAAGGAGCCCGGGCGGGCAGGCGAGGCGTGGCTGGGAGGGGAGGGGCAAATAGAGGCTGACGAGGCGCCCCTCGACGTGTGTGACATCAAGTTTATTTTATTTATTTATTACATGTATTTATATGCCGCCCTTCTCCCGAAGGACTCAGGGCGGCGAACACAAGTTAAGAAACATGTATAATAAAATCACATTTTAAATCAAATAACTAATTAATGACAAATAATAAACCCAGAATCAGAGTCAGCCTATTTGCTTGAACAGCCAACGACGAAAGGAGCGGAGATCAGGAGCCGTCCGGAGCTCGGTAGGTAATTCATTCCAGAGGGTGGGAGCACCCACAGAGAATGCCCTACCCCTGGGCACCGCTAGATGACACTGGCCCCTCCCACCCAGTCACATGATCACCTAGCCACGCCCACTCACCCGGTCATTAGGCAGATCGTATTAGTGGTCCGAGGGATTTAAAATTACGAATTTAGTGGTCCCTGAGGTCCAAAAGGTATGTGGCCCCTGATCTAAAAGACATGGAGGAAAAGGTAAGAATGGAAAGGGGAAAAAAAAAAAACCAAACCAACAGCCAATTTGAAGAACTAGTTTTTAAAATAATCCTTTTTTTAAAAAAAAATAAAATAAAATATTCACTTGAAATGAAGCAGTTCAAGAAAAAAAGGACACGGTTTTTGATCGTTCAGAAAGCCCAGAAGAAATATTAGATTTATTCTCCATTTGTGGAACCTCTTCTCTCCCCCGAAATAGCAGAAGGAGCTAAATACAGATAGTCTTTGGTTGTCCCAAAGGTGCTTTTTCAAAAGGCAACTGGATTTTCTTGGGTTTTTTTCCCCCTTGAAAACATTTCGCTTCTCATCCAAGAAGCTTCTTCAGTTCTAAATGACTGGTGGGGAATGGAATAGAATAGAAAAGAATATAAATCCTTCCATTCCGCAACAGTCATTTAGAACTGAAGAATAGATGAGAAACGAAATGTTTTCAAGGAAAAAAAAAATGAAGGAAAACCAGTCATCTTTTGGGGGAAAAAAACCCTTGGGATATCCAAGAAGATGTCTTACAACATATTCAATTCATGTATAAAAAACACAACTAAATGTTTTGGCTTATGACATTTATATTCTGAGATTCTAATTTCTGAGAATTATGAGAAGAAGTTGTCTAACGTTGAATACAGAAAACAGTCATGATGAGATCTTTGTTGTTAGTTGTGAAGTCATGTCCGACCCATTGCAACCCTATGGACAACATTCCTCCAGGCTTTTCTGCCCTCTACTATCCCCCGGAGTCCATTTAAGCTCACACCGACTGCTTTGGTGACTCCATCCAGCCACCTCGTTCTCTGCCGTCCCCTTCTTCTTTTGCCCTCAATCTTTCCCAGCGTTAGGCTCTTCTCCAGGGAGTCCTTCCTTCTCATTAGGTGGCCAAAGGATTTGAGTTTCATCTTCAGGATCTGGCCTTCTCAAGAGCAGTCAGGGTTGGTCTCCTCTAGGACTGACCGGTTGGATCGCCTTGCAGTCCAAGGGACGCTCGGGAGTCTTCTCCAGCACCAGAGTTCAAAGGCCTCCATTCTTTGGTCTTCAGCCTTCCTTATGGTCCAACTTTCACAGCCATCCATTGCAACTGGGAAAACCAGAACCTTGACTATACACACTCATGATTAGACCTAAAAGGATTTAAATCAAATGTCGCTGTGAATTTTTTCAATCATATTCAGCCCCTTTCTTCTTAACCCCCATTGTCTTCTAGTTAACAATAGTGTAAAATACGTAGGAAGAAATAATGTGTTATTGATTCAGCATATATATAATTGGCATAAACCCTTCAAAACAAGAGAAGAATGCATCTTGGGAGAGAAAAAAAGCGAGAAAGCAATATCCTGCTACCAAAAATTGAAATCATAAGGGGAAGGGTTGGGAAGAAACAGGGAGAAGACAATTGTCTTAGATTTATTCGGAAAAATCAGAATTACTTAATATTTCAGGCATGAAAACATTATGAAATGAATATATATATATATTCATAACGTGAAATGAATATATTAGAACCTGTAAAAAACTAAGATTTTTTACGGGACTAACTTCAGGTAAAATGTGTCTATGGAGATTCTCAGTCATCCAGGTTCATGGTTGTCCCAAAAGTGCTTTTTTTTTTTTTTTTTAAATTTCAAGAGGCAACTGGACTTTCCGGTTTTTCTTTGAAGACGTTTCACTTCTCATCCGAGAAGCTTCTTCAGTTCTGAATGGATGGTGGGGAATGGAAGGATTGATATTCTTATCTGTGTCTTCATCAGGATCACAATCAGTGGTGCAAATGGGTGTGGAGCCTTCTTGGAACTGTTGAATGGACTGTATTATAGACTGGAGATAGATGATGTTGTATCCTTCCCCCTCTGTTGAGAGTGGGCCATTCAATTTTGACCTAGATGGCCTCTCTGATTCCTCTTTAGTTTAGCTAAAACCAGAGATGAAATTCAGCCGGTTTGGGCCGGTTCAGACGAACTGCTTGTTAAATTGCTGGCTGGCCCCTCCCCTCCCAGGAGTCCCCATGTGCCCTGTTTTGGCTCCCAGGTAAGTGCAGGAAAGGCCTACTAGGCCCAGGGGGGTGCAGGAGGCTGAGTGCTGCCGGTCACACCCCTGGCCACTCCCACCATGGCCACACCCACCCAGCCAGTCATTAGGGCAGACAACCGGTTGTTAAATTATTTAAATCCCACCACTGGCTAAAATGTGTTTTTCCCCCCAAGAATCCTGCAATAGAATGGGTCTGAAATATTATTTTTTGGGGGAAGGGGAGATGCAGGGAGAGATGCCATCAACATGTACAGGGAGTTCTTGACTTATGACCACAACTGGGGCCAGAATTTCCATCGCTAAGGTTGTTCAGTAAGTCGTGCCCAATTTTATTACTTTGCTTGCCACACTTATTCAGCGTATCACTGCAGTTCTTCAGCGAATCACACAGTTGTTAAATTAATCCGGCTTTTCCCCCATTGACTTTGCTTGTCCGAAACTGGCTACGATCACACAATCCTGGGAGGCTGCAGCTGTCATAAATACATGCCAGTTGCCAAGTGCCTGAATTTTGATCATGTGACGGTTGAGATTCTGCCAGTGGTTGTTAAGTGCAAGGAACAATTGTAAGTCAGGTGTTTGACAGCACCGCTGTAAGTTTGAACACTTCACTAAGTGGTCTCTCAAGAAGAAAATTCCACCTTCATCACGTACCTGTGGTGGTTCCACCACAAATGCCTATTCGGCTTAATATAGATTCTTATATTTTAAAGTAAAAAAAAAACCCTAGAATAATAGAACATAATTGAAAGGGATCTTGGAGGCCTTCTAGTCCAACCCCCTGCTAAAGCAGGACACCCTGTACCATTTCAGACAAATGGCTGTCCGATTTCTTCTTAAAATTCTCCAGTGATGGAGCACCAATAACTTCAGGTGGCAAGCCATTCCAATGGTTAATTATTCTCCACCATGTTAAAGAACATCAAAGACCCCACAGTTCAACCCTGAGCTACGAATATTTTCTCTTTATCAGTGTGAATTTGCATGCAGGCCAGTGGTGGGTTCCCCCCAGTTCAGTCCAGTTTGGCCGAGCTGGTAGTGGTGATGATATGACATCACCGAACCAGTTTTCTTTGTTCAGGAGCTGCCCGCCCCCGTGTTATTCTTACCTTTTATTTGGCTTCGCCCCAATCTATTCGCTGCCTCCCGAGTCCCAGCTGATCGGCTAGAAGGGAAAAAAAAACTGTTTAAATGCTTGCCGTGTGGCTTCAAAGGGCCGCCCTACAGCTGATCAGTATTAAAAGGCAGTGTGGTGGTAGACCAGTGTGCTCAAAAAACAAATAGGTAGACTGGTGCCTCCAAGAACAAATGGGTAGACGGGTACAGCTCTGCAAGCAGTTAAAAGCCTGGTAGACCAGTACCTCTGCTAAATCCTAAAGAATTGTCACATGACCATCAAACCACACCCACAAAATAAGCCATGCCCACAGAACCGGTAGTAAAAAAAAATTAGAACCCACCCCTGATGCAGGCCTGCATATTAGAACTAAGTAGAATTTGTTCTAATAGTAGAATAGTAAGATTAAAACAATGGCTTCTTGAAAAAAAAGCTGCATCCACACAAGTGACATTACCCGCTCTTCCTATCCGCCGTTCAACCTTAGCTCGTCAGATCTCTAGAGGTTTCCCCCAGTAGTTTGAGGTGGAGAAACAGTTCACAGGAAGCGGAACTACCATTGTGGAGAAATCCGTCCATTTGCTCAGGATCAGATCAGTCTTAGGTAACCTCACGAGTCGTCAGGTCCCTCATCTGAGCTATCTTGGCCCAGTTTCTGTCCAACTCCAAGAAGATACGAGTGACGGTATCTTCCAAGTGCTTCACGAGTTCATAACGATCTGTAAGAACATTAGCCTGTAACGATAATGCAGCTATGAAACCGATGGGCAGCTGCGGTTCAAAATGGCCCATTAACTCTTGTGCAACTGCTGTAAATGGAAATGTTCTGGATACGCTGAGAGGTGGGTTAGAAAGTTAAGCTGCTATTTGGCTTTCCACCATTACACTGATCTCAAGAGCCATACAGACGCTGGGAGTTTGTGATTTCCAAAATGTAATTTTATATATATATCAGGGGTGGGATTGAAAAATTTTAGCAACCGGTGCTCTGCCCGGTGACTGGGTGGGCGTGGCCATGGGAGTGTGGCCTAGTTGGCTTCCTGCACCACAGGGAAGGGGGGTTCTCCCTCCCCAGGCTCCAGAGGCTTTCCAGGCCTGTTTCTGGACTTCCGGTACTTCTAGTAGGCCCATTTTTCACCCTCCCAGAACCTCCGCATGGGCCCTGCAATTACCTGAAAGTTACCTGAATCCCACCCCATATATATATGCTCCTGGAAGAACGAAGCCGAGAACACCAGCCTGAAGATGACGAATGAGACTTCGTCGAAACATCGCCAAGATACTTCCAATTCTACGCGGGAGAAGACCCGAATAACCAAAGACCTACATACAAACACCCGCAAAAACCTCAGAAAACATATATATATATATATATGTTTATATACATATGTATATTTATATATATATTTGTTTTGCTATCGAAGCACCTGGTCTATCCCAATATGGGAGCGAGCCTACTGCTTCCCTTTCTCCTTTCAGCTCCAATTCAGGAGCCCTCAAGCATTCAGGACAAACCATTTTATACTAAATTTATATTTTGCTGATAAACAAATAGAGACAAGTATCGATCAATTTCAAGCTGTTTAGCTCTCATCAGCTAGCCAAGTTCGAATCCGAGTAATGGCATGGCTAGCTGATGAGAGCTTAATAGCTTGAAATAGATCTATACTAGTCTCCCTTTATTACTTTATCAGCAAAATATATATATATATATATATATATATATATATATATATATATATATATATATATATATATATATATATATATACACACACACATATACACACACACATACACATACATACATACATATGACATACATTTATAAATATATAAATGTATGTCAACTTCTGTGATATACTGTATATATGAAGAAAGAAGAGAGGGGGAGAGCGAGAAGAGAAAGAGAGAGATGTATATATAGCATATATAGAGAGAAAGAGAAAGAGAGTCCTATTTTGCCCATTACGTTCTCCGCTGCTCCCGGTGTTGGCAATGCAGTCGCCACCCAATTCTTCATTTTACAGCCCTGCATATTACCGAAGGCAGGCTTTCCCCCTCTTTTATCGAGTCCACTTAGTTCATCTATCTCCATTAAGCATCTAATAGTTACACTGAGCGGAGATGACATTTTAAAATAAGAGTAAATGTTGCTTAACTCCATAAAGCCACGATCAACTTTGTGTTTCATCATTCGGCGCGCAGAAAAAAATGGTGATGGATTTTTCTTTGTTCACTTTTGTTCCTCTTTGCTTCTGCGGGCTTTATTTTATTTTATTTTATTTTTAGTAGTAGGTGATACTGGCAAATTTGGGGAATTCATTTTTTACTTCGGTATGCTGGTTGTTCAGGATGAAGAGTGAGAGGAAAGCCTAAATGTGGCGTGTACAGGATGTAGATCAGGGGTGTCAAAAGTCGATTTCATTGAGGGCCGCATCAGGTTTGCGTCTGACCTTGAGGGGGTGGGGTTGGGCGTGGCCAGGGTGGGCGTGGCCAGCTCAGTGTCATTCCTGTTGAGAGCGCCCGAACACTCTGCCAGTGAAAACAGGCTCCCGAGCTCTGTTTTGGGGTCTCCTGCAACCCTCTGCCAGTGAAAACGACTTACGACCACAATTGAGGCCAACATTTTGGTTGCTAAGTGAAACATTTGTGAAGAAGGTTTTGCCCCATTTTACGACCTTTCTTGCCAGAGTGGTTAAATGAATTGCTGCCGTTGTTAAGTTAGTAACACGGTTGTTAAGTGAATGTGGCTTCCCAGTTGACATTGCTGGTCGCCAAAGATTACCCAGCAAGACCTGATGGCCTAGAGGTGGAGCTCTTGCCTCACAATCTGGAGCTTGTGAGTTCGATCCTAGGTAGAGGCAGATGTAGGGTTTCCTGCTTGGGAAGAGGGTTGGACTTGATGACCTTCAAGGTCCCTTCTAACTCTGTTAATCTGTTAAAGGGGATCACTTTACGGGTCACAGCGACGGTTATAAATACAAACCTTTTGTCAAGCGTCTGAATTTTGACCGTGGGGACGCTGCAATGGCCATTAGTGTGAAAAACGGTCATACGTCACTTTTTTTCAATGCAGATGTAACTTTGAATGGTCACTAAATGAACTGTTGTAAGTCAAGGACTATAGGCGTGTTCACTTTAAATCCATTTCATATTTTTTTGGTTCCTAGCTGAAGATTGAGTTAGCCCCTAAAGGAGTAGGATACAGCCTAATTCACTCTGCAAAAATCTTGAAAATTTTCAGTTGATTCACTTTTGAGGAGTGATCTCTTCTAACTAGCCAACTGCCTGATATATACCCTGCTTCCCCTAAAATAAGACTCAACGAGAAAATAAGATCTAGCATGATTTTTCAGGATGCTCATAATATAAGCCCTACCCCCCAAAAATTAAGCCCCAGTTAAAATTGTCAATCGGATGGATGCATTTAGTACCATATTTCCCCCCAAAATAAGACCTAACCAGAAAATAAATCTTAATGCATCTTTTGGAGCAAAAAAATAATATAAGACCCGGTCTTATTTTTGGGGAAACACGGTATATATTTTTATCCACTAAGTTAATTGTTTTATTGTATAATGCTTAACGCATTGTACAATGCTTAAAGCATTGTAAGCCGCCCTGAGACTCCGGAGAAGGGCGGCATATAAATCAAATTAAAAAAACCAAACAAACCCACAAACGGTATGTTAAAGACAACAGATAATGAGATGTGTCCCATGTCATTAATATAATAGAAATTTAGAAATGGCTGCTGGTTGGATGATATAGATCAAGGGTGTCAAAAGTCGATTCCATTGAGGGCCGCATCAGGTTTGCGTTTGACCTTGGGGGAGGGGGCGGGTTGGGCGTGGCCAGAGTGGGCATGGCCAGCTCAGTGTCATTCCTGTTGGGGGCGCCTATGGTGGCCCAAACACTCTGCCAGTGAAAACAGGCTCCCGAGCTCTGTTTTTGGGTATCACGGCCTCCTGCAATCCTCCGCCAGTGAAAACGGAGCTCGGGAGGGCCCTCCCGAGCTCCGTTTTCACTGGCGGAGGGTTGCAGGAGGCCGTGGTACCCCAAAATAGAGCTCGGGAGCCTGTTTTCACTGGCAGAAGCACTGTGGGCCGGTCCTTTACTGTATCTAGGGCGGCCCTGCGGGCCAGGTCTAAGTACCCCACAGGCAGGATCCGGTCCTCGGTCCCTGAGTTTGACACCCCTGATATAGATGAATTAATCCTTTAAAGATATGGGTGGGGGAGTCAAATATGGTTTCTATAACATTTATGAACATAATGACATAGTCAGGAACATGCCAAGGTCCCCCAAAAAAGAAAAAAATGGTAGAACGATTCAGGAACAAGAATTTACCATACCTAAAGCCAGTTGGTGAAATTGTTTCTAGCAATAAAAGATAGCAGATCTTCCCTAGTTGAAATGCTCTCCTTGCAATACAGGCCTTCCTTCAGTTAAGGAAAGATGTCACGAAAAGAATATTGAAATATTTAACTTTAATCTTTTTTTGGGGGGAGACACTCCCCCAGTAATAAAAAGGAACGTCATTGTGAAGAAGAGATAAGTGCCTTAGATTGAGTGAGTTGTTTTAAAAGAAATATATTAAAGTAGGGAGATAATTTTGTTTCTGCTGTGCTTAAACAATAGGGAGAGAAATCCAGATTTTTTTTTCTATGTGTCTAAAAGGAAGAAGCGAATACTTCCCCTAAACATGTCTGCTTTGCGTTTGATTCGATACATCTCTCTCCTTCTCACGTTATTTGATTTGGTTTGGGAATTTATTTTCAGGACAGAAACATTTTTAATATATCAAAAATAGATGTTATCACTCGATATATTGAGTTCTTTGGGGTTTGGCATTTTCCTCGCAAACATTTCATTAGTTTCCTCCAGTAACTTTGTCATTGCGATGTCCGGCAGTTCTAACCCTGAGTTAGACCCATTCTCCTTTATTGTATAATTGGAGGCAACCTGAGATAAAAAAACCAAGAACATGAGAATTTAAATGAATGAAGCAGACACAACGATTTTCTGGGAGACTTAAGGGTTATAGGGTAAGATCTTCCAAAGACTGCCATCTTGGGACCATTGAAAATATTAAAATGGTTATCAAACTTGGGCTAAAGTCACTTTGCATAGGGGAAAGATTGTCGATGAGAAATATTCCCGGATATTAAACATCACCTTCGTTAAAAGGAAGGAGTATATTGTTGACATGAAATAAAAGTCCGTAGGTGAGAAGAGTAAATAAACATTGTCGTTTCCACTCCGATTCCAAAAATTTAATAGAAAATTGCCAAAGAATTTTAACATAAGCGATTGTAGAGGGCATAGGGAAGGGCCCCTTAGGACGGAACAAATTCTTTCTGGATTCTTATGGATTCCTCTTATATGACACAGGATTTAGAAATTGCAGAAATGTGTAGGTGTTGCAGACCATTATTTTTTTGTGTGTGTGTGTGTGTGTGTGTTGAAACATGCCTGAACTTCAGGATCTCCCCAACGGGGGAGGGAGGGGGGAGGAGGAGGAGGAGGAGATGTTTGTGGATGTCCCTGATTTTTGCTTATCAGATATCTTGTAAATATAATTGAGAATGTTCCCATTTCCGGCCTTCGGAGGGCTTTCGGAGCCCAGGAGAGGCCATTTTCGCACTCCCAGAGGCTCAAGGAAAGCCTCCAGAGTTGTGGTGCAGGAGGCCAAGTAGGTGTGGGGGACCATGTGCGTATGCACAGGTGTGTGTGGGGGGGGTTGTGTGTGCATGCCCAGGGGCGCACACTCCATTATGGGTGCCGGCATGCACACACACACACACACACACACACACACACACACACTGTAGCCCATGTATGCACGCACTTTTGGCACACGAAGGGAAAAAAGTCAGCCATCACTGACATAGACCAAGTAAACAAGTTCTCTTCAACTCCATGGAGATGGAGACCCCTAGGTTTCCCATCTAACACTTCAGTTGTTTGAGCCGCTCTGGCTTCTAGTTTCTTTCCAGGTGCAAATCAAGGTTCTAGTCCTCACCTTCAATGCCCTCTATAGCATAGGGCCAGGTTATCTGCAGGACCATCGTTCCCTATGGACATCCTCCTGTCTTACTACAACAGATAGCATGGACGTGCCCTGGTCCCTTCCCCTAAATATTGCCATCTGGTGGGAGCTAAGGAGCATGTCTTTTCTGTGGTAGCCCCTGCCCTGTGGAACTCCTTGCCCCATGAAATTCAGCTAGCCCAGGGGTCGGCAACCTTAAACGCTCAAAGAGCCATTTGGACCTGTTTCTCACAGAAAAGAAAACACCGGGAGCCACAAAAACCTTTTGACATCTAAAATGAAGATAACACTACATATATCGTTTTTTTACCTTTATGTGATGTACAAAAACCCCTTATTTATCGATGGTTGGCCTATTGGGGGTCGAAAAGCTCAATAAATTGCATGCCGGGTGGGTGTTGCACATTGGCAGTTGTGGCGCATATTTTGAGCGACAGGGAGCCGCAGCAGAGGGATGAAAGAGCCACATGCGGCTCCAGAGCCGTGGGTTGCCGACTCCAGGCTAGACTTTTGCAAAAGACCTGAATTTTCCCCCAAACCCTGGGATAAGAGACTTTATGACGGGGTGCCAGATTTTTACTATTATTAATGTGCTTATTTTTATAGTTTTATAATGGTTTTTATATCGTTTTTATTTCTGTTTTGGAGCTGCCCGGATTTGGTTATAAGATGGGTGGCTATGTAAATGTTTGAAATCAACTTAACATTTCATGGTTTCTAGCCTGGTGCCTTAACCACTGGACCAAACTGGCCCTCTTTTGTTAAGAACCTTAATATTAAAACATTTGTTAAGGTTTAACATTCATCCGCGTTTTATAAAGATAGCACTGGATGTTCCTTTATATTTTAAAACACAAATTATCTGGTGATGTTTCCATGCAAAACTTGAACAAACACAATGGAACTAATTCCCCGGTTAAGCAGAGTGAAATAATAAGGTGCTTCGCTATAGGAACCAACATTTAATATGACCTTAAGTTTTAATAATCACACTAGATTGTAACAGTAATTTCAAGGGAAATATAAGAAAAGTAGATTTTAATTTTTAGTCCAAAGGTCAATCCAGAACATTATCCTCTCTTTTTTTATTTCTTTCAAAGTAATTGAATATTAGAGAGAGAGAGAGGAAAAAAAAAACAATAACTGAAAACCTGGATATTTCTCAAGTTGGAGGAAAGCAGATTGTGGTGTGGGGTCTCCTGCTTGAGTAGTGGGTTGGACTAATCTTCCAACTCTGTTATTCTGCTCTGTTACTCTGGTTGATGGTTAGGTAAAGAATCCTAAGGTAAAGGTAAAGGTTCCCCTTGCACCTATGTGCTAGTTGTTCCCGACTCTAGGGGGCGGTGCTCATCTCCGTTTCAAAGCCGATGAGCCAGCGCTGTCCGAAGACATCTCTGTGGTCATGTGGCCAACATGACTCAACGCCAAAGGCGCACGGAACGCTGTTCCCTTCCCACCAAAGGTGGTCCTTATTTTTCTACTTGCATTTTTTTTTACGTGCTTTCGAACTGCTAGGTTGGCAGAAGCTGGGACAAGTCACGGGAGCTCGCCCCATTACGCGGCACCGGGGATTCGAACCGCTGAACTGCCGACCTTTTGATGGACAAACTCAGCGTCTTCGCCACTGAGCAAAAACAATGACTGGAAAAACAGTGGTTTCTCCTTCACTGGTTATATTCAAGGAGTCATTTAGTAGCCTTTTCAGCGGCTGATGGTTTAACGTGGAGACTTCCACAGAACGATAGGCAGGCGTGATGGCCCCATCCAGTCTCATAATTCTGTGAATTTAATAAGAACCCTCATTGAAGTTTTGGCACAAACACAGGGAAATGCATCTTCTTTAGAAATGTGGGTACTATATCAGGGGTGAAATCTAAAATTTGCTACTACTGGTTCTGTGGGCGTGGCTTTGTGGGGGGTAATGTGACTGGGTGGGCGTGGCCATTTTTTTGCATTTCACCCCGGTTGTTCAGGCTATTCTTAAAAAACCTCCAATGTTGAGTCACCCATAACACAAAAGAGATCACGGTATCCTTTGTCTTTCTTCTAATCTTTAAAATATCCACTCAACGTAATTCAATAAAACAATTTGAGTCCCTGGTCAGTGTTTGTTTAGAAAGTTGTAACCAGTTGGGAACATTATTTTCTCAAATTTCTCAAGTTGGTAGTCCTCAACTTCCGACCACAATTGAGCCCGGAATTTATGTTGCTCATTGAGAAATTTGTTCAGTGGGTTTTGTTCCATTTTCCGACTTTTCTTGCCATGTTTTGTTAAGTGAATCATTGCAGTTGTTAAATCAGTAACACGGTTGTTAAGTGAATCTGATCACATGACCCTAGGACACTATCATAAATATGAGTCAGTTGTCAAGCATCCAGATGTAAACCACGTGGTTATGGGGATGCTGCCATCGTCGTAAGTGTGAAAAATGGTCATACGTTACTTTTTTCAGTGCCGTCGTAACTTCGAACGGTCTCTAAGCAAACGTTCGTAAGTCGAGCACTAGCTGTACTCCATCCACAAAAGTGAGATTTCAAATGGATGAAATTAAAAAGGTATCAAATGCTAACGTGGACATTGCCTGGAGATTTTGATTGAAAAAAAAAAGAGTTTTCTTTTTGATCTGTGCTTATTTTTATACTGAAGCGGATGGAGATAAACTATTAATATTGAAGTCATAGGCCAAGCTTTAAAAGTATGGCGTGTTAACGTTCTATTCTTTAGAAATCTGTAAAGTCTTTGCAATGAATATCCCAAAGTAATTGAACAGGAAATGTTGCTTCAGGGGAAAAAAATGATAAAGTGCACTTAGTGTGATTTAAATGTCACAGTCAAACAAATTCAAAAGCTTTACTCAGAAATCAAATGTTACTAGGATCCTTGTAAACATGTTGATTCAGGAATATTTTATCTGCATTTATTGAGATGTTTAACTGTATATCCCTGTGGTGGAATTCATTTTTTTTTTTACTAACGGCCCTGTGGGTGTGGCTTGGTGGGTGTGGCTTGTTGGGCATGGCAGGGGAAGGATACTGCAAAATCTCCATTCTCACCCCACTCCAGGGGGAGGATACTGCAAAATCCCCATTCCCGCCCACTCCAGGGGAAGGATACTGCAAAATTGCCATTCCCTTCCCACTCCTGGGGGAAGGATACTACAAAATCTCCATTCTCACCCCACTCCAGGGGGAGGATACTGCAAAATCCCCATTCTCACCCCACTCCAGGGGAAGGATCCTACAAAATTACCATTTCCTTCCCACTCCTGGGGGAAGGATATTGCAAAATCCCCATTCCCACTCCACTCCAGGGGAAGGATATTGCAAAATCTCCATTCCTCCCCACTCCCGGGGAAGGTTACTAAAAGGAGCCTGGATAGCTCAGCAGACTAAAGCACTGTAATTAACATTCAGCTGTCTGCAATTACTGTAAGTTCGAATCTCACCAGGCTCAAGGTTGACTCAGCCTTCCATCCTTTCTAAGGTATATAAATTGAGGACCCAGTTTGTGGGGGCAATAAGCTGACTTTGTATAAAATATACAAAAGTATGAAGGCTATTGCTTGACATATTGTAAGCCGCCCTGAGTCTCCGGAGAAGGGCAGCATATATATATATAAAAATCCCCATTCCCTCCCCACTCCTGGGGGAAGGATATTGCAAAATCTCCATTCCCTCCCCACTCCAGGGAAAAGATACTGCAAAATCCCATTCCCTCCCCACTCCTGGGGGAAGGATATTGCAAAATCTCCATTCCCTCCCCGCTACCTAGGATCGAACTCACAGCCTCCTGATTGTGAGGCGGGAGCTCCACCTCTAGGCCACTCTGCCAAAAGAGAGATAATGATGTCTGAATTCTGATCAAATGACTATGGAGATTCTGCAATAGTTGTATGAGTGAAAAACGCTCATAAGTCACTATTTCAGTGCCTTTGTAACTTCAAACGGCCACTAACCGAACTGTTGTAAGTCGAGGATTACCTGTAGTATTATTTTCTTCCACTCTGAAAATAATCACAGATCACTGTTAATTTTTGGGATTCATAAGAGCATCATCTCCCACCCCAGGTCATTTATCTAAAGAGGTAATTTCAAACACAAGGATGTGCTCAGATCCAGCCCACAGGACCATCCTGGAAAAAGTAAGGGGTCAGCCTGCATCGCTTTGGCCTGTTTACCCAATGCAAAGAGGAAATATTGGGCCACCATGGTTTGGGCCCGGTCTACACAGTGCGAAGCGGAAACATGCCATCAGTTTGGGGATGTCGTGACCCACCAGCGGCCAACAGAGCTGGCAGCAGATTTGGACAGTGATGAAGTTGGGGAGGAACGTGGGCCAGTCCTGGAGTCTGGGGAAGACTCGGATGATGGCTTTGAGTCAGAGGCAGAGAGGGGGCCAAGGCCATCTGGTAGTTCTTTGCTGCCTCCGGAGTGTCTGAAGTCTGACATCAGCGAAGCAGAAGAACAGCGGGAGCCTGTTCCCAGTGTGCGCATGAGCAGAGCTGCCAGGAGACAGGAACAGTTAAGGAAACAGGGTCGACTTGGGAGTGAGGCTTGGAGAAGATTGGCCCCTCCCATAAGACATAAAAGAGGAACGAATGGGACGTGAGCTTTTGCAGGAAGCAATTAGTTCATCTGGCCGATTCAAGATTTGAAAATTCTGTTTGTGACTCTGTGCCAAGTTTGGCCTTGCCCTGCATCTGAAAATTAGCTCTTTGGCAACGTTCCACGTGAGATAGGTGGGTATTGATAACCTTCCTCTGAAAGACTGTTTATCAAGCTTTGCAGACTGTATATGAAAGTAATTGAATTGAATTAAAGAGGTTTGCCGGGACCTTGTGCTGTTTAATTTCTAGGGAAGCCTAGATCAGAACAGACGAGTGTCATCAAGTTGTCCATGCCCACCCAGTTTTTGTTTTTTTTTAAATTTGATTTATATGCCACCCTTCTCCGGAGACTCAGGGCGGCTTACAATGCATTAAGCCATAGCCTTCATACTTTTGTATATATTTATACAAAGTCAGCTTATTGCCCCCACAAACTGGGTCCTCAATTTACCCACCTTAGAAAGGATGGAAGGCTGAGTCAACCTTGAGCCTGGCTAGGATTGAACTCACAGAATTACAGGCAGCTGGATGTTAATTGCTGCCTTTAGTAGGAGGCATTAGCCCCCTACGCTACTCAGGCTCAGGCTGACTGGGTGGGTGTGTTGGCCACACCCACCCAGTCAGCCACACCCCTCCACTCCCCCAGGTTCAGCCACAGCCCTGATGCAGCCCTCAATGAAATTGAGTTTGACACCCCTGATCTAAAGGGCTCCACACATCCAGAGGTTAAATGGAACAGGATATTTTTCTCTAACCATTGTTGGCTTTTTTTATCCATTTCTAAAAGACACCGGAATGGCCCCAATTCTTTCTGCCTCATTACCTCTCTTGTAGGAGGCAGGGGAAATAGAGAACAAATTGGGAATTTCTGCACAGCAGGTTAGTTGAAAAAGCATAAAATAGCCCTAAAGAGTGAGAAGCACTTTCATTGATTGCTCCCTCAATTCCCTTTTCATTTTGTATCATCAAGATATAGATAACAGATAGTCCTCGACTTACGACCACAATTGAGCCCCCAATTTCTGTTGTTAAGTGAGAATATTATTAAATAAGAATTTTTCAAAAAAAACCCCAAACTAGTTTCTGTGGTGTAAGAGGAGGAGAAGAAAAATGAATTCACTTTCTGTGCAATTCCTTATTGTGTTTTATTACTTTTTTTTAAAAAAAAATGTTGTCTAGTGGACAAATTGCCTGTGAAGACAACCTTTGTTCAGTACAGATGGTCCTCGATTTACGACCCAGCAAATTTCTGCTGCAACACAAGACATTCGCTAAGTGAAGTTTGCCCCATTTTACGACCTTTCCCGCCACCGTTGTTAAATGAATCCTTGCCGTTGTTAAGATAATAACAAAGCGGTTAAGTAAATTTGGCTTCCCCATTATTTGACTTATCGGAAGGTCGCAAAAGGTGAGCACATGACCCTGGAACCCTGCAACCGTTGTAAATATGAGTCAGTGGCCAAGCGTCCGGAGTTTGATCACGTGACCGTGTGGTCATAAGTATGAAAAATGGGCTTAATTCGCCTTTTTCAGTGCCATTGTAACTTTGAATGGTCATCGAACAAACTGTTACAAATAAAGAACTATCTGTGTATAGACCAGGAGTCGGCAACCGTAAACACTCAAAGAGCCACAAAGGTCCTAACCGGAAGCCCCATTCAATTCTGGAACCGATAGGAAGTCCGGTTCCCCTGACCATAGAGTCTCCTCCTAGCATGTCATCCTTTTTCCTCTACCTGTCCTAACCTAAAACCCTATCAATTGTGGAGCCGACTGGCGACAGGGAGTCGCAGCAGAGGGATGAAAGAGCCACATGCGGCTCCAGAGCTGCAGGTTGCCTCCTGGTGTAGACATATAGATATGAATCATCACCTTCTAAAACAGTGCTTAGCATCACAGTATCTTTTTCAGAGGGCTACCTCGTTCATATATAAATGCTTTTTTGTTTCCAACTTTAAGCTCTTGAAAAACGAAACGAAATGCGGATCTTGATCATCAGACTTCAAAGGGCAGGGATGAGTAAGACACTTATTGATTTGTCCCCGAGCTCCAGTAATTGAATATTCCGCCGTCATAATAATGCTGAACTTTGATCCTTTGTGAATTAAAGCAAAATCACTTTTGGGGGAAGATCTGGCAATTAATACGAGATACCCAATGCCATAGATCCACCGGAGTTGAAGAGAAAGAGAGAAAATATCAGCAGCTGACACACAAGATTTTTTTTTTTTAATAATAAGGTAGAATGAAAAGAAGATTTGTGTTATTTGGTAGCAGAAGATTGCCACAATGATTTTAGCAAAGTACTGTCAATCAGTTAGGAAAACCAGCTAGCCCACACACATCATTAGTTGTGTGGTTACAGTCAGTGTGAGGATAGTGGCAATCACTAATTCAGGATTGCAATAATAATAATAATAATAATAATAATAATAATAATAATAATAATAATAATAATAATAATAATAATAATAATAATAATAATAATAATAATAATATGGTTCATTGCAATAACTGGGGATGCACGGATTGAAGATAAGCAGCAAGAAAAAATCACAAAGTACCGGGACTTGCAAATTGAAGTTGAGCGACTGTGGAAAAAGAAATTGTGTGTTGTCCCAATTGTAATTGGAACCCTTGGAGCAATACCCAAAGGGCTATCCCGCTATTTAGAAATTCTAAATTTACCGGACTTGAACATTTTGACTCTGCAAAAAAAACACCTTACTTGGAACAGCTTACATCCTCCGATGATACCTTAACAGTTCCTAGGTCCTTGGTTAGGACTCGAGCTGCTGAGCTATTAACCAGCCTCAAATTATTATTTAATACTAAAGATTAAATAATAATAATAATAATAATAATAATAATAATAATAATAATAATAATATTTTCACTGAGGCCCCTGAAAAAATATAACATGCAATTAGAAATTCCAGAAGTAAAAGACCCTTCCTTCCTTCCTTCCTTCCTTCCTTCCTTCCTTCCTTCCTTCCTTCCTTCCTTCCTTCCTTCCTTTCGTTCCGTCCGTCTACCTGCCTGCCTACCTACCTACCTACCAGTAGTGGGTTCCACATACCTTCGCTACTAGTTCAGAACTGTGAGCACATGCATGCACGTGTTCACTTCACTTGTGCGCAGCACTCTTGCGCATACACAGAAACTTCTGCGCATATGCAGGGCATCCGTGATGATGTCTGAGTGGGTAGGCAAGGCCTCCCACTGCCACCACTACCAGTTTGCTAGAACCGGGCGAATCAGTAGAAACCCACCACTGCTACCTACCTACTTAACTACCTATTATCTATCTATCTATCTATCTATCTATCTATCTATCTATCTATCTATCTATCTATCTATCTATCTATCTATGTCTGTCTGTCTGTCTGTCTGTCTGTCTATCTATCTATCTATCTATCTATCTATCTATCTATCTATCTATCTATCTATCTATCTATCTGATTCAGAATTTTATAGAGTTTCCTGCTTGAAGCAGGGGGTTGGATTAGAAAACCACCAATGTCCCTTCCAATTTTGTTATTCTGTTTTTATCAGTTTTAAAGAGGCATTTTGCTTTGATGAAACTTCAATCCAATGACTCTTAAAGAAGAAAGGAAAAGAAGTGGTAGGACCTGGGGATGACGTCAAAAGGGGGATCAGCCTAGAATCCCTACATAGCCACAAGCGAACTAAGCAGCTGCTGATAGTTAAGAAGATTGATATATTGTTGCCTAACAATATATCATTTTAATCAAACCTTCACATATGGATAGGAATGAAATGCTACAGGTTCTGATCAGTTTGCCCGAACCGGTAGTAAAAACTGCTACCAGTTCGGGCGAAATGGTATTTCTGGCGATCAGCTGTGCTGCACGATTTATATTTGCTAGAAAGCAGGAAATCCTTAGCAGAAGCAAGAAACAGACTCACGAAAATCCCCTTTATTTACTTCTTGTGAATTAATGGCATTCACCCACCGAAAAGTTCAGGCAAGAGTCCTTCAAGGAGTTAACTGCAGTTACAGACCTTATCAGTTCCTTGCGATAATTGCAAGGCTGTGAGCTCCCAGTCGAAAGGCTGCAAATTAACTTCTGGCAAGCAGTCTCTGGGCACGAAACACAACGAGCAAAATCTTCAGAAATACGAACTGTTGTCTCCTACAACAACCACTCTCCTTCTATTTATTCCCTAGCCAGGGAGGGGCCATTGAGCATCCTTGTTTGCTTTGCTTCCCAAGTCGACTCCTTGTCCTCTGTTGTTCACCTTTCCTAACAGCTCTGCATATACATGCATCTGGAACAGGCCCCAGCTATTTTTCCTCCTCACTCATCTCAGCCTCCAAAGACAGCTGCCTCTCCAGTGGCTGGGAAATGTCAGACAGCCCTGGCTCTATCTCTGCGTCCAACGCAGAACATCCATCAGAGCCTTCCCCAGACTCCAGGACTGTCCCAAGTTCCTCTCCAACCTCCTCATCATCCGAGTCTGCTGCCAGCTCTTCTGGCAGCTGGCGAGCCACAACAAATCCCATGGGGTTGGTAGCTCAGTGAAGCCACCCAGGACCGCTAGCCAAAATGCCTTCCCGGGCCATCCGAAGCTCTTGTCAAGCTTTGCAAATGGAGGAGATTTTTGATATATCCCATCCTTTGGCAAGAGCGCACAGAGCGGGCACCCAATCCAACCCGCTTACTCAAAAGCTTGATATTCTGAAGGTCTTCCCAGCTAGATAAATTCAACACCACTTTTGTGGGCAATTCAAACCTCTCAGCCTAAAAGCCTTTCCAAGGCCATCCCAATTGCTTTACTGAGATGAATCACAAAAGTAGCTTTGTAACCAGCCCCAACCAACATCACTAATGTTTTCTTTCTTTTCTTTTCTTTTTCTTTTTAAAGAACCTATAAGTAAGTTGGCATTCGCAGGTATAATAGCAGGGCAAAAGTTGCTTGAGAAGACAGATGCGCTCAGGTTTTAATGCTTTGCCACTTTATTAGAAAGACTGATCGCGTTTCTGTCTTCCCTTCTTGAAACGTGCCAAGCATGGCTGTAATTGATAGGCTGCACAGAAAAGGAGTGCGAAAGGACCATAAATATCACACTGGGAAAAAAAAAAAGAAGAAGATATTCCTGGCTGGAGCTAGGAGTAACTAAATAATAACTTGTTACGTATTCATCTTTCACCGTAACAAACTATTGTGTCAGTACTTTGAATCTGATCTACAAATCAACTTCTTTTTCCCGGTGTCTGTATTTGACACAAGCAATTGACTGGAAGGGAGTGCCTTCCTGTTTTTGTTTTTTTTTAAAAAAAATACTGATATCAGCTTACAGCTACGCTCAATATGGAAATCAATTTTTGTCTCTCTCGTATAATCCATAACAGCATTTTATGTCCTCTTTTGAAGTGACAAGCCCAACAATGTTTTGCTTCAAAAGTCAAGGCGGGCCTGTTTGTTTCTTGATCCTTTCCGATTCAGGATTTGTCGTCAAATCCCCCAAAAGGATTGGTTGTGAAACAGATAGATTTTGCAATGTTGTCCTGTGAAAGAGGTTGGATGAGAAGACCTCTAAGGTCCCTCCCAACTCGGTTATTCTGTTCTGTACTGTCTACTGTGGAGAACTCATCACTTCCACTTTCTCACGTCCAAAGTTGGAAAAACTGAACCAGGGGTGAAATGCTCCCGGTTCAGACCAGATCGCCTGATCTGGTAGCGATGGTGGCAGGTGGTTCGGAGAACCGGTAGCAAAAATCCCTGTGGAGCTCCCCTCCCATGCCCACCTGAGCCACGTGTTCATTAGAAGCTGTTTTTTTTTTTTACTTTTAAAAACATTTTTTCTACAACCTCTTCAGCTGAAAAAATGCTTTTAAAAGTTTTTTTTTAAAGCCTCTGATGATTGCGTGGCTCAACTGGGATCATCAGAGGCTTTTAAAAGCATTTTTTTCTACAATCTGCCTGAAGAGGGAAAAAAATGCCTTTAAAAGCCTCTGGCGATCCCAGCTGAGTTGCCTGATCGTCAGAGGCTTCTAAAAGCATTTTATTCTGCTTTTAAATGCTTTTAAAAGTAAAAAAAAAAAAAAAAGTTGGCCACGCCCACCGAGTCATATCACTCCCACCACCACCAAGCCACGCCCACAGAACTGGTAGTAACAAATTTTAGATTTCACCCCTGAACTGAACCATTAATTCCAGAGGTGGATTCACCTGGTTCTCTCTGGATCGAGCGAACTGGTAGCGGTGACTGCGGGAGGCTCCTCCCACCCGCCCGGACTTAATGTGTGAGCACTGTGCATGCAATGGCTCATACGCGGATGAGCCATGCACGCACTCACATTTGCAAGCCGGTAGGGAAGGTAAGTGAATCCTACCGCTGAATAATTCAGAGCAGAGCAATTTCCCCTCCCTGCAATTTTCATTTTTGGACATTCTCCTCTTTGTTTATTATTTTAATTGAATGCAAGTCCTGGAAGCTTATGCTGCGGAATGATTCATGCATTTTCTAAATAAATAAATACAAAAGTGCCAGAGGTTTTAGAATTGGCAGATGCACTGAATACCCAAAAAGGTTAATCAGATTATTTTTGTAGGGGGAAATTAGGCTGTCATTTGACATATGTGTAAAGAAAAAAAAAATAAGATTTTGCTTGTTTTTAAGTAATTTCCAGTCAAAAGTAGTTTGCAGTAAAGTTATGAGATATTAATTAGTGTCAATGTATTTTTGGTTTATATGACAATGAAGGAAAACTAAACTTCAAGAAATGTTAAATAATAAGCATGTAAAAGCATAATGAAATAATATGGTTCCTAAGGCTTCAGCCGTGAATCACTGCAGTTGTTAAGTTAGTCACCCGTTGTTAAGTGAATCTGGCTTCCCCACTAACTAGTCTTGTCAGAAGGTTGCAAAAGGGCATCACCTGACCTGCAAGAGTCACAACTACATGCCAGTTGCCAAGTGTCCGAATTTTCAGAACGTGGCCATCGGGGTGCTGCAGTGAGCGTGTGAAAAATAGTCCTAAGTCATTTTTTCCAGTCCCATCGTAACTTCGAACAGTCGCTAAAGGAACTGTTGTAAATCAAGGACTACCTGTATCAGCCTCAATTCATAGTTTGCAAACCACGATTAAGCTCATCGTTTGCATTGAAGCGCAATAAATTGTGGCATAGTTCAGCACAGAATCTCAGCAAATAAGGTATTCACCAGTAGCCTTTCTTTATTTATGTGGTCATGGCTCATCAAATAATTGGATTTCACATACAGTATACAGCAGTGGTGAAAACTGAACTGATTTACTACCAGTTCGCTAACTGCGCATGCGCAGTGCACACCAAAACATCGGCTGAAGAGGTTGTAAAAAAAAAATGCTTTTCAAAGCCTCTGACGATCCCAGCTGAGTTGCCTGATCGTCAGAGGCTTTTTTTTTTAACTTTTAAAAACATTCTTTCTATAACCTCTTCAGCCAAAGAGGTTGTAGAAAAAAATGCTTTTAAACGTAAAAAAAAAAAGAGCCTCTGACTATCACGCTGCTCAGCTGGGATCGTCAGAGGCCTTTTTTTTTAACCTTTGAAAAACATTTTTTCTACGACCTCTTCGGCTGAAGAGGTTGTAAAAAAAAATGCTTTTCAAAGCCTCTGACGATCCCAGCTGAATTGCCTGATCGTCAGAGGCTATTTTTTTTAACTTTTAAAAACATTTTTTCTATAACCTCTTCAGCCAAAGAGGTTGTAGAAAAAAATGCTTTTAAACGTAAAAAAAAAAGAGCCTCTGACTATCGCGCTGCTCAGCTGGGATCGTCAGAGGCCTTTTTTTTTAACCTTTGAAAAACATTTTTTCTACGACCTCTTCGGCTGAAGAGGTTGTAAAAAAAAATGTTTTTCAAAGCCTCTGACGATCCCAGCTGAGTTGCCTGATCGTCAGAGGCTTTTTTTTAAACTTTTAAAAACATTTTTTCTATAACCTCTTCAGCCCAAGAGGTTGTAGAAAAAAATGCTTTTAAAAGTAAAAAAAAAAAAGTCTCTGATGATCACGCGGCTCAGCTAAGCATGGGGTGGGGCAGGGATTTTTGCTACCGGTTCTCCAAACCACCTGCCACTATCGCTACCGGATCGGGCGATCCAGTCCGAACCATGAGCATTTCACCCCTGGTATACAGAAAATAGAGTGATCAATCTGAACTTTAAAAGCTAGAAGACATTCTTACATCTTCCATTTCTACTCCCTCTTTAAGAAAACCGAATGGGAATATTCATAATGTTGTGTCTACATCTCTTCACACTATCTAGGATGCTCTTAACACTTTTCTATCTGCTTCCAGAGGGACAATGGAAGGGCTGGGTTGTGTAAGTGACAGCAAATGGTTTTGCCATTGCAGGGAGTTGTGATTGACACTTCTATTGCATCAATCTGTGTTTAAACTATCCAGAAAGAACAGAGATGGAAGTTAGCATTTTTTTTCTTTTTTGGCTAAAGATTGCTTTCAGCAGGGCCGATGCATTTAAGAGGCAATCTTAAAACTATTTTGGAAGGGGAAGAGGTTTCTTTAAATAGGGATGGGGAACAATAGCCCTTTTGATGAGCTGCAAACTGCAAAAGATGGACGAAAAGCAATGCATGGAAAGGACAGAAGCCACTTAAAATAAACTAAAGAACTTAGATCCTCCTCCTCCTCCTCCTCCTCCTCCTCCTCCTCCTCCTCCTCCTCTTCTTCTTCTTCTCCTTCTCCTCCTTCTCCTCCTCTTCCTCTTCCTCTCCTCCTCCTCCTCCTCCTCCTCCTTCTCTTTCTCCTCCTCCTCCTCCTCCTCCTCCTCCTCCTCCTCCTCCTCCTCCTCCTCTTCTTCTTCTTCTCCTTCTCCTTCTCCTTCTCCTACTCTTCCTCCTCCTCCTCCTCCTCCTCCTCCTCCTCTTCTTCTTCTTCTCCTTCTCCTCCTTCTCCTCCTCTTCCTCTTCCTCTCCTCCTCCTCCTCCTCCTCCTCCTTCTCTTTCTCCTCCTCCTCCTCCTCCTCCTCCTCCTCCTCCTCCTCCTCCTCCTCCTCTTCTTCTTCTTCTCCTTCTCCTTCTCCTTCTCCTACTCTTCCTCCTCCTCCTCCTCCTCCTCCTCCTCCTCCTCCTCCTCCTCCTCCTCCTCCTCCTCTTTCTCCTATTACAATCCCCCAACACAAACCAATTTTCATATGAAAAAGGCAGGAGTTGGTCCATAAGATACTCAGAAAATTTACTATTTCCCTCATTTGGCACATAAAGACCAATTACTCTTGATTTTATTCCATTAAATTCAATTTCCACTATTATAAAACTGCCATATTTATCTAGTAAAAGTAGCTTGGATTTAAGTGGTTGTTGTTGGGTTCTTTGTACAAAACCATTCCCTTAATCTTTTTTAACCCAGCAGATGTAAATTCCTCCCCTCGTCGTTTGTTTATTAAATATTTCTCATCTTGTTTCTTGATATGTGTTTCTTGAAAGCAACTTATGTCAGCGTTAAGTTTTCCTGGGTAATGGAATACATTTTTTGCACTTAGATGGGGCATTAGCCCCATTGATATTCCATATAATGAATTTATTTTCCTTCTTTCGGTGAAATTGGAAATTCCTGTGTGGACACCTCAGCTGTCTCTTCTTCTTCAATGTCAGCTTTTTGAGGTTAGTCTTATCCATCTCCATTTCTTCATCTGCATCCGAAATTAATTTGTGCCTGAACAAGAAATTCTTGACTTTGTCTATAGAATTCAGTCTGGAGAGGATATTAAATGAAGGATGATTAAAGCTTTGGCCCAGTTAATTAATTGCGAAGAAAAGGTCCTTGATCTCGAAAACGACAAAATGCATAGAGTAAACTTGAGAAAATTGCCAAGGGATGTCTTAGCTCATTTTGTAAGAAAAATAACGAGAGGCCGTGTTCTGGATTGCCATTTTTAATGTAAACTAAGAATGGACAATGTGGGCATAATAATTTGAAGGAAACTCCTGTCAGGATTTTGAGAAAAAGGAAAGATTGCTCATTCCTTACCGATATTCGGAAGGAGAGAAAAAATCCCTTCCGTTGAGAGAAACTTGAGGGAGTGATGCTTAACGTATCAAAAGTGCTTTTTCAAAAGGCAGATGGACTTGGTTTTTCCTTGAAGGCATCATCTCACTTCTCATCCAAAAAGCTTCTTCTGAACTGAGGAAGCTTCTTGGATGACAAACAAAACATCTTCAAAGAAAAATGAAGTCCGGTCGGTTTTTGGAAAAATCTCCTCTGGGACAACCATGACTTGGATAATTGAGAATCTCCCAGCTGGATATGTATCGTTCTTAAAACTTGCAAGTGTCTTCAAGGAACTTCAGAATATACTTTCTATTGCGTAGAAGCTGGGGGAAAAGAAACAACAACCAAGTTTTTTCATAGCAAGAATAGCAAGAAGAGAGAAAAACATATTTTCCTAAAGTTTTTTTTTAAAAAAAACAGAGGCTTAGACTGCCATGTTAAAAGTGCTAATATTTCCTTTTACAATGCTAATAATGGAGCCTAAAATTCCAAGCACCAAAATATTTCTTACCTTACTCCTGCTCCTATTGCCATTCATGGTTTATATTCATTATTGTGGAGACTGTATGCATTATTAGACACTTGAATTAATGTATTTTCTTTTTTTAAAAGAAATATACTTAAATCCTGTCCCTCGGTTTATTTTATTTTTCTTTTCTTTTCTTTTTTTCTGCCCTAAAAGGACAAGTTCCTACCCTTATGTTCTCTATGACATTCCTCATTTATCAATATAATTGCGGCTATTAGTAGTCGCATTCTGAAGTTTTGTTTTTAAAGATAAACAGTGCCATTTGCATTATTTATGGCGTCTGGCGGCCAGGGCAAGGACATAACTCTAGTCAGGAACTCATTTTCTGCATCGATTTCCCATTTTTAAGCATATAAAGAATTACCTCACGTGTATCCCAACCCAAACCTTTTAGGAATGGTTCAGCTTTAAATTGTCAGTGATGAAATGTTACTTAAAAGAGACGGATTGATCAGAAGCACAGCACTGGAAGTTTTTAAGAAGAGATTGGATCACCATTTGTCTGAAGTGATGTAGGATTTCCTGCCTAAGCAGTGGGTTGGGCTAGAAGACCTCCGAGGCCCCTTCCAACTCTGTTATTCCAAACTTCTAAATTTCCCTGGACAGTTTCAAAATATTTTAGCAAGAAGTCGCATCGTGCTTCCTTTCATTTTATTTTTCTTCTTTTGTGATTGCAAAAGCATGATTTACAGGCTTAGTGTGATGGGAGAAGCCAGTCCATCCTGATATGCTCCCTCCGTGACAGAGGAGATATTTTGTCTTACGAGTAATTTACAAAGCGTTTTGCAACACACGCTCTTCTCTCATTCCTCATACATAACCGTTTGCAGAGCTTTTGCACGGTTTCTAAACCTTGAGAAACTGCTGGGCTTCCCCTGAAAATGTATTTAGATCCTCGTTTAAGGAAGCTTCATCTCACTTTTAGCTCCTTTCAAGCTTGATAGCCAGCCTCTCTGTAGCATTAAATAGGGTTTTATTTATTTATTTAAATTTTTTTAAATTGGACTCAGCACTCAGCACTATCATAGGTATTCTATTTATTATTTGTATAGACATTTTTATATGCTGACCACTTCCTAAACAATTTTAAAAGAAATCCAGTGAAAGCTATAGCAGATATATGTATGTATGTTTATTTGTGTGTGTGTGTGTGTGTATTAAGTGTTTTTCTGTCGAAGCACCTGGTCTACCCCAATATGGGAGGGAGCATACTGCTTCCTTTTCGCCTTTCAGCTCCAATCTAGGAGCCCTCAAACAGTCACAATTTATTTATTTATTTGTTTGTTTGTTTGTTCGATTTATATGCCGCCCTTTCTCCGGAGACTCAGGGTGGCTTAAGCAATAGCCTTCCTATTTTTGTATATACCTGCTTAGTAGGGCTTTCGGCCCCCCCTAAGTGGTGTTCTTTTTTATACAAAGTCAGCTTATTGCCCCCAAAATCCAGGTCCTCATTTTACCTACCTTGAAAGGATGGAACGCTGAGTCAACCTTGAGCCTAGTGAGATTTGAACCTGCAGTAATTGCAGGCAGCTGGCAACTAAGTGCTACTTATGGGAGGGAAGCAGTATGCTCCCTCCCATATTGGGGTAGACCAGGTGCTTCGACAGAAAAACACTTAATCTCTCCCCTGACTCAAGCTGATAAAGGGAGGAGAACTTGTGGCTCAGAGGTTAATACAACTGCCTAATATGCAGGCAGCCCAAGTTTGAATCTGAGTAAGGGTACGGCCAGCTGATGAGAGCTAAATAGCTTGAAATAGATCTATACTAGTCTCCCTTTCTTTCTTTATCAGCAAATATAAATAAATATATATATAAATGTGTGTGTGTGTGTATTCTCATTCATCTGTACTCAGTACACCATGATGACAAAGTAAAAACAGAATTTTAGAAATGTCTGTAAGTTTATCAAAAAAAAAAATGAAAATACTGAAAAAAAAACTTTTTCTTCTTTTTTTGTATGCTATTGTTGTTAGAGATGAATGTGTGTTTTTGTTTTGTTTCATTTTGTTTGTTGGTTTTACTGTTTCACATTTTGTTATTTTGTGATAAAAGCAATACACAAGCAGATCGTATCTTTCACAGGCAAAGGTGAACTCTTTCTTAAGCCTAGACATTTTTTTCTCTGGCAACTCCATTCCAAAGGAGATTTTGCTCCAAGTCAGCACTGAGATATTATAGGCTAGCACAGGGGTGTCAAACTCGATTTCATTGAGGGCCATATCAGGGTTACATTTGACCTCGGAGGGCCGGGGTGGGTGGGTTGGCGTGGTGTGTGGCCGGGGGTGGGTGTGACCATGGGGGGGGGCATAACACGGGAGTTCTTTTTTTTTAAATTAGATTTATATGCCGTCCTTCTCCGAAGACTCAGGGCGGCTTACAATGTGTTAAGCAATAGCCTTCATACTTTTGTATATTTTTTATACAAAGTCATCTTATTGCCCCCACAAACTGGGTCCTCAATTTACCCACCTTAGAAAGGATGGATGGCTGAGTCAACTTGAGCCTCGAACTTGCAATAATTGCAGACAGCTGAATGTTAATAACAGGCTATTAGCCTGTTGAGCTATCTGAGTTGTGTCGGGGGCACCTGTGGTTGCCAAGTGCTAAGGCAGGACTTCCCTTCCTCACTCTCATTGTAATCTCCTTTCTTCCCTCCCTCCCTCCCTCCCTCTCTTCTTTTTCCTTCCCTCTTCATTCTAATTTCTTCTTCCTTCCCCTCTGATCTCCATTTTCGCTAACAGAGGCACCATGGACCAGATTTAAACATCCTGGAGGCTGGATCCAGCCCATGGGCCTTGAGTTTCACACCCCTGGTCTAGAACAATATGCCTCTGCAAAGCTATTGAATGAATATGAAATGGAAGCTCCCTTGATAGTTGCCACTCATCTCCTTCATTAAGGCGGTTTATATTAGAGCCATATTAAAACTTTAATATTAAATTATTTATTGGTTCAATTTATACGCCGCCCTTCTCCAGAGACTCAGGGCGGCTTACAATGCGTTAAGCAATAGCCTTCATACTTTTGTATATACCTGCTTAGTAGGGCTTTCGCCCCCCCCAAAAAAAGTGGTGTTCTTTTTTATACAAAATCAGCTTATTGCCCCCACAATCCGAGTCCTCATTTTACCTACCTCGGAAGGATGGAAGGCTGAGTCAACCTTGAGCCTGGTGAGATTTGAACCTGCAGTAATTGCAGGCAGCTGGTGCTACTTAACAGCACTTTACTCTGCTGCGCCACCAAGGCTCTTCTAATATAAATATAAACTTTCATATAAAGCTGGCTGGGGGAATTCTGGGAGTTGAAGTCCACAGGTCATAAAGGGGACATCGTTGCCCTGCTCTGGTTTAAATAGGAAGACGGGTCATTAGAAGTAGAGTAGAGTAGAGTAGAGTAGAGTGGAATGGAATGGAATGGAATGGAATGGAATGGAATAGAATAGAATAGAATAGAATAGAATAGAATAGAATAGAATAGAATAGAATAGAATAGAATAGAATAGAATAGAATAGAATAGAATATCGGCCAAGTGTGATTGGACACACAAGGAATTTGTCTTGGTGCATACGCTCTCAGTGTACATAAAAAGAAAAGATACATTTGTCAAGAATCATAAGATATGTCATAAGGTACAAATAAGCAATCAGGAAAAAATATCAATGTAAATCGTAAGGATCCAAGCAACAAAGTTTCAGTCATACAGTCATAAGTGGGAGGAGATGGGTGGTGGGAACGATGAGAAGATTAATAGTAATGCAGATTTAGTAACTAGTTTGACAGCGTTGAGGGAATTATTTGTTTAGCAGAGTGATGGTGTTGGGGAAAAAACTGTCCTTGTGTCTAGTTGTTCTGGTGTGCAGTGCTCAATAGCGTCATTTTGAGAGTAGGAGTTGAAACAGTTTATGTCCAGGATGCGAGGGGTCTGTAAGTATTTTCTCAGCCCTCTTTTTGACTCGTGCAGCATACAGTCCTCCACGGAAGGCAGGTTGGCAGCCATTGTTTTTTCTGCCGTTCTAATTATCCTCTGAAGTCCGTGTCTGTCTTCTTGGGTTGCAGAGCCAAACCAGACAGTTATGGAGGTGCGGATGACAGACTTAATTTTACCCTTAGCGTCCCCTGCTAAAGAAATCCAAATTTGGATCCCCTCTTTTTATTGCTCTAAATTCAAAGATCTCCTATCGCAAGCAGGAAGGCACGATAACCCAGGGATACATCAGAGAGCTCCTTTAGATCCAAGATCCTGGTTTGACCTTTGTTACAAATGGAAAAGTGTTATACCTCATTACCGATCCGTGTTATCTGGCCTCATTTATCTAATCAGACGATATCCCCCTTACTGCATTGTGCACAACAGAGACTGTTTGTGGACTACTTTAAAGGGTATTTGTCTAATCGCCGAGTTACGAGTTACAACACTGTGCCTTACTTTTCTCTCTTGAGGAATACTGTATATGTGTGCCTGGGGTTTATTCACACCAATTTGTATGCTACCTAATCAGCAGCCCTCTAATTCCTACAGTATAAGCCTTTTTCCGTTAATAGCATTTAAAATTGCAAAGTAATAGGAAGTCTTCTCTCTCTCTCTCTCTCTCTCTCTCTCTCTCACTCACTCACTCTCTGTCTCTGTCTCTGTCTCTGTCTCTGTCTCTCTGCCTCTCTCTCTCCCTCTCTCTCTCTCTCTCTCTCTCTCTCTCTCTCTCTCTCTCTCTCTCTCTCTCTCTCTCTCTCTCTGTTTTGGGTTGGGAAAAAATGCTGGGTGCAGATCAGACCATTAATAGTTAGAAACCACATTCCACCAGGGATTGTGTGTGTGTGTGTATGTGTGTGTGTGTGTGTGTGTGTGTTTTAAATAGCTCCAAAGTGTGCTGATAGCATCTTGCTGAAATCTATTCTTGGGTAAAGTCACAGGCTGTCCTCTCGGAACTGAAATTGCAAAGTCTTCTTACAGGTTATAATTTATTTCCCCAACGGCTGCCTAATTCAGAGAGGACTCCAAGGTCCATGAAATGATAGCAATCTTCCAATATTTGAGGGGCTGCCGCAAAGAAGGGGGGAGGGTCAACCGATTCTCCAAAGCCCCTGAGGGTAGGACAAGAAGCAATGGGTGGAAACTAATCAAGGAGAGAACTAATCAACAAAACTAAGGAGAAATTTGCTGACAGTGAGAACAATTAATCAGTGGAACAACTTGCCTCCAGAAGTTGTGAATGCTCCAACACTGGAAGTTTTTAAGAAGAGATTGGACAGCTATTTGTCTGAACTGGTACAGGAGCTCCAGCTTGCGCAGTGAGTTGGACTAGAAGAAAATGAACTGTTGTAAGTCGAACTGTAGTGAATAAATTTATAATTAGCATTTGATATACATATATCTTGCACCTGAAAGGGAAAAGACAGAATAACACAGACCTGCCATTAAGATCTTAGGTCAATGGTGATTCATTATTACCATTCACAATACACTAGCGTGGTGAACCTATGGTATGCGTGCCAGAAGTGGGAACACGAGCCGTTGCCCGGTTCTCTGGGAACACGAACCATTGCCCGTTGCTCTTTCGGGTTCCAGTGCGCTGGCTAGCTGGTCTTCTGGAGCCCTAGAAATTAGAAGAGCAGCCGCCTGGTGGGTATGCCCGCACCGGGAAGATGATCTTCTGCTTTCTGGTGCATACATGCACACTGCCCAGCTGGTCTTCGTCCACGCATGCATGCCAGATACTGGAAGACCAAGTGGCCGGTGCACATATACGCCCCAGAAACTGGAAGATCATCCTCCTGGCACTTGCATGCGCTTCAGGCAACTGCTCTTCTAGTGTCCGGCACGCACGAGTCCCATTTCGGCACTCGGTGCCAAAAAAGTTTGCCAACACTGCGACAAGCAGATTCCTGAGGGAATAAAGAACAAAAGGAGATAACTACATAAAAAGGTACCTCAGAAATGGGGCAGTCCTTCAAATATCACCTTTCCAATCAAGTGAACCAAAAAGTGTTCTAATCTGAGTAGATAGGAACCATATTCATTAACCCAGTTTTCCTAAAAGCTGAAGAAACTAGGTTATTTTTACACCTAGGCTTTTTTGGAGACATGGAAGGCCAAGGAAATTTATAGCGAATTTTTGCTATAAATGAGGAACAGCGATCCCAAGTTAAACCTTTAAAAGTCCAATGTGATGGGGTTCTTTTCATGATTGTCATCTTCTGAGGAGACAACCATTAATAAGTTAAATCCTTACTTGTCTATTCATGCCTGTATTTACATTTCCTACGTGAAGAACCGGTGAAGAAGCCCTCAATTTTCGATGTTCCGGTTGTTCCTTTATGTATTTGTTCATTCATTTCAGTGCAAATATAAAAATATTTGCCAGCAATTTAGAGGGTGGGTGGAAGGGGAGGCGTTTCTTATTATTTATGCATTATGTGTGCATTTATTAATTGAAATGCCATCGGTTCCAGTGACTCAGAGCACAACTAGAAATGTTTTAAAATCTGACAGTGGAAGAATATAAACTCCCAAAAGCCAAAATAATAAAAAAAAAAAAACCCCCAAAACCAGAAGCAACTCTTCAATTTCAGACGAAGCTTGTTCCACAATATAATCCCTGTCACGGAAGGGGGGAAAAGAAAGAAAAAGAAGAAATAATAATTAAGAATTGTGGAGTGCACATTTGGCAAAGCCTATTATTACTTAAAAGTATTGACAAAGGCTGTTTGAAGTGGCTGCTTTTGGGGAAAAAAAAAAAACTTTTAAAAATACACTCTGACACCTTTGTGCGAAGAGCAAAAAGTGGAGGCCAACAGTATTTTAGCCACGTTTTTATCAGTCCAATTAGCCGTTTACACCTTCTATGCTATGGCCTCTTAGTGTCACCTGAATGTCAGCAAGTTAGAAAGGCCTTTTGAAAAAGTTTGTCCAGGAAAACGTTTCTCGGCTCACTTAAGGGCTTAAGGCCGTGATGGTGAACCTATGGCACGGGTGCCACAGGTGGTACGTGGAGCCATATCGGTGGGCACGCAAGCTCAGCTCCGACACGCATGTGTGCGCCAGCCAGCTGATTTTTGGGCCTTCTGGGCCCACCAGAAGTCAGGAAACACACTGTTTGCGGCCTCCGGAGGGCCTCTGGGAGGGTGGGGAGGCCGTTTTTGCCCTCCCCAGGCTCCTAGAAAGGCTCTGGAGCCTGGGGAAAGCAAAAAATGGGCCCACCATGCCAAAAGCAGGGGGGAGCACCGGGGGGGTTGCATAGAATTATGGATGTGGGCACGCGTGTGTGTGACCCCACCACGCATTGGCACGCAATGGCTTAAGTGTTTGGGCTCCTTTTCCCACTGTTCCAGAACACCATCCTTGCACTCAATGGGATTTTTTTCCCCCCTGTGGGTATATAAGTACACAGTGAAACAGAGCCACCGTGAGTTCTAGTCCTGCCTTTGGCATGAAAGCTGGCTGGGTGACTTTGTGCGAATCAGCAGGAGATGGTGAATTCTAGTCTGCCTCAGGTACGAAAGCCACCGAGTGATTTTGGGTCAGTCATCAGGAGACTGTGAGTTCTAGTTCCACCTTAGGCATAAAAAGCCAGCTGGGTGACTTTGGGACAGTCACCCGGAGACGGTGAGTTCTAGTTTCATTTTAGGAATGAAAGCCAGTTGGCTGACTGGGCCAGTCACCAGGAAATGGTGAGTTCTAGTCTTAGGTACGAAAGCCACCGAGTGATTTTGGGCCAATCACCAGGAAAGGGTGAGTTCTAGTCCCGCTTTAGGCACGAAAACTGGCTTGGTCATTTATAGAAACATAAGCAATAAACGAAACCTAAGAAACAGGAGTGTGTGCTTGGTGCTCCCAGGATTGGCTCTTCGTTCACCTAAGGGGGAAGGGGGAAAAAAAAAGACACTGAATCAAAAATATAGGGTGGAGCTGTTTTGTCTTTTGTTTAGCAGATGGATGGACCCTCGCCCCAAACAGGAAAAAAAACAAAACCCCAAAAGCAGCTATCTGCCTCTGCCTTCAGCAGAACATTTCAGATTTTCTCATCCTCAATGTTATTCCTCTCCAGTTTCATTGGCACCCGATACCTGCTAAGTTGTTCCCATTCTCACTGCCAATTTGCAGAGAAAGAACAAAATCCAGTCTGTGCAAGCCTTCTGGCATCCAAGAATTATTCACAGATTCAGAGATTTTTTAGTTTTCAAGGAAAAAAAGACGAGAGGGGGTTGAATCCTGTAAGGAGGATGTTAAAAAAAAAATATAAAAAAAAAATTCAAGCCAGTGATTTGAAGCCCTGGACTTTTTTTGTGGGGGGGGGGTTGCACATTACAAAGGAGCATTAATTTCAGAGTTGTGGTCGCCATCTTGACTTTTCTGACCCATTCCCTGCAGACGTTCCCGGAAAGAGATTGTCTATTGGTGCTTTCGGTAGATTGTTTTAGCGTTGCTGTAGAAGAGTTACAAGAAAAATAGACAAACCATGGATCGGCTGTGAAAGGGAAATAATTACAGAATAACAAGAGTTGGAAGGGACCTTAGAGGTTTTCTAGTCCAACCCCCTACTCAGACAGGAAATCCTACACCAGTGAAGGCTAACTTTTGACGCCACTGGCCGGTGCGGGTGTATGCACAGGAATGCGGAAGAGGAGCCAACGTGCTATTTCAGGCACATGTTCCATTGGTTCGCCAACACGGCCATGTACCATTTCAGAGAAATGGTGGTCCAATTTCATCTTAAAAGCTTCCAGTGTTGGAGTTACCCACGACTTCTGGAGGCAAGTTGTTCCACTGGGGACACCATCTGCCTGCAATTACTGCAAGTTTGAATCTCGCCAGGCTCAAGGTTGACTCAGCCTTCCATCCTTTCTAAGGTAGGTAAAATGAGGACCCGGATTGTGGGGGCAATAAGCTGACTTTGTATAAAAAAGAACAACGCTTGGGGGGGGCCAAAAGCCCTACTAAGCAGGTATATACAAAAGTATGAAGGCTGTTGCTTAACGCATTGTAAGCCGCCCTGAGTCTCCGGAGAAGGGCAGCATATAAATTAAATTAAAAAATATATATATTCTCAGGAATCCTGGGAGTTGACGTCCACAGGTTATAAAGTTGACATTAGGAGGTGGGAGCAGATTGCTGGGGATTTTCACATATTTTCTCTGAAATCCTTTAGGTTTGGCTAGTTCTGAGGTGGTTAACCTCGTGTCCCGTGAAACGTTCTTCATCCTGTGAAGCGTTAATTTCCAAATTTCTAGACGAAACAGGAAGGTAGAATGGAAAACATAGCTGAGAACAGGCCTGTGAACAATGCTAAAAATTGCTCTTATAAATTTAAAATCAATCTATCACCCTCAGGAGATTCAGGTCAGGCATATGAAGCTACCTTCTGCCTGAGTTTGAATGCTAGCCTGTCACACGTCTGAGGAGAGGAGAAAATTTCTCGCTTCTAAACAAACTCTAAGGAATATTTGTTGTGCAGACCAAGCCAAGACAAAGGTAGACATAGGCTCCCTTCTGAGTTTTTGACCCTCACTCCTCATCCTCTGACAAAGTAAATATCATTTGAATCATCTTCGGCGAGGGGGAAAAATATTGTCAAAATGCACACTCTCCACCACAATTACGTTAAACAATGACCCAAATGTTTGTATTGTATCAGGAGTCTCTCAAACCACGGGATGGATAGCAAATCAATTCGACTACATAAATAAATAAAATAAAATTAACCTTGGAGCAATATTTTTGTTTTAAAGTGATGTGTAAATAGAGAACAATTTTTCAATAAGTTTTTTTTTTATTTTTTTTACAAGCATATCAAATCAATGCATGAACAGTATGGCACCTGATTGTCATATGTTCTAATACAAATAAAACTAGTAAAATTAATCATAGTTATTACATTCAGTCAACTTATATATTTCTTCTAATAATGGTATGCAATTATAATAAGTTGCAGTCTGTCATTGTTCAATTATTCTATGTTTTCTCTTATCACTACTTAATTTTATTATAGAAAAGTCTACACTAATGTTCCCCTTTTCTCTTATTTCTATCACTTATTCTAACTTTAATCATATTATCTTTTACTGAAAAAAAAACATTTTCTTTCTATCCTACTTGGATTCTATTCATGTCACCTACCTAAAACAAAGAAAAGGGGAAAAAAGAAAAGAGAGAAAGAAAAGGAAATGCAAATCAGAACAAGAAAAAAAAAGAAAAACAATCATTTAATTTAATTTAATTTATCACATTTCTATGCCGCCCAACTCCCAAGGGACTCTGGCCGGCTTTATCCATCATCTCTTGCCCGCTTCAATATTTTGGTTGCTATGCTTTTTTTTTTTTTTTAATTTGCCTCCCATCTTTCCTCTCTAGGACCTTTATCTCTATTATCAGCAGAGAACAATTTTAATGTTGGAAATTTGAGAGGCAGGCAGATTTTGCAGAGTGTGAGGTAGATCCGACTTGGGAAACAGGCTTCATGGCCAACTAAAAACTATTACTTTTTTTTTATTGCATTTGGCTGTTATACTAAAATCTTGCATGTTTGATGGTGCTTCCCCTTCCTTTTTATTTTCACGGGAATTAGGAGGGTATCTGAGTCATTTTCATACTCCACCCCCATTGTTTGAACTCAAGCAATGCTTTTTTTGTCAACAGATCCTTTTCAGTGTAACAGTGTCAGAAGGGACCCTGGAGGTCTTCTAGTCTAACCCTCTGTTCAAATAGGAAACCTATATCATTTCAAACAAATGGCTGAGGGGGTCCTCGGTGGTCTCTGAGCTTGCTTGTTTTCTTGGAGACGTTTCATGACCCAACTAGGTAACATCATCAGTGCTAGTAAGGAGTGTGGTTTGCTGTCAGTTTATATTCTGGATTCTTGCTCTGTCAGTGTTGGTGGTCTGATAATAGAGATAAAGTTCCTAGAGAGGAAAGATGGGAGGCAAATTAAAAAAAAAAAAGCATAGCAACCAAAATATTGAAGCGGGCAAGAGATGATGGATAAATGGAGATTCTTTGATTGGGTTATTTACTGATGGCTTCTTTGGCAGGTTTGCTTACTTGATTGTTGGTCTGATTTTAATCTTGGAGTTAATCTATTCTAATCTAGGTGTTGAATCCGGGTGGAGAGGTGTTAGGGTCATTTTGTTCCCTTTTTGGCTGGTTGATTGTCTCTTTCGCACCGTCTATAGATGTTGTAACGTCTATGTGTGTCTATTGATGGCCGATTTGTCAGAATGCCAGGCTTCGAGAAATTCCGTGGTGTTTTTGGACTTGGCTTGGTCTTGGATGGTCACATTTTCCCAATTGAAACTACGGTTAAGTCTGCCTATATTTAGTGAAATTAAGGAGTGTTCATCATGTCTTCATGCATGGAGTGGTGCAGTGGCCTAAAAACGGAGCTCTTGCCTCACAAACAGGAGGCTTTGAGTTCAATCTTAGGTAGAGGCAGATATTTCTCTTTGAATTCTCTCTGAGAATATATCTGCCGAACGAAACTCCGCATTGGCGACAGGAAGGGCATCTGGCCAGTAAACACCCTGCTAGCTCCATTCAGCTGCCCAGACTCTACCCCGCAAAGGTTTATGGGGTCATTAAAAGAAGATGACAGAAGATCATGTCTTCATGCATCATGCAAGAAAACCAGCAAGCTCTGAGAGCACCAAAGCCCCCTCATTTCAGCCCTGAGCTGCAAAGATTCCCCTTGAATGGTAGACAAATGGCTGTCCAGTCTCTTCAAAACCACCAGTGATGAAGCCCCCACAACTTCTGAAGACAAGCCATTCCACTCTTCCAGCTGTTCTTCCAGCAAGAACAGCTGGTTATTCTCTTTCCTGTCTACAGACCCTTCTCTTCATCCATGTGTCCTCTTGGTTCTTTTTTAAAATTAGATAGATAGATAGATGGATGGATGGATGGATGGATGGATGGATGGGTAGGTGGGTAGGTAGTTAGGTAGATAAGTAGGTAGGTAGGTAGGTAGGTAGATAGATAAATGTAAGTAATTTCCTCTGCCTCGTCTCCCTTCTGCTCATGGGTGACCGTCACTTCACGCACCCTTACCCTTGCCTCAGTTGTTCTCTCCCCGTTTTGACTTTGGTTTTGTGCTTGCACAGATTAAGGGGGATCCATGGGGATCACCCAAGAAAGGATTACCGCTTCTATATTTCCAAAGAGACAAGTTGAAGTAAAGGATCACTCCGACTTCCGCTTCCTCTCGTTGATTTCCTTCCAGCGATCAAAGTGGAATTTAACCTACCAGATGAGGCGCTGGTGTCTTTTTCACGCCCTCCTTTTTTTTTCTTTCTTCCTTTTTTCTTTTTTCCAAATTCCATCACCAAGGAACCAAAGGGGGGGGGGAAGATTTACACCGCCGTGAATATTTATAAGACAAGTTCCAAGTGGTTTGTCTTGCCCCACCTCCACCCCCGATCGGAAGGCCTTGTTTTGAGAAGAATACCCTCGTTGATCCAACCAAACGCCTGGCTGTCCGGAGTTGGAATGAAATTAAAGGCCTTGTTACGGCCGTGAAAAGACTTTCAAAAATTAATCTGCAAGGAGCCCCAGAACACCGAGGGCTTAAATACTTTATTGACCGAATGAACATTAGCAGTCTCTCTCTAGCTGGAGTTAGGAAGGCTGAGTAGCCATTTATCTTCCCCCCACACAAATCCTCTTTGCAGTCATAAATCTTGTGGCTGACTCTGAGCATTAAAGAGTTGGCGGACGGGTCTGCTTCTCTTTCTCTACCGGGCCAAACAGGGACGGTGGGGAGTTTATACAATCCATAAATACCCTGGCCAGAAATATAATAACTGCAGTAAGTGCATCTGGATACAGCTGGGAGAGAAGAGAAAATGAGTTTGGGTGGGTTTCATTTGCTGTTGCTTGTCTCCTGCAGAAGAGTCAGGGGTCATCCCAGGGTGGTCCGGTGGTTTAAGGATTTGACGCGGAGGATTGAGACCCATTCTCAAATCTGCTGTCAGTCATGGAAGCTCATTGGGGTGTCGATCCGGCCCGCCAGCTGCTTAGATCTGGCCGCCACCTCCTCACTCTGTAGAATATTGAATCTGTTTTTATCTTTATCTTTATCTTTATCTTTATCTTTATCTTTATCTTTATCTTTATTTGATTAGTATACCACCCTACTCCTGAAGGACTCAGGGCGGTGAACAGCCAAACAGTAAAATACATAAATACAAAATTAAAATCGAATTAAACAATTTTGGACCAGACAGATTAAAACACCCCAATCATTTAAAAACAGATTAAAAATTGGATATTAAAAAAGAAAAGAAAAGAGGGAGAAGATTAGGCCAGGCCCGCCTGGTGAAATAAAAAGGTCTTAAGAGTGCAGCGGTAGGTGCGCAGATCCGGGATCCTCCATATCTCCGGGGAGAGCTCATTCCAGATAGTACGTGCCCCCACAGAGAAGGCTCTCCCCCTAGGGGTCGCCAGTCGACATTGTTTGGCCAACGGCACCCGGAGGAATCCTTCTCTGTGAGAGTGTACCGGCCGGTGGGAGGCTATTGGTGGTAGTAGGCAGTCCCGCAGATAACCAGGCCCTAAGCCATGGAGCGCTCTAAAGGTGGTAACCAAGACCTTGAAGCGCACCCGGAAGACCACTGGGAGCCAGTGCAGCTCGCGCAGCAGGGGTGTTACATGGGAACGCCATGTCGCTCCCGTTACCACCCGCGTGGCCGCACTTTGCGCCAGTTGGAGCCTCCGAGTGCTCCTCAAGGGGAGCCCCATGTAGAGAGTTATCCCCTCAACTGCCACCTCAGACCATTATTTTCTATTTTGCTTTCTTATGCCTCCAAGCGCTAAATTAGACGTAGCACCCACAGGTTGTTTTTTGTGTTGCAGGAGGCCATGGAGGCCAAAAATGGGCTGTGGGGGGCTCTCATGCGGCCCCCTGTAGCCCATTTTTGCCAGCAGCGTACTGCAAGAGGCGTCCGTCCCATTCCCCTCCCTTCTCCCTTCTCCCTTCCCCCTGCCCGGCCCCCGGAGGAGAACTACAATGCTAAACCGGCCCTCGAAGAAATCCCGTTTGACATCCCTGGTCTAGACTGCCCGGAAAACAATAGAGAAATCCATCTAAGGAGAAGAAGCCCAATAGAAGAGGATATTCGTGGCTCAGGGTTGAACTGTGGGATCCTCGGGGTTCTTTGAACTTGCAGACAATTCATTACCCAGCTAGGTAACTTTATCAGTGCTAGAAGGGAGTGGAGTTGCTGGAGATGAGAAGTAGGACTGTGAGGTCTTTGGTGCTCTCTGAGCTTGGTAGTTTTCTTACAGACGTTTCATTACCCAATTAAGTAACATTATCAGCGCTAGAGGGAGTGGGGTTTGCGAGGAGGAGGAGGAGGAGGAGGGGGAAGGGGAGGAGGAGGAGATGGAGGAGGATAGAGGAGGAGGACTATGGGGCCCTTGGTTCTCTCTGAGCTTGGCGGTATCCTTCCAAACGTTTCATTAACCAACTTGCTAAGTATCATATCATTAGCCAGCTCAGAGAACACCAAGGTCTCCACAGAAAGAAATCCCATTTCTTTTAACGGCAGCTATAAAATAGAGAAGAGCGATCCAGAATGATTAACTTTATATCTGTCTGGTTGGTTGGAAAGAAACAGGCAATACATTTTGTATCGGGATGGGAGCAATCTTGCATTGTAAGGGGTATTTTAAGCTGTTCCACAATATCTCAAGCTTCAGGCAAGACGGTGTCTGTCCAACAGATTTAGCCTGTTGAAAGTGGATCCCTTTCGTTAGGCAGATGGAGCATGGACAAGATGGCAAGAGGCCCCTGTGCCCTGAAATATTCACTCTCTTTCCTTTCTTTCTTTCTTCCTTCCTTCCTGCCTGCCTGCCTGCCTGCCTGCCTGCCTGCCTTCCTGCCTTCCTTCCTTCCTTCCTTCCTTCCTTCCTTCCTTCCTTCCTTCCTTCCTTCCTTCCTTCTCCCCTTTCTTTCCTTGTCTCTCTTTCCTTCTCGCTTTCCTTCCTTCCCTCTCCCCTTTCTTTCCTTCTCTCTCTTTCCTTCCTTCCTTCTCCCCCTTTCTTTTCTTCTCTCTCCCCTTTCTTTCCTTCTCTCTCTTTCCTTCTCTCTCTTTCCTTCTCTCACTTTCCTTCCTTCTTTCTCCCTCCCCTCTTTCCTTTTCTCTCTTTCCTTCCTTCCTCCCTCCCTCCACTTTCTTTCTTTCTGTCTCCTTCCTTCTCCCTCTCCTTTCTTTCCTTCTCTCTCTTTCCTTCCTTCCTTCCTTCCTTCCTTCCTTCCTTCCTTCCTTCCTTCCTTCCTTCCTTCCTTCCTTCCTTCCTTCCTTCCTCCATTCCTTCCTTCTTTCTCTCTCCCCTTTCTTTCTCTCTCTTTCCTTCTCTCTCTTTCCTTCCTTCTTTCTCCCTCCCCTTTCTTTCCTTTCTCTCTTTCCTGCCTTCCTTCCTTCCTCCCTCCCCTTTCTTTCTTTCTTTCTTTCTTTCTCTTTCTTTCTTTCTTTCTTTCTTTCTTTCTCTCTCCCCTTTCTTTCTTTCTTTCTTTCTCCTTCCTTCCTTCCTTCCTTCCTTCCTTCCTTCCTTCCTTCCTTCCTTCCTTCCTCATCCTATCCAGAGTCCTTTGGGATTGAGGGCTGTTATAAATATCTTAAGAATGAATAAATAGAGAAACAACAGCATGAACAACATTGCTGATAATACCACAAGTAGCAGAACAATCTTTCTTTTCTTTGTTAACGTTGTTTTTATGCCTATGGAAATAGCTCGGTCGTAACTGTACTGCAGGAGAAGTCTCCAGGGAAAATTAAACCTCACTAGCCCAGACTCGGTAAGAATAACATTAATGATATATGTCTGCTTCTGCTTCTAGCTTTTCTGTTCAGTTCATTGGTTCTTCCCCATCCTGGGATAATCATTTATACAATAATTCATAGTCATATTAGATTTCATTCCCCCCCCCCCTTCCTAGGCCGTTAGAACAGTAAAGTTTAGTCATCTAGTTTAACTAAAAATAAATGATACTTGAAGTTCAGTGAATTGCATCCATTCAGCTTAATCCCTCAACCCCAATTTGAGTCAAAATTCTTTTTAAGCTGCTGACACAGCCAGGAGAAGTCATTTCCCTCACTCTGGGCTGTAGGGGAAATGCCCCATCTCATGAACTGCCGGTGGCGCTTACGATTTGGCCAAGAACCCTTCAGCACATTTTGTAGCCCACAGTGGGGACGATTCCTGCTCTCTCCACCATCTCAGCCAACGTTAAGAAAAGTTTGAGGGTGACTGCAAAGAATATGATTCGAATAATTTTGCATGTCTAAATAATATTGTACTGCAGTGGGTCTTGGACCCTCTACGCACGGCAGGAGAGAAAGTTGAGCGCCTTTCATATGCGCTGTCTCCGACGTATCCTGGGCATTACCTGGCATGATAAAGTTCCAAATAGCGCAGTCGTGGAACGTGCTGGAACTTCTAGCATGTATACTCTGTTGAAACAGCGACGTCTACGCTGGCTGGGGCATGTCGTGAGAATAGTTGATGGTCGGATTCCGAAAGATCTCCTGTGTGGAGAATTAGTGCAGGGAAAGCGCCTCAGAGGGAGACCACAGCTGCGATATAAGGATATCTGTAAGAGGGACCTAACGGGAATGGACATTAACCACTGGGAAACCTTGACCTCCGATTGTTCAGCTTGGAGGCTAAAGATGCAGCATGGCCTTCTCCAATTCGAAGAGACACTTGTTTGGCCTGCTGAGGCAAAGAGGCCTTCCCGGAACCGGCAAAATCCGGGGGCTGGGCAGGGACAGAATGGATCTGCCCTCAGGGTGGAAGGGATGCCCACTCTCGAATTGGCCTTTTTAGTCACACTAGATGCTGTTTTAGGACCTCGTACCAGAGCACAATACCTTAGTCTTTTGAGATTGAAGTTTGCCAATGGCCAAATAATATTGGAATTGGTATTAAAATTGTATATTGAAGCGTCAAATAATGAAATAACGAATGATTGTATCTTAATACAAATAGATGCAAAGAGTGAACTATGTTTGCCACTTTGAGTTATTTGTAGAAATAATACTGGTGGGATGTAAACAAACAAATATTTTCCCCTTCAATACTTTAAATTGGTTTAGTAAATTGATCGATACGGTTAAATTTTGTTTGTGAGTGTGCGCATCAGTGTTTCCCCCAAAATAAGACATCCCCTGATAATAAGCCCAATCGGGCTTTTGAGCGCATGGGAATAAGGCCAAGTGCTTATTTCTGGGTTCAAAAAAAATATATAAGACAGGGTCTTATTTTCGGGGAAACAAGGTAAGTATATCCACATTCCGCAGACATATTTAGCATGTGCCTGTATTCTAAGTACTAAGTATCCTAAGCAGTTCGTAGGAAAACTGATCTATTCATTATGCCTGCTACGTATCTCTTTCCAGATGGCAGAAAATTCACAAGGATCTAATGCAATTTAGAATTGAAGATCGTCCCCGATTACTCAAAACGGGATTATATTGCTGCCTCTATTAATGTAGAACATGCTTCCTTTAACAGCCCGACTCTAAACACATTTATTTCCTAATACGGACGCTATATCCTGCCCATTAGCTTGTTTAAATCCAATTGACTTATTCAGTAACATTTTTAAAAAGATTGTCTCCAGTCTCATTGTCCAGTCTGGCTCGCTTTCTACTTTGTGCCATATCCAAAACACATAAAAACAGAGCTTCGTCTGTTTTTCTTTTTCTACCACCATCCAACTACAGGAGTGGCCAAAATTGTGGAAACCTTTTGGGAAAAGTGTATTTTCTAAAACTAGCTAATAACACCATTTTTTAGGGGGAGTAGTACAGATTCTGACCAGATTCTAGCAGGTTCTGACCAGTTCTGAAGAACTGGTATTGGAAATTTTGAGTAGTTCGGAGAACCGGTAGTAAAAATTCTGACTGGCCCCGCCCCCATCTATTCTCTGCCTCCCAAGTTCCAGCTGATTGGGAAGGAATGGGGATTTTACAGTATCCTTCCCCTGCCATGCCCACCAAGCCACGCCCACCAAGCTATGCCACGCCCACCAAGTCAGACCTACAGGACCGGTAGTAAAAAAATTTGAAACCCACCACTGGAGTAATACCATAAAATTATATATCAATGGAAAGATAATTTAATCAAGAATGTAATGCAATAACTTTTATGAAGGATTCACTATTAGAAGAGCAGTTACAGTATAAAGAAGAAAAGTGAAACACGTAGAAAAAACGAGAGAGACAAAAATGATCACCCTGTCAGTTAATACTCAGTTGGGTAACCTTTAGCATGAATTATGACCTTACAAGTTCTTCCCATGGAGTGAACCAAGTCTTTTAGTTCTGCAGCTGTTATCATGTGAAACCAAGATTGAAGGATAGCTGCTATTAACTGAGTTTTATTGCTGGGTCGCTTCTGACTAACCAGTTTCTTTAGTCGGCTCTATAGATTTCCAATTGGGTGAAGGTCTGGAATAGTGGAATAGGATTATCCTGAAACTCAAAGAAGTGGTGTTATTAGCCATCAAACCTCAATAAGACACGTTCCCCAAAAGATTTCCACAATTTTGGCCACAACTGTAGATACATGGACACCTCACTACCCAGGCAGAAGTCTAGAACTAACTGGTAGAACAGACTCCTCACATTTTGCAAGCGTCCACTTTCTACACGTGGAACCTGACGCATGAAATTTATCCGAACTTTGTTGTTACTTAAGAGAAACAGCAGCCAAAGATTTGGCACAACCGCACACACGTACACACATGCTCACTTACCCATTGTGATTGAAGTGCGTGAAGAAGCATGGCTATGCTTGTGTCAGCACTTCAAGCTGCATTTTCTCTAGTGCTGACATAAGAAGGAGAAGCGACGGTGTCTGGAAAGGGATGTTTGACTTTTCACCTACTTATTTTCCCTGGAGATAATATCCCCTAGGAGATGGGATGGGAGGGGGGAAATTCCTTTGAGCTGGAGCAGTAGATTAGGGGTAGAGTGACTTGGAAGATGGCCAATGAGTGCAGAGGAGTGGTGTGATAGGAAAGGGAGGGTTTTGGGTCAGGAAGTCAGTGTTGGCTACGATGGAGTCGGAATTAGAATGTCGTGCTTAATAAATGAAAGATTTTCATCAAAGACTTTGTTTGAAATGCAATTTATTTGAGAGGACCTCAAAACCTCACAGCTTGTTTGTTAAACTTTGGAGAAATATTTCTTTAAAAAAATATTTTGTTTAGGCTTCTGGCCGATGAATTGTGATGGGTTTGATCCGGTTTCCCATGACCCATTACTGCGCGTTGAGTCTTTTGGAACTGGGCCACAGAAATTGTGGGCGAGCAAGAGCACATGCGCGCACGCATCCCCACTCATGCAAACAGTGGGCACATGCATGCGTGCGCATGCTCCATTTGTTGAAGCTGGGAGGCGCGCGTGCCAAACACTCACACAAATGGCTCGTATGATGTGTTGTTGCTGGGGCAGACGGAGGGGTGGGGGGGCAGCAGTGGATTTCCAATATTCTTACCACCGGTTTACCATGTGTGTGCACACTCGCTTCGCGCACACGCCTTCCGCACATGCACTCGGCCTTCCGCGGCTGTGTTTTGCTCGCTCGCGCACCTCCGCTACCTGTTCGCCTGAACCATTACGAACCGGCTGAATACCATTTCTGATGGTGGTGGTGGTGGTGGGTTTATTTTATTGTATATGATTCTCTCTTTTATTAGTTTTATTGTTTTTTTTTTATATGATCTTCTTATATTCTTGTAAGGCACCTTGAGTCACCATGTGCGAATAGGTGGCAATATAAATCTCATAAATAAATCTCATAAATAAATAAATAAATAAATAAATGGGATGGATGGATGGATGGATGGATGGATGGAGCTGCACATATTTGCTCAGCCACCACACATCTTGAACCATACCACCACCGCTACCGCTGGTCCAGAAAGCCAAAAATTTTGGAGAGCTCTGGGTTAGATGTTCCCAGAGCATTTGTACAAGAGCGTGTACATGTTGTGACAACAACATGGTGAAGATCAGCAGCCAAGCGGAAGTTGTGGCCAATAAAATTCACCCACTTGTGCTCCGGACAACACTCCTCGCAAGGAATTGAGTTTCTTGTGGTCGATCATGGATTGAAAGCCCTGGAGCAGATGAGTTGCCATCACATCAGGGGGCGGTTCTACTTACCTTTACTACCGGTTTGGAACGGGGCCACGCACGGGCTCTTCTGCACATGCGCAGAAGTGTTTTGATGACGCTTCTATAGAACCGGTGCGAACCGGCGGCAACCCATCACTGCATCACACTCCAAACCACAATAAAGTGTTTTTGGATAGTTGACCTTCATAAGTCTCACTTTCTTAAACAGTTTTGGGCACATTTACAGCTTAAGAAAGATCTTCCGACTGGCAGGGAAAAAAAGGAAGAAGACACTTGGTCTGTCGCCTTCTTTTTTAGAACCCAGAAAAGAAAAGGAAACAAAAAATTATCTTAAAAGGTTTTGACTTGAAAGTTTTTTAAAACAATGAACAAGATTGTGATTTAAAAATGTTTTTGGACAGATAAAGGGAACAGTCATTTTTAGAAGTATTTTTTTAACCTTTAAAAATAGTAAAATTAACTAGGAAAAATAGACATCCGTTAATTGTTTATGATTAAAGAAAGTAGATAATTGATGGGTTTTACAAAATAAGATAATAATGGTAAACTGAGTCAGTTTGTGTGACTATAGATATGAAGAACTAAAATGTCAAAGACAGGAAAAAGCAAAACAGAAAAGAGGGAAAGAGAGAGAGAGAGAGAGAAGCCTTATACTTTCACCTTGATAATTTATTGTATTTAAAAAAAATATTAAATTTTTACAGCCTCCATCTGAGCAGTTTGGAACATTGTAAGTGACATATTTTCACTGTGGGGCTATAAATATTAGAATTGCATCACCATTTAAAAGCAGCAAAAATAGGGGAAGGCAGCAGAAGAGGCTCACTAGAACAACTTACAGATAAGAGAATCACATCAGATTTATTGCAGAAAACACTTGAGGATTTTGGCAAGAGGCTGACCAACACAGTTGCCAATAATTTGCATGCTTTTAAAAAGGAAAGGATTTGTAGGAAGGATTAAATGTGCCCAAGGAAAATGGGCAATTTGGAGCTTGTTGTCGTATCGAGATATAAAAACGGTAACTCAAAAGAATATTCTTATTTTTTCTGAAAGGCGTAGATCATTTTTCAAGTACAGATATGACTTGAATCTCTTAAGACTTCGGTTACTTCATAAATCGAGATTTTACCAAAGACAATGATTTTAACTATGAAAAGAGAAAAATGCCTCTTTCAGTTGGAGATTGAAAATTGTGGCAAAATACGCAATAGTGGAAAATTGCAAAAAGATGTTGAATATTCTTTTTAAGAATAATCTTAATAAAGGCACTGAAGTTAGGCCAGTTTTGGATGCAAGGAAAATACTTTATACAGTGTAACAATGAATTTAAAAAGAAAAGGAAAAGGAAAATACAAATAATTTGGGATTAGTTTTTTTAAAAAAGAAGAGTTTAAAAAGTCCCAGAGAAAAAACAACTATTACCCACCAAATTAAGCTTCTACAGAGACAATTAACTATGTTAACTGTGAGAGGGATAGAAATAAAGATGAATAATGCAAAACAAATAAAATTTGAATTTGCAAATAAGCTAGGGAAATGGTTGGAAAAGAAGCTGTGAAATGAAAAAGAAAAAAAAGTGATACTAAAATTGCAAGAAGGAAATACTGCAATAACAAATAATGCAAACAAGCGAAAAGTTTCTCATCAGTGTTATTCTACTTTATAGACAAATTAAAAAAAAATCTTGGGAAAAGTGGAGAATTACTTATATAAAAAGAATTTACCAAAGGTGGTAAAGAATCAGAAAATTTTAAAAGACCAGAGGAAAAGACAGAACAGATAAATCAACAAATAAAACAAGAAGAGAAGGAGAAGACAATAAAGTATTATGAATCAAATAAGGGACAATATATATTAAGAGATCAAACAATGGGATTGGATAAAAAGGAAGATATTTTTGAAGAGAAGATAGGGGCTTGGGTAGATCCTCCGGAAGCAGCAAAAGATAGTAGAGATGGAAGAAATATTTGGGTTAAACAGGAAAGATGTAGACAGAGACAAAGACCCAAGGGAAGAGTTTGGGAGGCAAGTCAAAAAATGAATCAGAATTGAAATATTAAAATGGGCAAGAGATGATGGTTAGAAAGGGAATGCTGTTTAATATAAGATTGGATTTATTGAGAGCTAGAATAGAGATAGAAACAAGATCAAGGGGGAATATCAGTATACATTTTTATATAATATGCTAAAAGTAATAGCTAGATGTAAAGCTTAGATGTTGAAAGATGGTATCACTATGCATGTTTAAATAATATTGTGATTTTTATTAAAATGGCACACAAAAACACTGAACAATTAAACAATATTATACAAATATGTATAATACCACAATTACATAAGTATGATTAATGTAACAAATATTATTAATATTACTATTATTATCTGTATTTAAATGAATGATACCCAGATGCTTCACTGTTCATATAACGATATTGATGAAAAAAAGAAAGAAAGAAAAAAGGACCAGAACATTTTGGATGGACCTAAAATAATAAGGGAAGCTTGTGACGCTATTTGTTGTTGTTGTTAGTTGCGAAGTCATGCCCGACCCATCGCAACCCCATGGACAACGTTCCTCCAGGCCTTCCTGTCCTCTACCATCCTCTGGAGTCCATTTAAGCTCACGCCGACTGCTTCAGTGACTCCATCCAGCCACCTCGTTCTCTGCCATCCCCTTCTTCTTTTGCCCTCCATCTTTCCCAGCATTAGGCCCTTCTCCAGTGAGTCCTTCCTTCTCATTAGGTGGCCAAAGGATTTGAGTTTCCTCTTCAGGATCTGGCCTTCTCAAGAGCAGTCAGGGTTGATCTCCTCTAGGACTGACCGGTTGGATTACCTTGCAGTCCAAGGAAGTCACAGGTGTCTTCTCCAGCACCAGAGTTCAAAGTGTAATTCAACAGTGAAGCTATTAAAAAGCCAAAAGAAGGAAAGTCCAGCTAGTTTTCTGGCCTCTTCTTATAAATGTTTTCAGGATGAAGTTTTATAATTTTTACAACAAACAATAGATAACATTTTGCTGAATGGAAATATTCTTGACAGCTAGAAAGAGATCAATATACCATTAATCCCTATTATCAACCAATATGTTTATTGAATAATGATTATAAGTAGTTTACAATGTTTTTGCTTGAAAGGTTGAAAATAATTTTACAGGACTTTATTCATGAACATCAATGTGTTACTGTTGTTTTTTTTTAACCAAAAAGACATTTACAAGGTAATATTAAAAACCTGTTGTATATTCCTGAATATTTGGAACAACACAATGAAAAATAAGTTATGTTGATCTTCCTAGTTGCAGAGAAGACTTTGAATAATTTGAACTGTACTTTCTCGTTTAGAGTTCTGGAAGATACGATCTTTGGAGATAATTTTATTTTGATTTCTACCTCACAGAAAACACAAACTTTTATTGAAGACTTTATAAAACGTCGTGACATTCAAAATGAGACACGACGGGAACATCTGCTGTCTTCCCTCTGCTTCATTTTAGTTTTTGAAGTACTGAATAAAGACGTAAGACAAAGTGAGGGAACCATGATAGTGAAAATTAAACAATGAAGTTATAAGTTAAGGGCATTTTCTGATGGCCTGGAAGCACAGGCAGTCCTCGATTTATGACCACAATTGAGCCCAAAATTTCTGTTGCTAAGCGAGACATTTGTTAAGTGAGTTTTGTCCCGTTTTACGACCTTTCATGCCACAGTTAAGTGGTTCACTGCAGTTGTTAATCTGACTTTCCCTTTCCCTTTAATCTGACTGACAGTTGTTAATTTGATTGTTAATCTGATTTTGTTCATCAGAAAGTCGCAAAAAGGGTCACATGACCCCAGGACACCACAACTGTCATAAATATGAGTCAGTTATCAAGTGTCCGAATTTACACATATACACATACATATATAGACACAAATGCACATCTGATGAGTGCTTATAAGCCCGAAATAGATCTATCTTAGTCTCCAAATGGGCAGCAGAGGGTCTGCTGGCTGCCAGAAAAAAAGCCTAGAAACTAGTGGATTGTGATTTCACTGAACTAGGGCTGCAGAAAAATCTTGGTTTACGTAGGAAGAACCTGGCTAAAGAGAAATACACATAAAGCCTACGAAAAGGAAAGAAAACAAATACTGTACCTTTACAGGGAGGATACATGGAATGAAGGTGTGGCTAACTGATGAGGGCTTATAAGCCCGAAATAGATCTATCTTAGTCTCCCAATGGGCAGCAGGGGATCTGCTGGCTGCCAGAAAAAAATCCTAGAAACTATGCATATTAGCATATTATCATCAAGCTGATGGAAGGAGGAGAACTTGTGGCTCAGAGGTTAATACAACTGCCTAATATGCAGGCAGCCCAAGTTCGAATCTGAGTAAGGGTATGGCTAGCTGATGAGAGCTAAATAGCTTGAAATAGATCTATACCATCCTATTTAGACATGTTTTTGAAGCTGGGTGCATGCACGGAAGCAAAGTGCATGCACGGAAGGCTGAGCGCCTGTGCGGAAGGCAGGCGTGCACTCACACTGGTAGTAACCTAATGTGAAACCCACCACTCTATGTATGTATTTATATTTTCTGTTATTTTGTTATTTTATTCTTTTCTTCTTCCTGTCTCCTTTTTTCTCCTTTCTTCTTTTCCTTCCTTTCCTCTTTTCTTTTTTCACGTTTATGATAGCTATTCTTTGAAAGCATTTTTTTAAAAAAAATTCATTCGTAAAGTCTCTCCACAAACACGAGTTTAGAAAAAAAGAAAAGAAAAAAGAAACACAACTGTTTTGCTCTGAGTCAGCTGCATTGCAGTGCCCTTCCTTCGTTTACCCTGCCTTATTAACATTTTTATTAGGTATTAGGAGACGAAGTGGCATGTGCATGGGGAGAGACCATGCTAGCAGAACTGCATAATTGTTCTATTTTCTCCTCCATAATGGCAGGGAAGTGCATTTATTTAGCCACAGAACCTGGCATCCTTCGTTTCTCTTACCTTGCAACCTTGAATAACATCTCCGCACCCCCCCCCCCCCCAAGCCGGTCTTCTGCTTGGATGGATTGGCAAAGATGCCCGTTCAGGTTTTTTTCCCCACCCTCATAATGTCAATTATGAACTGCAAAGGTTTTAAGCCCTATATTTTGGTAGATGTTTATCTATCTATCATCTATCTGTCTGTCTGTCTGTCTGTCTGTCTGTCTGTCTGTCTATCATCTACCTACCTACCTATCATCTATCTATCTATCTATATATCTATCTATCTATCTATCTATCTATCTATCTATCTATCTATCTATCTATCTATCATCTATCTATCTATCTATCTATCTATCTATCTATCTATCTATCATCGATCTATACCTATCTATCTACCTATCTACCTATCTACTTACCTACCTACCTATCATCCATCTATCTACCTATCTTCCTATCTAGCTACCTATCTATCTATCATCTCTCTCTCTCTCTCTCTCTCTCTCTCTCTCTCTCTATCTCATCAATCTATACCTATCTATCTACATATCTACCTACCTACCTACTTACTATCTACTTACCTACCTATGTATTTACTTACCTATCTAGCTACCTATCTATCATCTGTCTGTCTATCATCTATCTACCTACCTACCTATTTACCTATACCTACCTACCTATCATCCATCTATCTATCAATCTATATCTATCTATCTATCATCTATCTATCTATCATCTATCTGTCATGTATATTTTAATTATTATTTTTATTTGTTTATTAGATTTATACGCCAACCATCTCACTGATAAGGAGACTCTGGGTCAGAGGAGGGATTCATATACTTTAGCAACAGCACCGGAAATGTGAGCATGCTCCATCCGCGCATGTGTTCGGCGTCCAAAACACAGCGATATAGGACAGGATTGCGCCCCGGCAAAACCCACCCACAGGCCGCCATTACCGGTTCGTGTGAACCGGTGTGAACCGGCTGAATACCAGCTCTGCTCAGGGCAGCTCACACATAGTAAAAAGATGAATATTAAAAACAGTTAATTGTACACTCTCTAGGTGACCCCAACTATAAAGAAAGAAAGGAAAGAAAAGTGATCCAGCCATACTAATTGTACGGCTTTCAGGTCCATTTTGTGATTCTGTTTTTGTAGTACATCAAGCCAAGGAGTCTCCGTATTCAAAGAAGAGATGGTCAAATTATTCTCCAAAGCACCAGAAAGCGGGACAAAAAGCAATATATGGAAACTGATAAAGGAGAGAAGCAACCTGAAATTAAGGAGGAACTTCCTAACAGTGAGGACAGATCCAACAGTGGAACAGCTTGCCACCAGGAAGTGTGGGTTCTCCATCCCTGGAGGTTTTTAAGAAGGGACTGGACACTCACTTGTCTGAAATGTTATAGGTTCTTCTGCTTGCGCAAGGGGCTGGAGTTGAAGACCTCTAAGGTCCCTTCCTATTCCTATTCCTATTCCTATTCCTATTCCTATTCCTATTCCTATTCCTATTCCTATTCCTATTCCTATTCCTATTCCTATTCCTATTCCTATTCCTATTCCTATTCCTATTCCTAATCCTAACCCTAACCCTAACCCTATTCCTATTCCTATTCCTATTCCCATTCTCTGTTCTATTCTATCCTATCCTATCCTATCCCGTCCCATCCCATCCCATCCCATCCCATCGCACCTGGGAACATCTGGCTTTGATAGCTTTACAGCCATCATACATAAATCAAAAGGAACTTCATAAAAGGACCGCCACGGAGGAAAGGGTCATATTGTTGAATTAGCCAAACTGCATACTTATCGAGGAAATAGGCCAGTTGAGTTGAGCCTTGAAAATAAAGAAATAAACCAACCCCTCACTGCGATCTGAAGTGTTGCTTTTCCACGGCGCAGAATTGTGATGGCGATGGGTGTGTGATTTGCTCTTTTTTTCCCGGGCTTGGAATTATTCTTCAGAATACCCTTCCTTCAGGGGTGAAATCTACTTACCTTCCTTATCAGTTTGGAAGTGTGCGCGCACATCACACATGCACGCAGTGTGATGGTTTCACACTGCGCAAAACCTTCTGTGCATGCACAAAACACATTACTTCCTGGTTAAAACCAAGAAGTAATGACACACAGGTGGGTGGGTGGAGCTTTACTCCGCCATCACTACCAGATCGCCGAACCACCTGCCACAATCGCTACCAGATTGCCCGATTCGGTTTGAACTGGGAGCATTTCACCCCTGCCTTCCTTGATAAGCCTAGTGCAAATTGTGACCGAGTGTTTGGAACTCCATTTCTACTTTATACACTTAGGTGACATTGATTGAACCTCAATTTGAAGGTCCTCACAAGGGGGTTGGATTCCCCGTTAGGGCTTCCAGGAACCCCTCAGGTTAAGAAAGCTATTAGTGACAGCGGAAGGTGAAATCTTTGCCTCCAATCTTCTATGATTTATTTCATAAGATGGAAGGAAAAAATACGGAAGGATCTTCTTCCTTCATTCTTTTTAAAGCATTTCTCACCGTTAGAAAAACGACTCATTAGCCGAAGTTTTAATGATATGGAGCAAATGGGGGATTTTCTTCACTTACGCCTTGTTGGACTTCAAACTTCTTTACAAACGTTAGGAGCTTAAGGTCACACCATTCATCTTTCAAAAAAAAAAAAAATCATTATTTTTCCCGCTTTTTTTTTTCTATTTCATTTTCTTTTCACTGAGGAGAACATGATGAGATCCACCAATTTTAGTTATTTCCGTAGAAGAAACTCTTGAGGGGCCTTGAACTGAGTTCACCTCTCTTTTTAAGATGGTATTGATTGAGGTTCGCCCGCCGGCGGAGATTAGAAAGTCGAGTCTGATCTTTATGAACTCAAATAACAAGGTCAATCGATGGACAAGTTGAAAATAGGTGGAATTCTGAAAAGAGCTACCCAGATAGGAAAAGTCAGTTTTTATTTCTGTACGTTCACGCGGGAAAAATAATGTCGCCAGTCTTCATTTTCCCACATATGAAATGGGGACAGTCAGGAGTTCATAAGACAGGGAGAGTTTGGTCCAGAAAAAGAAATCTAGTCCTATAAGATCAAAGCTTCATCTCCTGTTCATATATATTTGTGTTGGGGTCCTCCAGCAGCCTGCAGGGCTGGCAGTGGAGTCGGACAGTGAGGAGGCTGGGAAGGAACATGAGCCTGTCCTGGAATCTGGGGAAAGTCCAGATCAGGGCTCTGCATCATAGGCAGAGATAGGGCCAGGGCCATCTGGGAGTGATGTGCAGACTCCGGAGCCTCCAGAGGCTGACAGTAAAGAGGCAGAGGAACAGGAGGAGCCTGTTCCTGGTGCATGCATGCAAAGAGCTGCCAGAAGACAAGAGCAGCTAAAGCAAAAAGGACAACTCAGGAGTAAGGCCAGGAGATGATTGACCACTCCCATAAGGCTTAAAAGAGCAGCAACGAGCCATTGGGTTCTTTGTAGAAAAGCAACATTGATTCCCGTGCTTCTTGTCAGCGTCTCTTGAACTTTGTGGGGGTTTTGCCAAGAAAAGTCTTTGGCACGTTGCCAAAGACATCAAAGGTTGTTGATAAGGCCGACAGACTGGTTATGAAGAATTTATTTTGGACTAAACTGAGAATGAGTTAATTCTCAGCTGTTTGAATAAAATAAGTTTGTTCAGAACATGAATTGTGTTTGGTAATTACTACATGGGCCTCAGTCACAACAATTTGTGGGGCTTTGATATGGGGTCCTTGGTGTTCTCTGAGCTTGGTTATTTTCCTGTGGACATTTCAATACCCTACTAGGTAACATCATCAGTGTTAGAAGGGAGGGGGGTTTACTTTCAGTTTATATACAATGGCTTATTATATCAGTGTTGGTGGGAGCCTTGATCCTTCCATTTATTTGTATGAGTTGGTAGATCCTTGATTGAGGTATTGTTTACTGCTTGGTGTTAATCTCTGCTTATCTGGGTATTGATTGCTAGTCAGGAGGTGTTGTGATCTTTGATCTTTTGGATTGTCGCTTGTGAACAGTGTACATGGTATATTTTGAACGTATATATACCAAGGAATCACCAAGAACCGTCCAGCCAATTTGTAAGCCATTTGTCAACTCAAGAACAGTTGCCGGAATTGGCTATGTCCAGTTTAATGAAAAGAAGGGCTAGGAGAGACATGATAACAGCCTTCCGATATCTCAGGGGCTGCCCCAAAGAAGAGGGAGTCAAGCTATTCTCCAAAGCACCGGAAGGCAGGACAAGAAACAAGGGATGGAAGCTAGGCAAGGAGAGAAGCAACCTAGAACTAAGAAGGAATTTCCCGACAGTTAGAACAACTAAACAGATTTGCCTTCAGAAGTTGTGAATGCTCCAACAATGGAATTTTTAAAGAAGAGGTTGGATAACCATTGTCTGAAACAGTATAGGGATTCCTGCCTGAGCAGAGGGTTGGACTAGAAGACCTCCAAGACCTTCCAACTCTGTCATTCTGTTATTCTGTTATACTCTATTATACACTTTCTTCTGTCTGTCTGTCTGTCCGTCTGTCCGTCCGTCCATCCGTCCATCTGTCCATCCATCCATCCATCCATCCATCCATATCATCTATCTATCTATCTATCTATCTATCTATCTATCTATCTATCTATCTATCTATCTATGTCTGTCTGTCTGTCTGTCTGTCTGTCTGTCTGTCTGTCTGTCTGTCTGTCTGTCTATCTATCTATCTATCTATCTATCTATCTATCTATCTATCTATCTATCCTGTTTCCCCCAAAATAAGACATCTCCTGATAATAAGACGAATCGGGTTTTTGAGTGCATGGCAATAAAACCAAGCACTTATTTCAGGGTTAAAAAAAATATACGACAGGGTCTTACTTTCGGGGAAACATGGTATCTATCTATCAAGCTGTCTGTCTCTCTGTCTGTCTCTCTGTCTGTCTATCCGTTTGTCCATATCTATCTATCTATCTATCTATCTATCTATCTATCTATCTATCTATCTATCTATCTATCTATCTTGTTTTCCTCAAAGTAAGACATCCCCTGATAATAAGACCAATCGGGATTTTGAGCACATGGCAATAAGGCCAAGCACTTATTTCAGAGTTCGAAAAAATATAAGACAGGGTCTTATTTTCGGGGAAACATGGTATCTGTCTCTCTGTCTGTCTCTCTGTCTGTCTGTCTGTCCGTTCGTCCATATCTATCTATCTATCTATCTATCTATCTATCTATCTATCTATCTATCGCTATAGCTAGCTATTCCGGCGTCTTACTACCTCATAGATGCGCCTTAAATATCTAGAATATTCATTCCAGCCGACTTGCTTTCTCCCGGCATCATCACACCTTAAAATGTCTCCATCCATTTTTATAGTGTAAGTAAACACACTCTGTCAAGGAACGTGCGTCCATGTAATTCTTTAGATCTCTTCCATTTGCTCATACTTTGCAATCCATTGTCAAACAGAGCCCCCTTGATCTCCGATACATTACTGTTCAGATCCGTGCGCCTGAAGGCATCGTGCAATCAAGCTAACATTTTCTGCAACTCACTGGGGCTTCCGACCTATAACACAACATCAGCCGAACACAAAAGTATGCAAAGACTCCAGTCTGCGGCTAACATACCTTTATTGTCGGCTTCCCTCGTTCCTTTATTCATAAGTGCATTAAGCAAACAAGGGGACATTGTATCTCTTCCTTTTACCTCTTATTCCATGATGAACTATCTTCTAAGTGTTCCATTTACTCCTAGGCATGACTTACGTCCCTCATACACACTACTTACTGCGTTTAGCAACCAACCTTCAACTCTTTATGCAGGCAAAGCATTCCATAACTCAAGCCTAACTCAAGCCTATTCATAGAAGTTTTTCACATACGAAGTCATCGAGAAGGGTCACCTCAGCCTGATGGGATTAGCCCACCCACCCCAGTGGAAAAACTCTACTTCGGATCTTGTCAGCCAAATAATTTTGATTTATGTTATTGCTGTGACCCCCACCTTCCGGAATATTCTTCTTGGAGATGAGGACTGCCCCCACACTCTTGGCCTTCTGGAAGAGCCTAAAAATGTGGCTCTTGGCCAAAAACTGCTTGGCCTGGGACCTCGATAGAGGCCTGCTGTGTTTTGGGAGGAGGGTCTATCCAGGCAGAGAAGAGCTCTACTAATCAAGGAGAGAACCAAACTACAAATAAGGAGAAATTTCCTGAGGGGTAATAAGATAGCAGTCTTCCAATATTTGAAGGGTCATCACAGAGAAGAGGGGGAGGGGTCAACCTGTTCTCCTCAGCACCTGAAGGAACTAAAGAGAAATTTCTTGAATGTGATTATTCAGTGGAATGGCTTGACAACCAGAAGCTGTGGGTGCTCCATCACTGGAAGTCTTCAAGGAAGAGATTGGACAACACCTGTCTGAAATGGTATAAGGTTTCTTGCTTGAGTAGCACATATAGTAGAGTTTAATTATTATCTTGATGAATGCTTCTGTACTGGAGACAAATTTCTTGTGTGTCTAACCACATATAGATGATTAAGAAGTGAAATCTTCTCTACTCTACTCTACTCTACTCTACTCTACTCTACTCTACTCTACTCTACACTACACTCTACTCTACACTACACTACACTACAGTACACTCTACTCTCTATACTCTACACTCTACACTCTACATTCTACTCTACTCTACTCTACTCTACTCTACTCTACCCTACCCTACCCTACCCTACCCTACCCTACTCTACCTTACCCTACTCTCTGTTCTGTTCCGTTCTGTTCCGTTCCATTATTTTCTCTTCTCTTCTCTTCTCTTCTCTTCTCTTCTCTTCTCTTCTCTTCTCTTCTCTTCTCTTCTCTTCTCTAACTCTCTGTTCCGTTCCGTTCCATTATTTTCTATTTTATTCTATTCTATTCTGTTCTGCTCTGCTCCTACTCTACTTTACTCTATTGTGGTCTTTTTATTTAATCTTTTTAAATTTATTCCCCACCTATCCACTTGGCTTGAAGAGACTCCAGGCGACTTACAATGCAGAGGTGGGTTTCATGTAATTTTACCACCAGTTTGCCGCACACCGAAAACGTCTGTAGTTTCTGAACAGTCTTCAAGGGTAGCCCCACGAAGAGCCCTTGCAATAATCCCCACCAAAGTTGGGGCAGGTCATGATTACGAAGACTCTGAACCAGATTAAGGAATGAGGTGACAGTGTCTGATTTACAGCCAGGGGGAAAAGAGAAAACACGTCCTTCCTTTCGGGTGGGATGAGAGCTATAAAAATAGAGAAAGCAGGGGGGTGTTTTTTTGGGTTTTTTTGTTAGTAAAGTGGGTGGACTGAGATTTGGGATAAAAAAAGGTCACCCAGAGAAACAAAGGCTTGATTATGCAGCTAATCAAAAAATCAAGAAGGCATTTATTTATGGCGGTGTTATCGGTGGTGGTTTCAGAAGATGGAAGCTCTGGCCTTTAAGAAGCTGATAATTACTTACGCCTTATCTTGGAATTCTTCTGGTATTTGTCTGGTTAAAGGACAATTGGTTTTTTTTTTTTTTTTTACATGTTCACCCTTCCGGGTGATAGAAACCATGAGTTGTATGTAATAATAATAATAATAAAAATTAGCTATTGTTTCCACTGCTGTATAGGAAAAATGGAGAACTGGTCAGGATTCAATGTGTAGCAAATTATTATTGGGGGGGGGGCTATTTAAATGAAGCCTAGTATTGAAAATATCCAGAATCCTCCCCTCCCCTCCCTCCCTCCCTCCCTCCCCTCCCTCCCTCCCTCCCTCCCTCCCTCCCTCTCCTCCTCCTCCTCCTCCTCCTCCTCCTCCTCCTCCTCCTCCTCCTCCTCCTCCTCCTCCTTCTTCTTTTTCTTCTCCTTCTCCTTCTCCTTCTCCTTCTCCTTCTCTCTTCTCCTTCTCCTTCTCCTTCTTCTTTTTTAAAAAAAGATTTTAAAAAATCCAGAGCCTGGATAGCTCAACAGACTAAAAAGCCTGTTATTAACATTCAGCTGTCTGCAATTATTGCAAGTTCGAATCTCCCCAGGCTCAAGGTTGACTCAGCCTTCCATCCTTTCTAAGGTAGGTAAGTTGAGGACCCAGTTTGTGGGGGCAATAAGCTGACTTTGTATAAAATATACAAAAGTATGAAGGCTATTGCTTAACGCATTGTAAGCCGCCCTGAGTCTCTGGAGAAGGGCGACATATAAATCTAATTAAATTAAAAAATATATATTATAAGAAAAAATATAAATAACAACAAAAGTCAAGAAAGAGAGAGAAATAAGAAGTGCAAAGAGGAGGGAGGGAGGGAGGGAGGGAAGAAGGAAGCAGAGAGAGAGAGGAAGAATGGAGGGAAGGAAGGAAGGAAGAAAGCAGGGGGAGAGGAAGGAAGGAAGGAAGGAAGGAAGGAAGGGAAGGAAGGAAAGAAGCAGGGGGAGAGAGGAGGGAGGAAGGAGAAAGGGAGGGATGAAAGGAATGAATGAATAATGATTTCTGACATTTTTTCAATTCAAGTCAATTCAATCATCAAAATCTAAAGTCAGAATTTCTTACTTGTTTTGGTGAGGTCCGCATACTGACCATGGGAAAAGGGCCCTAACCAGGGGTGGTATCCACTTACCTTCACTACCGGTTTGCAAATGTGAGCACGTACGCGCTGGCTTCACTCGCATGTGCCACCTCCGTGCATGCGCAGAGCCTTCCGCGCATGATGTCCGGGAGGGTGGGTGGAGCTTCCCGCAACCGCTGCTAACGGTTCAACCTGAACCGGATAGAACCACTGAACACCACCACTGGCCCTAGTCTTTACGCTGTGGCTTTATTCCGTCCTTCCGAACTCTTGAGTTCTTGATTTTTGCCAGTGGCATAATGGAACAGAAGGGAGGGAGATCGAAGATGCTCGGAGAAAGCCATTTAAAAAATGCTAATATAGAGAAAAGAATGGTACATTATAAAACCTTAAATGCAATTTTGCATGGATCTAGCCTTTTCGGGGGGCATATAGTGTAAGCTCTTTTGAAGAGAAAAACGGACTATTTGGAACAATGCAATCTGAATTTGTACTTTTCCAAAGGTAGAAAAAAAATATCATGCCATTATTATATTACCATCATATTTAAGTTCTATTCATGCTAGCAATATGTATAACAGATTCGTATGATCGGATACTGTTCATGATTTTGAAGCAAGCACTAACACCAAAGAATAGTAAAAGAGAAATTTGTAGGCTCTAAAAGACAGGAATGTTTTGTTGTTGTTTTTTTTTAAATCAGCAAACAATATTTTCTATTCAATAAGAGTTTTTGTGTTACAAGCCGAGTGGGAAATCAAATAATTATAGACAAACTGGTTGGAAGCACAGAATCTTTCTTAATGGACTAGACAACAAGAATATGGAATTTAAATAATGCTGAGTAACACTCGGAAGTAATAAAAGGGTTTGAAAAAAAAAACCCACAACAAATTATTTCTAAAAACTGCTTAGTAACAGAATAATGATTATAAAAATTGTTTTAACATCTTTTATTTGTTTCTGAGAAAACGGCCATTTATATTTTAGAATGGTGAAGACGCAACAGGATATAAGGTGTTACAAAAGCTGTTTTATCATATGGGGGATATAATGAATTATCCAGAATATTATGATGAAGCTTGCTATTTACTGTTGAAATTATTGCTTAGATGGTTTTAATTATTTAAAAAAAAAAACAAATTCAGAAGCTTCCTTTGGCATTTGGAATATAGATGCAGAGCCAAAAATTATAAAACAGGCAAACCAACAAAAACTGGTAGAAGAATAGTTTATTTTTAATTCATAGGCAAAAGTAATGGATGTTGGCACTTTTAAATGATTTTATGTTGAGTTCATAAATATGCAAGACGTTATATTTTTTGGATTACGCCAAGTTTCTTATTCTTGGTTCCTGCCTAGGACAGTACAAGTAATGGACAACCACAACCGAACCTACAATTTATGTTGCTAAGTGAGACATTGCTGTTAAAGTGGGTTTTGCCCCATTTTTATGAACTTTCTTGCCATAGTTGTTAAGTGAATCATTACAATTATCGAGAACAAAAAACACTACATATTTCCCCCCAACAATCTGGGTCCTCATTTTAGCAGCCTCGGAAGGACGGAAGACTGAGTTAACATTGAGGCAGTGAGGATCGAACTGCTGGAAGTGAGCAGAATTAGCCTGCAATTCAAGCAGTCCTCAACTTACAACCATAATCAAGCCCAAAATTTATGTCGCTAAGCGAGACATTTCCTAAGTGAGTCCTGCCCCATTTCACAACCTTTCTTGCCACCGTTGTTAAGTGAATCACTGCCGTTGTTAAGTTAGTCACACGGTTGTTAAGTGAATCTGGTTTCCCCCATTGACTTTGCAAAAGGCGATCACACGACCCTGGGACACGGCAACCGTTGTAAATGTGAGTCAGTTGCCAAGCCTCTAAGTTTTGATCACATGACTACGGGGAGGCTACAGCGGTCGTAAGTCTGAAAAACGGTTGTGAGTCACTCTTTTCAGAGTGGTTGTAACTTTGAACAATGACTGAACAAACTGTTGTATATCCAGTAACTGTCACAAGAGCCTCAGATAGCTCAACTGGCTGAATAGCCTGTTATTAACATCCAGCTGTCTGCAGTTACACCAGTTCGAGGCTCAAGGTTGACTCAGCCTTCCATCCTGTCTAAGGTAGGTGAAATGAGGACCCAGTTTGTGGGGGCAATCAACTGACTTGGTATAAAAAATATACAAAAGTATGAAGGCTATTGCTTAACGCCTTGTAAGCCGCCCTGAGTCTCCGGAGAAGGGCGGCATATAAATCTAATTAAAAAAAAAAAAGAACAAAACTTTGCATCATTTAGTTTTGGGATAATAGAAAATCACTCCACCCCCAACATCGAAATCTTTTCTTTCTTTCTTTCTTTTTTTTTGCAAGCAATTGAAAATGTTTGCACTAATAACACTCTGAAGAATTGACACATGCGCTGGGAATTGTGAACATTTTAGAACAGGTGCAAAGATGTTGTATTTATCCCTGAACACAAAAAAAAAAAAACAGTTTAGTAGTACTTTTTTCTACCTAAAGCTAAGATTTTAAGTAACAACTTGAAAGTCACTTAGAAATACCTCCAAGCTAAGTCGCATTTCAAATATACAGGTAGTCCTCGACGTACGACCACAATGGAGCCCAACACTTCTGTTGCTAAGCAAGACATTTGCTAAGTGAAATGTTTTGCCCCCTTTTATGACTCTTCTTGCCACATTTGTTAAGGGAATCACTGCAGTTGTTAAGTCAGTGACACGGTTGTTAAGTGAATCCTGCTTCCCCCTTGGCTTTGCTTATCAGATAGCCGCAAAAAGGGGGGGGAATCATGTGACCCCAGGGCGCCGCAACCATCATAAATATGCGTCAGTGGCCAAGCGCCTGAATTTTGATTACGCAACCCTGGGGGATGCTGCAATGTTCATCAGTCATAAGCCGCTTTTTTCAGCGCCGTTCTAACTTCGAACGGTCACTAAACTAAGTGTTGTAAGCCGAGGATTATCTGTATACACAATCATTCAACTGATGAGGGGCGAACGGGGAAGTGGGCAAAAGAGACAGCAGGTCCCACCCTTTGAGTATTTATCTACCTATCTCAGTGGTGGGTTGCTACCAGTTCGCCCCGGTTCGGGCAAACTGGTAGCGGCGGCAGCAGGCTCTGCCCATGAGCGAGTGTGCATGAGCGCTCATGCGCAAACCAGTAGCGACGGGATTTGCAACCCACTACTGATCTGTCTGCCTGCCTGCCTGCCTGCCTGCCTGCCTGCATATGTGTGTGTGTATATCCACATACACAATAAACTCGGCTGAAGATGTTAGCCTAGCCTGGTAACAAAACATTTGGAAACCAACCCACAATGGCTCGGAGAATGAACTTTCACCTTCATATATACATAACATTTATTTTTAATTTTTGTTGGATGATGGACACGTCGGATGGTGGGTTTGGAGAATGCCAGAAGTGGGCTTAGAAAGGAGCTCTCAGCAACACTCTCAGGAGCTCTCAGCAACTGCAAGCTGTTACCCAAGTTCTTCTCCCGCTAGATGCACTGGGATATTTTTTTCCCCGAGGTTTTGTCAAGCGCTGGGGAAATCAGGAGATCCAGACGGTTCAAACGGGTATAAAGATTTATTGGAAGCTTAACCTCTCTACAAGAATCTGAACTACTAACAGTCAAAGGAGCCTTGGTGGAGCAGCGGACTAAAGCACTGTTAAATAGCACTTGGCTGCCAGCTGCCTGCAAGTACTGCAAGTCTGAATCTCACCAGGCTCAAGGTTGACTCAGCCTTCCATCCTTCCGAGGTAGGTAAAATGAGGACCCAGATTATGGGGGCAATAAACTGACTTTGTATAAAAAAGAACACCACTTGGGGGGGGCTGAAAGCCCTACTAAGCAGGTATATACAAAAGTATGAAGGCTATTGCTTAAAGCATTGTAAGCCACCCTAAATCTCCAGAGAAGGGCAGCATATAAATTGAACCAATCAATCAATCAATCAATCAATCAATAAATAAATAAATAAATAAACAAACAAACAAAGCAAATTGGTGGTAGATAAGAGTCAAAGGAATTCAAAGTGGGCTGTTGTGGGCGTGAAGGGACTCAACACTGATGACATGTTTGACCCCTCCCTTGGTCTCAGCCTGGTCATTTCCTACAGTTTTTTTTCCCCTCCAAAGCCCCTCGATCAGGAGTGTCAAACTCAAAACCCCCAGACAGCATCCAGCTCATGGGGTGCTTAGATCTGGCCTGCGGGGACACCCTGGAAACAGTGAAGGACCGGCCCGCACTGCCTCTGCCAGCAAAAACAGAGCTCGGGGCCCTCCTGAGCTCCCTTTTCACTGGCAGAGGGCTGCAGGAGGCCATCACAGCTGAAAACGGAGCTTGTGAGGGCCGCGGGCAGTGCCTCCAAGCTCTGTTTTTGCTTGCAGAGGGTTGCAGGAGGCCGTCGCAGCCTAAAACAGAGCTTGGGAGCCCGTTTCCATTGGCAGAGCGCTTGGGCCACCACAGGCACCCCCAACACGAGTGACATCGAGCTGGCCACGCCCACCCCAGTCCCCAAAGGTCAAACACAACCCTGATGCAGCCCTCAATGAAATCGAGTTGGATACCCTTGCCCTGGATGGATCTGTTGGAACTATTTTTATTTTATTTTATTTTATTTTATTTTATTTTATTTTATTTTATTTTATTTTATTTTATTTTATTTTATTTTATTTTATTTTATTTTATTTTATTTTATTTTATTTTATATTTTATTTTATTTTATTTTATTTTATTTTATTATTTTATTTTATTTTATTTTATTATTTTATTTTATTTTATTTTATTTATTTTATTTTATTTTATTTTATTTTATTTTATTTTATTTTATTTTATTTTATTTTATTTTATTTTATTTTATTTTATTATTTATTTATTTATTCATTCATTCATTCATTTAGTAATCGAACCATTGGCTTTTGTCTTCACATCAAATTTGGTCTTCTTTTGTTCGTGTTTTGGACGATTAGCCTGCTCATCAGTAAGCCCCTTTACATGGCTCATTTGCAACATTTTGTTCGAAAGGGTGGGAATAAGGGCAGTCGAATGCTAATGTTCTAACACTGATAAAATAAAACAAGATGATAAAATTAAATTCCATTGCAGATCAAGTTACTTTTTCCAAGAACTGTAAATTTAAATACTGCCCGGAGATGTACAGGTGTTCAGAGTTGTCCTTTCAGGGCAGTTTAAAATGCATCGTGCTGCCGAATATTCCCTTGGCAGAATTTCTGATAAACCAAGTTTAGTAACAGAAGAAAGTCTGTCCTACATTTGTACTCTTAGATATATTTGTTCCCCCGCACAAGGTAGCGAGCTAATTAGGAAATCTAAATGTTATTTTTCTGTGGGTTTTTTTCCCCCCTTTTCTTTTTCTTTCAGAGGAAAGGAATAAATTTGCATGGCTAGGTGTCTGTTTGACTCATTCAAAAGCTTTCAAAAGAGTTTGCAGATTCGGAGCCCGCTGGGATTTCCCTGTCAACAGCAATTCAGCATTTTTATTTTTTCAAGTTGTTCCCTTCTCCTGCCTAGAGCTTCCTTTGTGAATTTCACATTTACCTCACTCTTCCTTCAGAAATCCAGCGCATGCTAGATTTGGGAGATACAACCTGTCTCACTCCTCTTCTTCATTTCGAAGGGAGAGGGGAGAGGTCCTTTGGGTAAGATATGCCCCATCATTAGTGGAAGATTGGGCATTAAGGAATTTTGGAAGCGGAAGATGGGACGCTGGGGAACTCCTAGAAGGCTGGCACTCTGACAAATTAGCCATCAACGGACACATAGACATAAACAATATGTACAGGCCGTGCAAAAAGGAGACAATCAACAAGCCAAAAAGAACAAAAAGACCAAAATACCTTCCTAACAGCAGTCAACACCCAGATGAGCATAGATCGAGATTAATGTCAGACCAACAGTCAGGTACCGTATTTTTCAGACTATAAGAAGATCCGGACGATAAGATGCACATAGCTTTTGGGGAGGAAAACAAGAAAAAAAAATCTACCTCTACCTCCCAGCAATTTGCCTCCTTGAGGCTTCAGCCTGATTTAGCATGACCAGCTGATTGGCGGTTGGATGGCCCTCCTGGAATACCGCCTATCAGCTGTTACAGGCTGCAGGGATCACCCCTCATCTCCATTGCCACCACCACTAATCAGCACCTCCGCGTGCCCCATTTTTGGCTTCTGCATGTCCCATTTTTGGCCTCTGTGTGTCCCATTTTTGGTCTGCGCGTGCCCCATTTTCAGCCCGTTCCAGGCAGCAGGGATTGCCGTCGCCTATCCCCGCCTGGAACAGGCCAAAAATGGGATGCATGGAGGCCAAAAATGGGGCATGCAGAGGCTGAAAATGGGGCATGCAGAGGTGGTGTTAGGTGGCGGCAACTGGAAGGCAGAAGCTGGTGGGTGGGGGCCCTTGGGTGGGTGGGGCTTTGGCAACATTCGCTCTATAAGACACACAGACATTTCCACCCACTTTTGGGGGGGGGGAGTGCGTCTTATACAGGGGAAAATACGGTAAATAATACCCCGTACAAGAAACTGCCAAAGAAGCGAACAGTAAACAGTCCAACTAAAGAATCTCTAAGACCAACCCTCATCAACACTGATAGGGCAAGCCATTAGAATATAAACCGAGAGCAAACCTACTCCTTTCTAGCACTGATGATGTTACCTAGTTGGATAATAAAACATCTGCAAGAAAGCAACCCACCTCAGAGAGCACCAAGGACCCCTCATTTCAATCCTGAACTGGAAATATTCCCCTTTATTTATTTATTTTTTATTTTTTTAATTTGATTTATATGCCACCCTTTTCCGAAAACTCAAGGCGGCTTACAATGCGTTAAGCAATAGCCTTCATACTTTTGTATATTTTATACAAAGTCAGCTTATTGCCCCCACAAACTGGGTCCTCAATTGACCTACCTTAGAAAGGATGGAAGGCTGAATCAACCTTGAGCCTGGGGAGATTTGAATTTACAGTAATTGCTGGTGTTAATCACAATGCTTTAGTCTACTGAGCCACCAGGCCCTTTATTAATAGATTGGACACAGTATCCACTACTGTCCCTTCCTCTCCCCCCAAAAAGAGAAAGAAAACAACCCTGTCCCTCAGTATCTCAAGTTTCATTCTAAGACATCTGGGAAGTCAACTGAGGCTGTATTGATTTTTTTTTTTTTTTGGAGTGCTGTCAAAGTTGCCATTTTAAATAATTGAACGAAGAAAAAGCAGTAGATGAAGGGGCCGAGGATCTGACACCAGCAAGGATGGTTGGACAAGATAGAAAGCTAAGGAGAAGCGAAACGAATGGGGTTGGTGTAAATCAGATTTAATTTGAGTTTAACGTTTAGCTCTACTTTTCTCCCGCCGTTAATTTCTTTTCCTCATTACTTCTTGCTCTTTTTCTTACTTTGCATGATGTTGTTTACCCCAAAGGGCGATAATGTGATAGATACATATATTAAGGGGGGAAAAAAAATAGGCAACTTGTTCTAAGACACCCTAAAGTGTCAGTTCTCGTTCGGCTATCTCTTCTTTAAATAACTTCACCTCCGTTTCCAGTTACGACAGATAGAGCTGCCGGCTTCAGTAACACGTTCCCTGGCGTTCAAATGCAAAACTTACCAAGGATGGTTTTTGAATCGCTGTTCAATTTTAAATCAGACACAATAATTGGACCAAGAATTTATAATCCGTTTGAAATTAGGCCTGAACTAAAATAGAAAACAATTATATTAGAAATACCGTTTTCTCAACGGATGTAGGCGAAGAACAGGCGGAGGCAGAGTCAAGAGAGTAATCAGCCTGGAGTCATTACGTTCACAGAAACAGTGCAATTTCAACTGTTCTTCAATTCAGTTTCTTCTATTCCATCCCTGATATAGTTAGTGACTTTCAAGGAAGTACGACATCAGTAGTCAGATCTTGTGAGGACATAAAAAGAAAGAAGCAATTTTTTTAGATGGAACAGTGAGAATTCTTTCCCAAGACTGGACACACCACACCTTTGCTAAACCGGCAACCAAAAATGTGTTGGGCATGACCAACAGACGACGCATCCGGCCCGCAGACCGCGAGTTTGACAGCCCTTGCAGATTGATAGAGCCATGTAAGTAAACCTTTGATGGTTAGTCCTTACAGAGAGCCCTCCATTCACGGCCACAATTGGTCCCCCAATTTTTATTGCTAAGTGAAACAGTTATTAAGTGAATTTTGCCCAGGGATGAAATTCAACATTTTCCCCTACCGGTTCTGTGGGCGTGGCTTGGTGGGCATGACAGGGGAAGGATACTGCAAAATCCACATTCCCTCCCCATTCCAGGAGGATATTGCAAAATCTCCATTCTCACCCCACTCTGGGGCCAGCTAGAGGTGGCATTTGCCGGTTCTCCGAACTACTCAAAATTTCCGCTACCGGTTCTCCAAAACCTGCTGAATTTCACCCCTGATTTTGCCCTATTTTACCGCCATGGGAAATGCTGCAATGATCATCAGTGTGAAAAGCAGTCACCTCACTTTTTCCAGTGCTGTTGTAACTTCAAACAGTCACTAAATGAATTGTAGGGGCTTGGAGCAATATTTAATAAATGTTTTGGGAGACATAGTGCTAATGTATATCTATTTTTTTTCCCAGACTCATTTGAGCAAGAGAACTTTAATATGCAAGGAATGGGAAATCTTTAAAAACCGTTAATAATGTCCTGTGATTTTATTGGTGATTTAATTTATTTATATTGCTGGTCTCTTTTTTTTTTAGTTTGTGTCTGTGTTCATTTCTTTTCTATTTTAGCTTCATTTTCTGTATTGTTATTATTATTATTTTGCAGAAATGCACCACTAGAGGGAGAATGGTTACATATATAGCAATACAGCCCAATGCCATCATTTAAGTTTTTCTTGGAGAAAATCTATTAATATCTGTCTGTCTATCTATCTATCTATCTATCTATCTATCTATCTATCTATCTATCTATCTATCCATCCATCCATCCATCCATCCATCCATCCATCCATCCATCCATCCATCTAATTTATTGCTTTATCTCTTTCTCTCTCATCTGTCTCTCATCTTTATATATAACTATCAGTCTGCCTGTCTGTCTGTCCATCTCTCTTTCTCTCTCATTCTCTCTCTTCCTTCCTCCCTATCATTTATCTCCATCTATCCATCCATCTATCCATCCACCTATTTACCTTTGAATCATCAGGCATTATTTTTTTCCTGCTATTGAGGAGATGCTTCAAGATTTCATCCTTCTGATGTTCACAAGAATCTATTGTTTTTATTAAAATTGCTTAGTCTGAAAAGACAGTTACCAGACACTTTCTAAATATTTTTCCCTAGAACAAAAATGATAAAGTTGTCTGCCTTTTTTTTGCAATCTGAAGTACATTTGAACTTTATACCTTTCTGTCTTCTATCTACTTATGAGTGAGTGGTTGTGGGTGGATATTTTAAAAACAAGTCATATTTTTTGATCTGTGAGGTAGGGCTGGTCAAAGCTATTTTGCTTCAGCTCTCCTTTCTCCTCTTCACAACTTCTTTTGTTTGTCTCATTTGCCTTAGGAATGATTTCGATTAAGAACAAACTCAAGCAAAGAAAATGTACATAAATTACTTTTCTCTTCACCGTTGTCAGGATATCTTTATGCACTACTTTGCCTAAGACACATTCTGGGGGAAAACTGACATAATACATTTTTATAAAATGCTTCTACTCAGACAAACATTTCACAACACATTTTAAAATGTATTGGTTTTTATTGATTTGATACAGTATCCTGCAAAAAACAAAAAACCTCGAATATCTAAATATAACCATGTTTGTGTATTGGAAAAACATTGATTGAGTAAAAATGCAAATGGAAGACTTTTATCCTCGTTCCTAATTAAAAGGCAATTTTTACATGATTATAGCTTTTCCTGCCTTGAAGGTTTTTTTTTTTTTCCCGTCAGGAAAAAAAAATCAATTCCATCAAATACGGTCACATCGTTTTTCTTGCACCGTTTATTAAAATTATTCGATAAACCTCAGCAATACGTGTTCGCAGAAAAGAATATAAAACTAAATTAAAGGTGATAAAAGCTGCTACAAACAGCTTCTCTAGTTTGATCCACTTTCCAAATTAAGCTGGAATGGAAAAAGAGGGGAAGGCAGAAAAGTCTTAATCCGGATAATTCATGAAAGGCCTCACATCCAATTCCGATTTAGATTCAGTCCCTTTGACAGAACTCCTCTTAGACTGATTTTATCATTGTTCCTTCAATTTTTGGTCTCCAAAGATGTAGGCAAAATGTTTGGCACCATTTTTTTCCCCCTCGTGTATTTTTCATCCTTATTCATCTTGGTAATTGAAACTTATTAGGGGAAGCTTCAGAATTCAATCCCAGTCATCAGGAACTGGTGGAAAGAAAAATGTCATTTGCCAGAAATCAAATAGCTGCCAAAGCGATCTTTGCTTGGTCCCTCTTGACTGGGGAAACATAAGACCAAGTTTAAATTGAACATGGCTAGCTCTCAAGGTCAGTCTGGTGTAGTGGTTAAGGCGATGGCATAGAAACCAGGAGATGGTGAGTTCTAGTCCCACCTTTAGCATGAATGCCAGCTGGGTACCTTTCAGTTAATCACCAGGAGACTGTGAGTTCTAGTCCTGCCTTAAGCATGAAAGCTGGCTGGGTGATGTTGGGCCAATCAACCAGGACACTGTGAGTTCTAGTCCCGCCTTAGACATGAAAGTTGGCTGGATGATGTTGGGCCAATCAACCAAGAGACTGTGAGTTCTAGTCCAGCCTTAGACATGAAAGTTGGCTGGATGATGTTGGGCCAATCAACCAAGAGACTGTGAGTTCTAGTCCCGCCTTAGACATGAAAGTTGGCTGGGTGATGTTGGGTCAATCAACCAGGAGACTGTGAGTTCTAGTTCCGCCTTAGACATGAAAGCTGGCTGGGTGATGTTGGGTCAATCAACCAGGAGACTGTGAGTTCTAGTTCTGCCTTAAGCATGAAAGCTGGCTGGGTGATGTTGGGCCAATCAACCAGGAGACTGTGAGTTCTAGTCCCGCCTTAGACATGAAAGCTGGCTGGGTGATGTTGGACTAATCAACCAGGAGACTGTGAGTTCTAGTTCTGCCTTAGACATGAAAGCTGGCTGGGTGATGTTGTGTTGTGGCCCCGTCCTCTGAGCCTATCCCTTTGGAGGAAGGCAACTCTGAGCAGGAGGAAGAGGAGCCAGCCAGATCTCCCAGCCCTCCCCCTCTGGCACCGGCTCAGGTGCCAGCTGAAAGAGAGCCAAGTAGTGGGGAAACAGGTGTCTCAGATGAGAGTGAGGGAGAGACGTCATTCCTGGACGCACGCCAAAGAAGGCGAGAGAAAAGGGTACTGCAGCTGCGGCGTATGAGGAAATCCTGAGTCATTGGATTGGAGTCATAGGATCCATGACTCACTGGACCACACCCAGAAGCATATCTATTTAAGACAGTACAATGGGTCACGAAGTTCGTGACGAACAAAGCTAACTGCACAGCTAAACAAACGGAGCAACCTCGTAGTCTTGGAAGCTGGATGAACGGCAAAGCTACGTAGGTGATTTTCTTGTTTATGTAAACCAATAAAGTCCTTGGCAGACGGTGTGCATATCGCTGCCAAGGTTGAGATAAGAACTGCAGAGTGTGCCAAGTGAGTCTTAACCCTCGGCTGGCTGTGTTTTTGTGGGTCTCTGAAGGTGGGGGACAGATCATCTTGTTCGTCACCCAAAACTCCATCGTTAACCCACGATGGACCAACAGCTGCAGCAGCAGGTACAGCAGATGCTGGAGGCCAATCAACTTCTGCAACAGCAAGTAGCACAGCTAACTGCACAACTTGCTTTGGGAAATGCTCCTGTAGCAGCTCCACCTGCTCCCCTTCCCCGTCCAAGATGCCCAGTGAACATGCCAGATAAGTTTTCTGGACAGCAGGAAATGTTCCCGGCCTTCTTGGGACAGTGCCAGCTGTACATGGCAATGCGGCCGGAGGATTTTCCGGATGACCGGGTTCGGGTGGCTTTTATTATCAGCTCCCTCTCTGGCACTGCCGCCCGATGGGCCACGCCCCTGTTGCTGCAAGACAGCCCCTTGCTTCTGGACTATCAGGGCTTTTTGCAACACCTGCGCACCATGTTTGAGGACCCCCTCCGGGTGCAGACGGCAGCGAGGCGCATCAAAGACCTCCGCCAAGGCAAGCGCCCCCTGCAGGACTATATTGCGGAGTTCCGATTGCTAGGCCAGGATTCGGCCTGGAATGAGGCGGCGCTGATGGATGCCTTCCAGGACGGCCTCTGCGATGAGATGCAGGACGAGCTGGTTCGGGTGGAGGCGCCACAGACCCTGGACACGCTGGTGACCCAATGCCTGCGCATCGATGCCCGCCTACAACGGCGACGGCCCCGTAGGGCTCTTCCGGAACCACCGACAGTGCCGGCACCCCCGCGTTTCGTACCAACAGCGCCCCGGACCGTACCGCGTTTGGTGGCGACGGCTGAGGAGCCCATGGAGCTCGGAGCAGCCAGACCTCAACTGACGGCCCAGGAGCGGATGCGGAGACGCCAAGGGGGGTTGTGCCTCTATTGCGGCGAGGCTGGACATTTCGCCGCCTCGTGTCCCCGGAAGCGGAGTGGATCGCTCAAGCCTGTTCCGGAGCCTCGGCGTGACCAGCCGGGAAACGGGTCAGGCCTGGCCTAGGGGAAACTCTGGGTCAGGCAGGTGACCATGCCCCGCCGGAGGCGGCGGCTGTGGACTGTGAGCCCCCTCGGCACCTGATTTTGAACACCCGGGTGTTGTTGGCTAACCGGTCGGAGGGGCTCCAGGCGCACGCGCTGGTGGACTCGGGGGCCACCACGAACTTTATGGACCAGGCCTTTGTGGCCCATTACAAGGTTCCCTTGGTTCCAGTGGACCCTCCGTTGAGGGTCGAAACTATTGATGGGCGGGAACTTGTGGCGGGGCCCATCAACTTCGCTACTCAGCCCTTGCGCCTTGCCATTGGGAACCATGAGGAGGCGATCCAGTTTTATGTGACGGCGGACCTGCACTTCCCCTTGGTCCTGGGGATGGCCTGGCTTCGGGCGCACGACCCTCAGGTGGCGTGGTCGAGAAATGCCATCTCGTTCCCCAGCCTGCAGTGTGTCGACCACCTTCGCCACACCTGTGCCGGCCAGGACGTCTCTGCCCCGAACGTCTCCTTGCCTCCGGAGCTGACATCCTTCGCCGACGTGTTCAGCGAGAAGGAGGCGGATCGCTTGCCCCCGCACCGACCCTACGACTGCGCGGTGGACTTGATGCCCAACGCGCCCCTGCCCTCGGGACGCCTGTACTCCATGTCGGAGCCCGAGCTGGCCGCCTTACGGGACTTTCTGGACAAGAACCTGGCCCGTGGGTTCATCCGGCCTTCGACCTCCCCGCTCTCGGCCCCAGTCCTCTTCGTGAAAAAGAAGACGGGGGACTTGCGCCTGTGTTGCGACTACCGGCGCTTGAATGCCATCACGGTACGGAATCGCTATCCCCTGCCGCTGATCCCGGAGCTGATGGAGAGGTTGCGGGAGGCCTCGATTTTCACCAAGCTCGACCTCCGGGGAGCCTACAACCTGGTGCGGATGCGAGAGGGGGACGAGTGGAAGACGGCATTTGGCACCCGATACGGACACTTTGAATATACCGTCATGCCGTTCGGGTTGACCAACGCCCCCGCGGTCTTCCAGCACTTGATGAACGACGTGTTCCGGGACATGCTGGATCGGTTCGTGGTGATCTACCTGGATGATATTTTGATCTATTCCCGGACCCCGGAGAGTCACCTCCAGCATGTCTGCCAGGTCCTGCAGCGCCTGCGGGAGCACCAGCTCTATGCGAAGTTGGAGAAATGTTACTTCTTCCAGACTTCCATAGAGTTCCTCGGGCACATCATCACCCCCGAGGGCATCGCGATGGACCCACACAAGGTGGCGGCCTTGCGCAGTTGGGAACCCCCGCGTCGGGTGAAGGACGTCCAGCGTCTGTTGGGATTCGCCAACTACTACCGGACCTTCATCCCGGGCTTTGCCACCCTGACCGTGCCGTTGACCCAGCTCCTTCGGAAGAAGGTTCCGTTCCAGTGGGGGCCCCCGCAGCAGCAGGCCTTCGAGGTTCTCAAGCAGGCCTTTGTCACGGAGCCGGTCCTGAGGCACCCCGATCCACACCGTCCGTTCGTGGTTGAGACAGACGCGTCCAACGTGGCGATTGGAGCGGTGCTGCTACAGGCTCCGGTGGATGGTGGCACTCTTTTTCCCTGCGCTTACTACTCCCGGAAACTCACTCCTTCCGAGCGCAACTACACCATCTGGGAAAAGGAGTTGCTGGCTATCAAGGCCGCGTTCGAGGCTTGGCGACATCACCTCGAGGGGGCCCGACACCAGGTGGAGGTGCGGACGGACCATCGGAACCTGGAGCACCTCACCACGGCCAGGAATTTGAACCAGCGGCAGATCCGGTGGTCGTTGTTTTTCGCCCGGTTCAACTTCCACGTCACATACATTCCGAGCCACCTCAACCAGAGGGCGGACGCGCTATCCCGTAAGCCGGAATACTTTTGCCCAAAGGACTCCCTTTCCCCCCGGACGGTGCTGCCAGCGGACTCCTTGGCCGCGGTCCAGGAACCGGTGGACCTGCGGACTCAGGTGCTGGAAGCGCAGCGACGGGACGACTGGTCGCAGCAGCGGAGAGCGGACGTCGGCCCCGCGTCCCCATGGACCGTGGAGGAGGGCTTGCTCAGACACCGGGGTCGGCTGTACGTGCCCACAAGTCCGCTCCGAGCCCTCGTCATGAACCAGTGCCATGACAACCCCGCGGCGGGGCACTTCGGCTTCTTTAAGACCTTGAACCTAGTGACGCGGACTTTTTGGTGGCCTCGGGTACGGCACGACGTGCACGCCTACGTGACGTCCTGTGTGCCATGCCGACAGGCCAAAGCCGCGTCCGGCCCCCCTCCTGGACTCCTCCAGCCGCTGCCGACACCGGAGAGACCGTGGGGAGCCATCTCCATGGACTTCCTGACTGACCTGCCCCTGTCCGCTACGTTCACGACCGTCCTCGTGGTGGTGGATGCGCTCACGAAGATGGCACATTTCATCCCGTGCCGCGGCCTGCCCTCAGCTCGTACCACGGCTCGCCTGTTCCTGCAACACATCTTCCGCCTCCACGGCCTGCCGGACCGGGTGGTTTCGGATCGCGGGGCCCAGTTCACGGCCCGCTTCTGGAAAAGCCTGATGGCTGCGCTGGAGGTGCAGGTGTGCCTGTCGTCATCACACCACCCGGAGACTGACGGGGGCACGGAGAAGGTCATTGGCATACTGGAGCAGTACCTCCGCTGTTTTGTCAACCAGCAGCAGGACAACTGGGCCGAGTACCTTCCCCTGGCGGAGTTCGCTTTTAACAACTCCCAACATACCTCCACCCAGATGACACCGTTCCATGCCAACGTCGGGTACCATCCACGTTTTTTTCCGTTGACCATCATGGACTCCCCTGTTCCTGAGACCCGGGACTTCCTCTCGGAGCTGCAGGCGGTGCAGCAACTGGTGCGGCGGCAGCTGATCCGGGCGAAAGAGGACTATAAACGGTTCGCCGATCGCGGCCGCCGGGCGACGCCACCGCTGGAAGTTGGAGATCGGGTGTGGCTGTCCACGAAACACCTCCCCACGGACCAGCCGGTGAGGAAACTGGCCCACCGCTTTATCGGTCCCTTCCCCATCGAGGCGGTCATCAACCCGGTGGCCTATCGGTTGACTCTACCCCGCTCCATGCGGCTCCACCCCGTTTTTCATCGGTCCCTCCTGGTCCCTGAGACTCCCACTAGCCGTCTCCGCCGCCCGCCGCCGCCTGCCCCCCCAGCCGCAGCCGACGAGGACGACGCCTCGACGTATGAGGTGGACAGTATTCGGGACTCCCGTTGGCTGAAGGGGCGCTTCCAATACCTCATCGCTTGGAAAGGGTACGGGGCCGAGGATTTCACCTGGGTGGACGCATCTGCCGTTCAGGCCCCTGACCTGGTGCGGACTTTCCACGAACAGTTCCCGTCCCGACCCCATCCCGACCGTCAGACCCGGGGGAAGGGCCCTGCGGTGGGGGATAGTGTTGTGGCCCCGTCCTCTGAGCCTATCCCTTTGGAGGAAGGCAACTCTGAGCAGGAGGAAGAGGAGCCAGCCAGATCTCCCAGCCCTCCCCCTCTGGCACCGGCTCAGGTGCCAGCTGAAAGAGAGCCAAGTAGTGGGGAAACAGGTGTCTCAGATGAGAGTGAGGGAGAGACGTCATTCCTGGACGCACGCCAAAGAAGGCGAGAGAAAAGGGTACTGCAGCTGCGGCGTATGAGGAAATCCTGAGTCATTGGATTGGAGTCATAGGATCCATGACTCACTGGACCACACCCAGAAGCATATCTATTTAAGACAGTACAATGGGTCACGAAGTTCGTGACGAACAAAGCTAACTGCACAGCTAAACAAACGGAGCAACCTCGTAGTCTTGGAAGCTGGATGAACGGCAAAGCTACGTAGGTGATTTTCTTGTTTATGTAAACCAATAAAGTCCTTGGCAGACGGTGTGCATATCGCTGCCAAGGTTGAGATAAGAACTGCAGAGTGTGCCAAGTGAGTCTTAACCCTCGGCTGGCTGTGTTTTTGTGGGTCTCTGAAGGTGGGGGACAGATCATGTTGGGTCAATCAACCGAGAGACTGTGAGTTCTAGTCCCGCCTTAGACATGAAAGCTGGCTGGGTGATGTTGGACTAATCAACCAGGAGACTGTGAGTTCTAGTTCTGCCTTAGACATGAAAGCTGGCTGGGTGATGTTGGGTCAATCAACCAGGAGACTGTGAGTTCTAGTCCCGCCTTAGAATGAAAGTTGGCTGGGTGATGTTGGGCCAATCAACCAGGAGACTGTGAGTTCTAGTTCCGCCTTAGACATGAAAGCTGGCTGGGTGATGTTGGGCCAATCAACTAGGAGACTGTGAGTTCTATTCCCGCCTTAGACATAAAAGCTGGCTGGGTGACATTGGACCAATCAATCAGGAGACTGTGAGTTCTAGTCCTGCCTTAGACATGAAAGCCAGCTAGGTGTTTTTGGCCCATTCACCAGGCGACAATGAGTTCTAGTCCCACCTTAGCCATGAAAGCTGGCTGGATGATGTTGGGCCAATCAACCAGGAGACTGTGAGTTCTAGTTCCACTTTAATTGTTCTCACTGTCAGGAAATTTCTCCTTAGTTCTGGTTTGCTTATCGCCTTGATTGGTTTCCATCCATTTATCAGCCATCAAATTTCACACCTTTGAATGTTGGTTGTCATGTTTGTGCTTTCCATTTAAATTTGCACCCCCATCATGAGCTTCCCTCCCCTTCCTCCAATTTGCTTGTTTCAGCAGTACGTAAACAAGAGGGACCGTGTGCTTAGTCACTAACAACATCAGTCAAGCATAATTTCATGTCAGGCCATCTTCATTGAAAAAGAGGCGGGGAGGATTTGGCAGCAACGCTGAGCTGTTTACTAACCTCTTTGCCACTGAAGTAACAACCTTGTCCCTGGGATCTTGCAAAGACCATGGCCGTAAAAAGACGGATCTGGAGATTTAGTGATTATGAACTTTGATTTTCATGGGGAGCCTTGCAAATACTATCTCGCGATCATCCCATTCAGGAAGCCAATTTAGTTTGTCTGGGAAGTCCAGAGGAATTCAATATGGTCATTCTTTTCCAGTCTGATTCTTGGCCCAGACTAACCGATTGAACTATTCCAGTATTTTCACTTTTGAAACGATTGAAACCAGTGGTGAAATCCATTTTTTTTTTTTTACTACTGGTTCTGTGGGCGTGGGTTGGCGGGCGTGGCAGGGGAAGGGTAGTGCAAAATCTCCATTCCCTCCCCACTCCCGGGGCCAGCCAGAGGTGGCATTTGCCAATTCTCTGAACTACTCAAAATTTCCGCTACCAGTTCTACAGAACCTGTCGGGACCTGCTGGATTTCCCTCCTGATTGAAACCAATCCTGAACCTCCCGTGAACAGGAATCCGGTGGGGCTCATCTCTGCTTCTTTATCGAATCAGTAAAGAATTCTTTGCTACAGAAATTTCTCTAATTTCAATTCTTTGCTATAGAAATTTGCCTGGAACTGGTGACCCTTTGGAGAGGGGTCATTAATTGCAGCTTCTACAGCAGAGGAAGATAGAAGTAATGTTCTCCTTAAAGCCCTGAATGTTTTACACGTAGCCCCCCCCCCTTTTTTTTAAAAATTAGATTTATATGCCGCCCTTCTCCGGAGACTCAGGGCGGCGTACAATGCGTTAAGCAATAGCCTTCATACTTTTGTATATTTATACAAAGTCAGCTTATTGCCCCCACAAACTGGGTCCTCAATTGACCTACCTTAGAAAGGATGGAAGGCTGAGTCAACCTTGAGCCTGGGGAGATTCGAACTGGTGTAATTGCAGACAGCTGGAGTTAAATTACAGTGCATTAGTCTGCTGAGCTATCCAGGCTCCCATCCAGGCTCCTATCCAGGCCCTTGACCCAAAGGTGCTTTTTCAAGAGGCAACTGGATTTTCTGGTTTTTCTTTGAAGACGTTTCACTTCTCATCCAAAGAATCTAATTAAAAATCCTCCCATTTCCCACCGTCCAGTCAGAACGGAAGAAGCTTCTCGGATGAGAAGCGAAACCTCTTCAAAAGAAAAAAAAACCCAGAAAGTCCAGTTGCCTCTTGAAAAAAAAAGCACCTTTGGGACAACCAGGACCTGGATGACTGAGAATCTCCAGAGACAAGTAGTCCTTGACTGTCTAACGACTGTTCGTTTCACGGTAGCTTAAAATCCCGATAGCAAAAAGCCGTGTACGATCTACATTGACGCTTACGATCATTACAAATAATTTTGTACCACCTCCTGGGGTTATGTGATCATCATTTGGCCCAAAACTGGGTTTCAGCAGGTTCTGACCAGTTCTGGAGAACCGGTAGCGGAAATTTTGAGTAGTTCAGAGAACCGGTAGTAAAAATGCTGACTGGCCCCACCCCCATCTATTCTCTGTCTCCCGAGCCCCAGCTGATCGGGAGGAAAGGGGGATTTTGCAGTATCCTTTCTCTGGAGTGGGGTGGGAATGGAGATTTTACAGTACCCTTCCCCTGCCATGCCCACCAAGCCACGCCCACCAAGCCATGCCACGCCCACCAAGCCACACCCACAGAACTGGTAGTCAAAAATGTTGAAACCTATCACTGATTTGGATGCTTGCATTTATGACCAATTACAGCATCGTGTAGCTCCCTAAGCATAACTTTGAATCAAAATAGAGCTGGAGGGACCTTGGAGGTCTTCTGGGCCTCTGCTCAAGGAGGAGACCCAAGCCGGAGACCCATTTTTTGGCCGGTTTCAGGCAACAGCGACCATTGAGGAAGATGGAGCTGCTTAACAACCATGTGACTTGATTAACGAACACGTGATTCCCTTACATCCAGGGACTCAACTTATATGACAGTGTTAGAAATGGTCATAAAAACCAGGTCCAGTCAAGGGATGGCTTGATTTACGACTGCAACTACGAACGATGGAAAGTCTGATCTCAATTGTAGTCATAAATAAGAGGACTACCTGCCTATTGTGTGTGTGTCTGTGTGTGTGTGTGTGTGTGTGTGTGTGTGTGTGTGTGTGTGTGTGTGTGTTAATGACACAGGTTTAGGAGCCCTGATTCCTGCCAGGTATTTAGGATGAAAGTCAACACCAGGCAGTGTCTTGTTTTGAAGATTTTTTTTAGTTGAGAAACTGTTGTGAAGGCAATAATCACATTCCTTGGGGGGAACTTTTCTTCTTCAATGGTTCAAAAGGAGAATACTCCAAAAGGCTTGGAATTGTCCAAATGCAAAGAACATTTTTAAGCAGTACAAATAGAAATAGAAATAGAAATAGGAGTAGGAGTAGGAGTAGGAGTAGGAGTAGGACTAGACTAGACTAGACATAGAACAGAATAGAATAGAATAGAATAGAATAGAATAGAATAGAATAGAATAGAATAGGGTAGGGTAGGGTAGGGTAGGGTAGGGTAGGGTAGGGTAGGGTAGGGTAGAACAGAACAGAACAGAACAGAACAGAACAGAACAGAACAGAACAGAACAGAATAGAATAGAATAGAATAGAATAGAATAGAGTACGGTAGGGTAGGGTAGGGTAGGGTAGGGTAGGGTAGGGTAGGGTAGAACAGAACAGAACAGAACAGAACAGAACAGAACAGAACAGAACAGAACAGAATAACAGAGTTGGAAGGGACCTTGGAGGTCTTCTAGCCCAATCCCCTTCTCAGGCAGGAGACCCCATACCATTTCAGACAGGTGGCTGTCCAGCCTTTTCTTAAAACCCTCCAGTGATGCAGCATCCAGAACTTCTGGAGGCCAGCTGTTCCACTGATTAATTTTCCTCACCGTTAGGAATTTTCTCCTTAATTCCAGGTTGCTTCCCTCCTTGATTAGTTTCCATCCATTGCTTCTTGTCCTGCCTTCAGGGGCTTTGGAGAATAGCTTGACCCCCTCTTCTTTGTGGCAGCCTCAGGAGGCAACAGATTCTAAGAACTTTTTTGAGGAAGAGAATAAGGGACCTGATAAGCAGTACAGATAGTCTTCAACTTAACAATCATTTGTTTAGTGACCATTTGAAGTTTTAATGGCACTGAAAAAAGTGACTTCTGACCATTCCTCAAACTTATGACAGTTGCAGCCTCCCCATGGTGACATGTTCAAAATACACTTGGCACTTGGCAACCGACTCGTATTTATGACGGTTGCAGTTTCCCAGGGCCATGCGGTCACTATTCGTGACCTTCTCAGCTGACTTCCGACATGTAAAATCAATGGGGGAAGCTGAATTCACTTAATAACTGCAGTGATTCACTTAACACCTCTGGCAAGAAAGGTCTTAAAATGGGGTCAAAGCTCACTTAACAACTGTCTTACTTGGCAACAGAAATCTGGGGCTCGGTTATGCGTCATAAGTCGAGGACTATCTATACCTGGGATGGCAAACCTATGGCACAGGTGGAACACGGAGCCCTCTCTGTGGGCATGTGAGACGTTGCCCAGCTCAGCTTCACTGCGCATGCACCCACTTCCCGCCAGCCATCTGATTTTCAGTTCTCTGGCACGGGGGTGGGGCGCATGTGGAAGATGCAAATGCATGGGGCATAGCACATGCATGCATGGGAGCAGGGGGATTGTGCATGCATGTGCGAGGGAGCGGCACTCCCGCAGCAAAATGGGCTGCGCCCCCCTTCCCGTGGTCATTTTTGGTCCCAGGAGCCTTCAGAGAGGCCTGCCAGACCCAAAACAGGGCACAGGGGATCATGTCCATATGTGTAGGGGGGCGGGTATTGCATGGGGGGTTGTTCACACAGGGTGCAGGGGGAACACGGGGTCACATGTGCATGCATGGGGGTGGGGGCGCAGGGGCAGGTCACATGCACGGTGGGGAGGGCGGGCAGGGGCATTGCATTATGGGTCTGGGCACACGCTTGTGCGACCCGCGCTCCCGCGGCTTTGGGCATGCAATGGCAAAAAGATTAGCCATCACTGATACTAAACAAAGTTTGTTTCGACAGGCAATTTGTCCACCAGATAATATTTTTAAAAAGTAAGAAAACAGGATAAGGAATTGTAGAGAAATTGAATTAATTTCGGTTCTCTTCCCACTGTACCAGAGATGGGCAGATAGATATTTCTAAACTATATACATATATTTTTTAATGTTGCCTAGATGACGAAGGCGAATAGCGGCGATAAGAGACAAAGGTTTTACACTTTACCGATAAATTGAAAATGGATCCTGAGGTGCAGAGAATGTAGTATCCATTTAAGGCTTCTTTCAAAGCTCAGCTATGAAAGTATATATATATATATATATATATATATATATATATATATATATATGTATGTATGTATGTATGTATGTATGTATGTATGTATGTATGTATGTATGTATATCCTTTTGACAAAAAGAATACCCAAGGTGTTTCCCTGTCATAATATTGGGAAGAAGTCAGTATAATGCGAATATTTATCTTCATTCTGCAGAGGTACAGCCTTTTTTGGGCAAGTGTCAAAAAGTAGGAAGACTTGAAAACTTTGAAAAGAAAAAAAAACCCCTCCTCCCTCTAAACCAGTGTTTTTCAACCTTGGTAGCTTGAAGATGGGTGGACTTCAACTCCCAGAATTCCCCAGCCAGCAGCGCTGGCTGGGGGATTCTGGGAGTTGAAGTCCACCCATCTTCAAGTTACCAAGGTTGAAAAACACTGTCTTAATCTCTGCTCTTGTGGGTATTTTATTTCTGGCCAGGAAGTGTAGTGATCTTTTAGCTTTCTGATTGTCTCTTTTGAATGGTGTGTAAATGTGGTCCATCTCTATGTGCCCGTTGATGGCCGTTTTGTTTGAATGCCGCTGGCTGGGGGATTCTGGGAGTTGAAGTCCACCCATCTTCAAGCTTCCAAGGTTGAGAAACACTGCTCTAAAATGAATAACAGAATAACAAAATATCAGAATAACAGAGCTGGAAGGGACCTTGGAGGTCTTCTAGACTGACCCCCTGCCCGAGCAGGAAACCTTATACCATTTCAGACAAATGGCTGTTTCTTCTTAAAAGCCTCCAGTGTTAGAGCATCCTCAACTTCTGGTGGCAAGCTGTTCCGCTGCTTACTTGTCCTCACCATTAGGAAGTTTCTCCTTAATTCCAGGTTACTTCTCTCTTTGATTACTTTCCATCCATTGTTACTTGTCTCCCGGTGCTTTGGAAAATAATTTGACCCCTTCTTCTTTGGGACAGACCCTCAAATACTGGAAGACTGCTACCATGTCACCCCTAGTGACTAGAATTAATTTCATTAATTTCATTAATTAAAGCAGAAGTCTTCCCATGGATCAACAACTGGTTAAACATCTGGAAAAAGAAATAGGAAGCAGGAACAGGGTTTTCTTTCTTTCTTTCTTTCTTTCTTTCTTTCTTTCTTTCTTTCTTTCTTTCTTTCTTTCTTTCTTTCTTTCTTTCTTTCTTTCTTCCTTCCTTCCTTCCTTCCTTCCTTCCTTCCTTCCTTCCTTCCTTCCTTCCTTCCTTCTTCCAGATGTAAACATTCCTCATTGGAGGAAGGGATTGGCCTAGGCCTGTGATGGCGAACCTATGGCACGCCTATCTGTGGGCACACAAGCGTTGTCCTGGCTCGGCTCCAGCATGCATGCGTGCACCGGCCACCTGATCTTTGGCCCTTTCTTGCTCACCGGAAGTCAGGAAATAGGCTATTTCCAGCCTCCGGGGGTCAGTCGGGAAGGCAGTTATTGCCCTCCCCAGGCTTCTAGAAAGCTTCCGGAGCCTGGAGAGGGTGAAAAACGGGCCTACCGGATCCACCATGCCATCGCGTGCCAAAAGCGGGCGGAGCACGGCGGGAGGTCACGCGTGCATGTATCGGGGGCAGGGCAGTTTAGTTTAGTTTAGTTTTATTAGATTTATATACCGCCCCTCTCCTGACGGACTCAGGGCGGTGAACAGCCAAACATTAAAACATTGGGCGTGGGCACACACACATGCAACACCCCCCCCCCTCGTTTTTGCTTTTCTTTTAAATTTGATTTATATGCCGCCCTTCTCCGGAGACTCAGGGCGGCTTACAATGCGTTAAGCAATAGCCTTCATACTTTTGTATATTTTATACAAAGTCAGCTTATTGCCCCCACAAACTGGGGTGCCTTTGGCACACAACAGCAAAAAGGTTAACCATCACCGGCCCAGGCATTGATGCCTATAAATTCTATTTTATTAAGGCCCAGCGAGGCAGCAGCCAAATCCGCTGACCGAGATCAAATTATTTAAGACCGAATCAAACAAAACCGTAACACCGAGGAGTCGTAAAAAAAAACACCTCCTCACCTTTGTACTGAATGAATGGGCATTGAAGGGTTAACCGCAGCTCCCTTTTAGGGGGACGCTCAGAAATGAATGCATATCGGAGAACGAGACGGAGATTTTGCCATTTATCCATCTCTCTGTTATAAATGCAGGGTTTTTCCCCCCTCCCTCCACTTTCAGAGATAATGTTGTCATTTAAAAATCCAAAACAGTGTCATCTATTGAAGATTTATTTTTTATTTTTTTATTTTTAAATCCCAAGCTTCCTGACAGCTCTGCAGACTGATTTTTACCCTCGAATTTGCAGATCGAAAGGGCAGCTGAAACCCAGAAAGAAGAAAACAAACCAGCTTCACAGGCCCAACTTGGTTCTAACTTTCGTGGTTCGGTTGCAATTTGGACCGAAGCTTTTCTGGGGTTTTTTGGGGGGAGGAGGCGGTTTGAAATGAAGGCAAAGTTGAATTCCCGGGCAGGGGAAGAAATGGTGGGTTTGGAATATTGGAATAAGCATCTTCTGGAAGGGAACGCAAATGTTGCTTCTGATCGTCACGGCCCTTGGTAACGCAGTGTACCCTCTCTCTGTCCCTCCTCTGATATCTCCAGCTCTGTTTTGACAAGAGCACAACCAACCAGGCATCACTTGGCGAGAAATATGGGGGGGGGGAATATAGGGGTGGGAGGTGTTTAGCAAGGACGCCCATTTTCCCTTTCCTGGTGCAATACCATATGGAACAGAAAAAGTATTTTCTGCCCCCCTCTCTCTGTCTCTCGCTGTCTCTGTCTCTCTCTATCTCTGTCTCTCTGTCTCTGTTTCTGTCTATCTCTGTCTCTCTGTCTCTGTCTCTCTCTCTCTCTCTCTCTCTCTCTCTCTCTCTCTCTGTGTCTCTCTGTCTCTGTCTCTGTCTCTCCTGAAAATCAAATTTCGGGCCTTGGGAAGAAACACTGAAATCTCTTCATCCTTTTTAATCAATAAAGGTCTTGAGTCCTGAAATACACCCCTCTCAGTATAGTAAATCACTCCTGTATCAGACATTTTTTATTTGTATACACATTGCTCTCTCCCTCTCCCTCTCTCTCTCTCTGTCTCCCTCATTCTTTCTTGTTCTTATTCTCCCCCGCCCCTCTCTGGTAAAGTAGCATTTTGTTTGTATTTTAACATAAATTAACTTAAATAAGATCTCTTAAAATTATAGATCAGAATGTCCGTCGCTCCATCCATCCATCTATCTCTATGTCATCTGTCTGTCTGTCTGTCTGTCTGTCTGTCTGTCTGTCTGTCTGTCTATCTATCTATCTATCTATCTATCTATCTATCTCTATCTCTATCTATCTCTCTATCTATATCTATCTATGTATCTATCTATCTATCTATCTATCTCTATCTCTATCTCTATCTCTCTATCTCTATCTCTATCTCTATCTCTATCTATCTCTATCTCTATCTTTTTCTATCTATATCTATCTATCTATCTATCTATCTATCTATCTATCTCTATCTCTATCTCTATCTCTATCTCTATCTATCTCTATCTATCTATCTCTATCTTTTTCTATCTATATCTATCTATCTATCTATCTATCTATGTATCTCTATCTCTCTATCTCTATCTCTATATCTATCTATCTCTATCTTTTTCTATCTCTATCTATCTATCTATCTATCTATCTATCTATCTATCTATCTATCTATCTATCTATCATCTATCTATCTATCTCTGGTCAGCCAGCCGGCCATTGCAGATTTGTGTTGTAGTGATTTTGCTTAATGTTGTTTCACTTCTTTTTGTGGGGTGCGGGTGTGGGGGATAGATTGATGAATGCACCTGGCTGCAATTCTCTTTTAGATACTTTGTGCTTTTTTTTATTATTTAAGATCTCAGAGAAATGAGAAAAGCATGAAGGGAACGAATAAAAATTACCTGGCCTAACGATGAAGCTAGAGCAGCTATAGGCGATCAATATTAGAAAACGTGAACGGTTAAAAAATAAAAGTGGGAAAGAAAAACGGAAAATGAGGGGCTGAATACCAAGGATGGCATTAATTTAGTTAAGAAAAAAAAAATTGTGTCTTGTGTTAACTCAGTTTTTCTTACCAATATTGCATTCTTTTTCACAACTCTACTTTTTCCTCCTTCTCCTCCTCCTTAGCAATCATTATTTGAAAATATTAAGCTTTAAATTCCCAAAGCCTACCCAAGGAACGGATGGGGATAGATGGAGGGAAAAAAAATAAAAACAGGCAACAATTCATTTAGTGACCATTTTAAGTTCCAATGCCACTAAAAAAAGAGACTTACAACTGTTTTTCCACACTTAGACCATTGTAGCATCCCTGCGATCATGTGCTCAAAATTCGGACACTCGGCAACTGACTCACATTATGACGATCGCAGTGTGCCAGGGGTCACGTTTTGCAACCTGACAAGCAAAGTCAACGGGGAAGCTGGGTTCACTTAACCACAGAAGGTCTTAAGGTCTTAAAATGGAGCAAAACTCACTTAACAACAGAAACTTTGGGCTCAACTGTGGTCGTAAGTCGAGGATATATAGATAGATCTCAAATATATATATCAAAGGTTATATATATAAAGGTGAGTGGCCCTAGAGGTGGAACTCTCACCTCACACAATCAAGAGAGTGAGTTCGATCCTAGGTAGAGACAGATATTTCTTTCTTTGGGCTCACTGAGAATTTATTTGCTGAACAAAACTCCTCATTGGCGACAGGAAGGACATCTAGCCAATAAACACTCAGCTCCATTCAGTTGCCCAGACTCTACCCTACAAGGGATTATGGGGGTCATTAAAAGAAGAGGATGATGTTGATATATAAGGAGGTGAAAGTTTGTTCTCCGCGCTTGTGGATATATGTAGTAGTAGTATTTATTTATTTATTAGTTTTGATTTATATGCCGCCCTTCTCCAGAGACTCAGCGCGGCTTACAATGCGCTAAGCAGTAGCCTTCATTCTCTTGTATATATCTGCTTAGTAGGGCTTTCGGCCCCCCTAATTCTTTTTTATACAAAGTCAGCTTATTGCCCGTACAATCCGGGTCCTCATTTTACCTACCTCGCAAGGATGGAAGGCTGAGTCAACCTTGAGCCTGGTGAGATTCGAACTTGCAGTAATTGCAGGCATCTGGCAGCTAAGTGCTACTTTAACAGCACTTAGTCCACTGCGCTACCAGGCTCTTACTGTACCATTAGTAGCAATAACCTTTCTTTTTGTTGCTGTTGTACGATTGCTTTAAAAAGCTCATCCTAAAAATAACTCAGCCCAGGGCCTGCTAATACCAAGGGAGATCGGTGGCTTTTAATTTGAGTCCCTCGTATCCCCTCCAAGAGAAGTAGCTAGTTTTCAACCCTCCACAAAATATAAACATTTATATTTATTTTAAGTTGTCTAAAAGGGCAGGAAGAGTCCAGTTAAGGTTTTGGCAACCAGGATAATTCTATCCTATCCTGGCTTGCAAAGAAGATCTGAAAACTCCTTATTATGGCTACGCTTAAGCCAAGGTTTTTCTATCGCCGTTGTTTAAGTTTGCGTTTAATTTCGTTGTGGATGTGGTCGAGGGGTTGAAGCTGGCATGTCTGAAAGATGCAAGTGAGCGTAGGGATGACCTGAGGGATGTTGTCGTTCGTAGTCATTAAAACCCACCATTGATTTGTTTTGTAGATGAGATGTTGGAATTATATTATCTCATTTCATTTTTCTGAGTGGACGTGTGGAAGTAATTAAAATAGCCCTTCATAAACAGTTGAATTGTCAGGGGGTTGACCATCAAAACCCCTGGAAACTGTAGCTTTATTGAAACTTCCCTGAAAAAAAAAATCTTAGCGGTCAGAGTTCGTATGAAAAAGCTGGCAGATATTTCATTATGCTAGCCCTGATGCTGTTAGCTAGTGTGGTCGTGAAAGGTCTCCAGGAAAGCCACCAAGCTCAGAGAGACACCAAGCACTTCACAAGACGTCTATATATTCTAAGAATATTTCATCCTTAGCACGTCCTAACTGTTGCAACTACACCCTGCTATAATTTGCATTCAGCCCTGGGTGCAAATTTTCAGCTTTCTTACTTGGCTCTGATCTCCTTAGATGCCCAGCCATAAATCTCTTAATTGAGTTTCTCTGAGTCTTTTCTTTCTCGCTGAACATTTATATTCACTTTGTACCGTTATATCTTCCATTTCTCCTCTTAAATTAAGGCATTTCCATGCCGCTCATTCTCTAAAGCAGGGGTGTCAAACTCAATTTCCTTGAGGGCCGCATCAGGGCTGTGGTTGACCTGGGGAAGAGGGGGGAGTGGCTGACTGGGGGGGCGTGGCCATCTTGACGCCACTCACTGGGCGTGGCCAACTGGGTGGGTGTGGCCAGCTTGATGCCACTCCCTAAACTGCTGGCATGTTTCTTCTTCACGTTGAGTAGACAGGACTGAAACGACGCAGGGCAGTCCCTTACAATTTCCAGGACGGCCCCACCGGCCAGATCTGACCCCATCGCAAGGCAGATGTGGCCCGTGGGCCTTGTGTTTGACACCCCTGCTCTAAATAATTGCTGATTCAAAAAACATTTAATAGGAGTGGAGATTTCTTCAAAATGTCCTTGGAGTTTTTCAGTCATCCAGGTAGTCCTTGACTTACAACAGTTCACTTAGTGACTATCCAAAGTTACAACGGTGACTTACAAAAGGTGGCTTATGACTGTTTTGCGCACTTATGACCCTTGCAGCATCCCCAATGATTCACTTAACAACTGTGGCAAGAAAGGTAGTAAAATGGGGCAAAACTCACCTAACAAATGTCTCACTTAGCGACAGAATTGTTTGTGGTTGTAAGTTGAGGACTACTTGCCGTTGTCTCCAAGGTGCTTTTTCAAAAGGCAGCTGGACAGTTTTTTTGACTTGAGGAAGAAGATCTCAGCCCCTCGCCGGACGCGAACGAACACACACGCACACACGAAAGGAGGGATTCGATCCAAAACCCGGTTTAATGAGAGCTACACAGTGACTTTGTTTCTGCTTAGCACTGAGCTGCTAAGCAGAAACAAATTCGGGAACGCCTTAGCTCCCCGCCTGTTCGGTTTTATAGGGCGTGGACACGGTTAACTATCATCAGGAAATCCCTCCCAGCTGTTACATTCAAATCCGCTGCTTGTTTCGTTTATTCATTTGCCTTCGGTCGCAGGCATGTGACGTCATACTCTGCCCCGCCATCATCTCCTCAGACGCTAATGTTCCCGTTCCCATTTCTATAGTCCACTCCCCCCTCTCTTCTTGTGTCCTGTCCATCACCCACTATTAGTGTCCATAGGGTCCTGGCGCAATACCCCCCTCCACCGTGTTCCGTTGCTGGAATCCGTTCGTATTTATTTATTAGTATTCCCCCCTCCCCTTGATGGTCTTCTATGCCATCAAGGTGGTGTGGTGTCGAGGGGTATTTGACACTCGACAGAAGAAGAAAATGTTTCACTTCTCATCCACCGATGGAGTTTCTTGGCTGAGGAGCGAAACATTTTCTTCTTCTTCTTCAAGTCAAAAAAATAGTCTAGTTGCCTTTTGGAAAAAGCACCTTCTGAGATTTCCTCCAAAATCTTTTTTCTTACCAATTCTCAAAGACCTTTGCTTGCCTGACCAACCCCAGAGCCTGTGGGTTTACTTCTAAATGTATCCCTTTCCTGACCACGTTGATCTTCCGCATGATTTACTACATCATTGTTCCCGTTCATGAAATATAAATACAGGAGTTACCCGTAGTACCAATTCTCTTAAACGGGTGGTGAGTAGGACTTGTATGTGCAAACCAGTGGTGCAGTTCAGCTGGTTCTATCCGGATCGCCGTGAACCGGTAGTGACGGCTGCGGGAGGCTCCACCTACCTGCCCTGACATCATTTTTTACCCTCTGCATATGCGCGAAACATTCTGTGCATGCGTGTAGGTGGGCACGCACGCTCACATTTGCAAACCGGTAGCGAAGATAAGTGGATACCACCCCTGGTGCAAACACACTTTGCTATTTGCAAAGAGGGAGGTGTAAGATTTGGCTGTCTTCAACTTACAGCAGTTCATTTAGTGACCATTTGAAGTTACAATGGCACTGAAAAAAAGTGACTTATGACCAGTTTTCACATTTATGACCGGTCCAAATTCAGTATCCCCCTTGGTCCAAATTCAGACAATCTGCAACCTTCTGTTATCGACGGCCTCCCATCAACCTGTGCACTCCCACAGAGAGGGCCTCCTCGGGGTGTCATCAGCCAAACAGTGTAGGCTGGTGATCCCCAGTGGGAGGGCCTTCTCTAGCTAAAATTCTGTGCAGTTCGGAGAACCCCTAAATCCCACTCCTGGCCGGCCCCGCCCACCCCACCCCTCCCAGGAGTTCCCACATGGCCCGTTTTGGATGTAAGTAAGTGCAGGGTGCGTATGGAGGCTCAGGGAGGGTGAAAAACAGGTCTGCCTCCAGAGCCTGGGGAGGCTGTTTTCGCCCTCCCAGAGGCTTGAGAAAAGCCTCCGGAGCCCGGGGAGGGCAAAAACGCTCCTTCCCCACCATAGTGCAGGAGGCCAAGTAGGCCATGCCCACTCTGGCCAAGCCCACCTCTGGATCAAATATTGATCTGTTTGCTATCTTCCTTCAGGCTATCAAAACACACACACACACACACACACACACACACACACACACACACACACACCCTTAGGTTACTTCTTTTGGTCTACGATTTTAAATCATTTCTGGCCCTAATTTTCATGGGAGCGGAAACTTCTTGCAAAGTAGCGGCAGCTCCTCTCTTTCCCCGGGAGGGAAGAGCTGTCAGAGAGACACCCATAGCCCCACGAGAAATATTTCCTAGCATAGAGACAAGTTATGCGTTGTGATTGCCTGTTGAAACCCTGCTGGTTTTCATTCGGCTGTACTTTTATTTGATCTGCCTTTCCCTCCGTTTGAGGGAAGCCGCCGAAACGGCTTTGAAATTTCCTTGTTTCTTTCGGTGAAAATTATAACACAACTCATACGCGCTTGGAGAAGCAGTTTTACCTTTCCCAGCTGTTATTATTAGCACATTTTAGGTCTCTGGGCTGAGAGACCAGAAGTAAAAGAAATGAGGATGTTAATTACAAAAGCTTGGACGGACACACACACACACAGAGAAAGAGACACATCCACCTAAATAGAAGGGAGAACAAGGTCATTTTGCCTACTCAATAAATAAATAAATTAAAAAATCAACATTTTTGCTCCTGCATACGTCCAAAGGCAAATTCTTTCCAAAATAACTTTATTTTATCCATTACACGCTAAAATGTTACACCAAAGCTTTTCTGATTCTGAACAGCCACATCTTTAAAGGGTGGTGAAAATGACTTTTTCTACCAGCAAATTCGTTCCCCTAGCAGCTGGAGACCATGAGAAACATCCCTGTGGTCCGTTCCGGAGAGAAGGCGAGATAAAACCCTGATTTTTAGAGAGAAAATACATGGAGAACCTTCTCAGATAACATGCCCACATTAATAAAGGTGCCTCAAAGGCAGGACCTCCCCCGCTTCCTCTGAGCAACAGGCAAAATTATTCTCTTCCTCCTCTACCTATAGTTTAGGCATATGTTCTTATCTTTTCTTCGTCTAGATCCGTGATGGCGAACCTAGGACACGCGTGCCCGAAGCAGCATGCGGAGCCATGTCACCTGGCACTCACGGCGTCACCCGTTCCTCTTTCGGGTTTCTGGTGCGCGTGCTCATGTGACGATCAGCTGGCCTTTTTGCATACGGCAGTGCTGGAAACTGGAAGAGTCTTCCATTTTCCTGCATGCGCATGCTCACCAGAAACCCAAAAGAGGAACGGGTGACGCTGAGCATGCGCACGGGCCAGCTGAGTGTCGTGAGCGAATGCACAGAAAATGGGAGGCTAGCTGGCTGTTTTCGCGCTCATGCATGCGCCAGAAACCGGAAGTTCATTTTCGGGCGTGCACACGCGCCATTGGCAGCTCCTCTTACGGGTTGCGGCCCAGACAAGCGCGCAAAGCAGCTCCCTTTTCAGCACTCGGTGCCGAAAAGGCTCGTCATCACTGTTCTAGATGGTTTATTGATGGACCACCCCTGTTTCCATGATTTAATTTGCTTTGAGGTAACATAAAATACTTTTATTTTTCTTTAAAAAAAATAAACTTTTGATATGTTTGATAGTGTTGCAGTCTATCTGAGGACGGTGCTTAGTTCCTAGATGAAGTAGCAAGGTCATTATTGAATCGATAGACAAATAAGTAAGTAAATATATGACTAAGGATACCCAGAAGGTGTTTTTTTTTTTTTAAAGTGGATTTTATTTGCTTTAAGCAGCATATAGTGTTTTGTATATATATGCTGTATTTTCCTGCGTATAAGACTACTTTCTAACACAAAAAAATCTTCTCAAAAGTCGGGGGTCGTCTTATACGCCGGGTCTCATTCTCCTGTAACCAGGCAGACCAGCCCGAAAGGCTCTGACGAGCCTTAAATGGCTCTGAGGAGGGTCGTCTTATACGCCCAGTCGTCTTATATGCCGGAAAATACAGTATATATATATATGTAGGTCTTTGGTTATTCGGGTGTTCTCCCGCATAAAATTGGAAGTGTCTTGGCGATGTTCTGACGAAGTCTCATTCGTCATCTTCAGGCTGATGTTCTCGAGAACATCAGCCTGAAGATGACGAATGAGACTTCATCGAAACGTCGCCAAGACACTTCCAATTTTACACGGGAGAACACCCGAATAACCAAAGACCTACATACAAACACCCGCGAAAACCTCAGAAAACATATATATATATATATATATATATATAGTTTGGAGGGGTTCAGTTGTTTCGCAATCAATCTAAGGTGGCCTTAAGTTCCTTGATGAATGATCAATGTCATTGATTAATCAATAGATAAATAAATATATGATTAAAGGGCCCCAGAATCCGTCTAAGGGCTTTCAGTTCCTAGATGAATTAGCCAGGTAATTAATTAATCAATAGATAAATATGTCAATGAACATATGATTAAGGGTGCCCAAAAGATGAATTAGCAATGTAATTGATTGATCAATAGAGAGATAAGTAAATAAATATATGAGTAAGGGAGCCGAGAAGTACAAACATGGATCTCTGGAGACTCATGAGAACTCTTTTATACCCAAAGTATCAAAGAGAGGTTCTTTGATGTTCTGAGTGAAAGCAAATTGATATGATTCCTTATCGGTGTCATGGAAGGATGCTAACTATGCATATCCCTCAGAGAGAGAGAAAAAAAAAGAGAGAGCGAGAGAGGTATATTCCATCTTTATTCCAGCAGGAGGCTGCCCACGTCTGTGCTACAGAATGGCAAAGGTATTAGTGAAATATAGTGTAGCAAGCACTGGGGGGAAAAAATGCACATTTAATCCGAGGTGGGGTTTTGCAGAGAAAAACGTGGCATTTCAAAGCTCCTTGGGTCACTTGGTTTGGGGTTCAGTAGCTTGTTGAAGGTGCTAAAAAGTGGCTTTTAGAGGACCGTCTGTTGTCAAAAAAACCAATGTGGGGGTGGGGGGTGGGGGCAGGGATAAGGAAACTTCTGATTTGCAAAGCATTGGTTGTCTTGTAAATGGAGGGGGGAAAGGAATAGGGCTAGAAGGGGAAGGGAAATTTATCTCAGCCCAGGCTTCTCCTTCCTCATTCCGGCAGGTGTCAGTTGAAATCCTGTCCTTCCTTCAAAGCAATGACATTTTAAGTTAATTAAGTGGAAGATAATTCCCTGGCCTTTTGCTTCTGCCGTTCTTGAAAACCCAACCCTCTCTGTCTCTGTCTGTGCTACCCAAATCTTTTCCCTCCTCTCCATCTCTTTTCCCATCCAACCTTGATGAACAAGCTTGAGAGTGAGTGACACATCTTCTCTTGTTTGCAATTATTATTATTATTATTATTATTATTATTATTATTATTATTATTATTTAATCTCTAGTGGGATTCACAGCCTTTGAGGCTGGTTAATAGCTCAGCAGCTCGAGTCCTAACCAAGGACCTAGGAACTGTTAAGGTATCGTAGTATTATTATTATTATTATTATTATTATTATTATTATTATTATTATTATTATTATTTTGGGTCTTGGTTGTTGTTCAAAGAAAGCATCACCCTTAAGAAGCGCAGGCTCTTGGAAGGGTTTTTGAAGATCAGTTTGATGGCTTGGTCATAAACAGAGGGTTCAAAATTCAGGACCAGAGAGGGTGCAGCATTGCCTAGACCTTTTCAAAAAAAAAAAAAGGGACAGGAAGGAGACAATGCAATAGCTTCGATGATCACCGGGCTAGTTGCTTCTGCTTCATTTGTACTAACAGTTAGAAGGACAAGCAAATTGTGTTTCGTTTTTGGGTTTTTTAATGATTATTTTTAAGCATATTGATTAGCCAGGCATCGGCCGAATGAGTTGGGAGACATGATGCAGGGGTTTACTTGGAACCTTTCTAAGATCAACCACAGCTAAATGTTAACTGCCCTATGGTCAAAGCTGCCCTGCTGGATAAGATTGTCCCGAATCTTTGTGAGCAAATAAAAGAGTTTTCCCAAGGGGAAATAGGTTTCTCTCTAGGTCTCTTGTCCCAGTGCTCTGCAGGCCGTGGATTTAAAATTCTGCCCACCTCTCTGTTGTGCAATGGTGGGTGTAAAATCTGACGAATGTGGCGTACCAGAGGAAAACAGGGTGCTACCTCCATCCCAAATCTCCCAATGATGGGAATCATTGTGAGTTTTTAATGCAAGCTGAGAACATGAGAGAAAACTTTCAGGTGGGGAGGGGGAGGGGGGTCTTAAACTTTGGGGGGGGGACCCTTGCGTCCCAGTCTTTTGACCAAAGAGGGGGGCAAGGCTGTGGGAGGTGCAAATTAGAGTGGGCCCCACCACGCATATCAATGATAGATTACATAGCAGATTGAGATCAAACACACAGTTTCCAACATTGTGCCATTCAATTCAACAGTAACATGGTATAACCAGCCACGTAATTTGCCCATTGCTTTCCTTTAAGTTTGTGCTTCGTTGTGGTTTGTTTAGGAACCAAGGTTTTTGCAGTTCGGCTCCATGTGGGTGAGAGGAATTAAATCCACCTTCCCATCCCAATACAGATAAACAATTCAGATACGGAACAACAGCCTGTAAAAAATTGTAAATGCTATTTTTTGCTTTTATTATTTTTTTTTAAACATATTTTTTGTGTGTGGTGGTTTTACAAAAAAAAATCAGTAATCGTTACTTTTTTTTTCTTTATACACTTTCTTCTTCTGATTATCGGCAGTTCTTTCACAGAGAGCTCTTATAGGAAATAACTCATTTCAGACAGTTGAACGTGTTGAAGGGTTTAGCCACAATAAAGCTAACATCCTGTCTTTTGGGACAGCTCCTTTAAAAAAAAAAAAAAAACAGAACAAAACCAAAACATTTTCGGCACACAAAGGCCCCGATAAGCCAAGTCAACCCTTATTGAATTGTCTTTTTTTTTTTAATTTTATTTTAGCAATTTGCTCACTGCTATTTGGTTGCACACCGAGTGAAATTTCCCCCCACTGGAAAAGAAAAACAAAAACAAAATTAAAATCACACCTCACATTCCCTTGCTGGCTGCTGGTGGCACGTACAGGATCCATATTCATTTATGATCACCAGAGCTCCTTCGAGGTGATTAGGTTTATAATCAACGTAATATTCCTGGGCTGACATGGCAGCCATTTGATGCATAGTCTGTTTTTGTTTCTGCTTCCGACGCTGGGTCACAAAACACTGCCTCAGCTGCCTAAGGCTGACCGGGAAACATTTCCAGGAGACATACAGTATCAAAACCACAATAAGGAAGGAGAAGATGAGGGCCATGGTCCCCGTCACCACCTTGTGGATCTGAACGGCATTCTCAGTCTTCTCATTGGGGATGGTGAGGGTCACGACATCGGTGGTTCCATCCCCTTCTGCCTCCTGCAGGTCAGAGTTCAGAGTCGAAGGATTATAGCCGGCTGTTGGGTCACTATGGTTGACCACAGCCGAGAGGAGGTCCCCATCGGTGGTGAGGTCCGTGGCATCTTCACACAAGTGAAAAGCATAGACAGCATCCAAGACATCCTCGCCCTGTGCGTATTCAGGGGTGGCACAGAGCAAGTTGTTGTCGTAGCGGCCTTTAAAAGTGCTGAGCCAAGTGGCCAACGCGCAGATGTTTCGGCCGCAATCCCAGGCGTTGGCCGAGAGGCTGATGCTAACAAGAGACTTCCAGGAGTTGAGAATCCTGGAGTGGATGTAGGTGAGCCGGTTGGAATCCAGTTGAAGGGACTGGAGGTGAGGTACACTTTCGAAAACATGAGGTTCAATGTATTCGATCTCGTTGCCAGAGAGGTCCATTTTCTCCAATTTCCATACCCAGTCCAAGGAGTTCACCACAATGGTGACTTTATTCCTCCGGAGACAGAGGGAGTGCAAAGAGAGCAACCTGGGGAAGTGGGCCAGATTGACTTTCACCAAGTCGTTGTGCTCCAGGTGCAACTCGGTGAGTTTGAACAAGCCCGCAAAAGAGTTGCGAGCCAGGCTCTTCAACTGATTGTATCCTATGTCGAGAAACTTGAGGCTGCGGCAGTCTTGGAAGATTCGAACAGGCACAAACTTAAGGGCATTGGACCGCATGTGTAATGTGGTGAGTTTGCGCAAGCCGTGGAACAGGTCTGGCTCCAAAGCCTGCAGATTATTGTAGGATAAATCCACACTGCGCAGGTTTGGCATCGGCCGGAAAGTGCTGTTGGACAGTTGGGTGATCTTGTTGGAACTCAGCGTGAGCTCTTTCACTCGCCGGAGCTTCTGAAAGGCGTGTGCCTCGACAGAGTAAAGGTGATTGTGATCCAGAAACAGCCACGTGAGTTGCGTTAACCCGGTGAACTGTCCGTCACGCAGCTCCGAAAGGCTGTTGTACCGCAATGACAAACCCATCACGCTCGACAGGTTGTGCGGCATCTCGGTGAGATTCAGTGACTCGCAGTAGAGAAGCCTGCCCTCGCACCGACAAAGCTGCGGACACCCAGTGTGCACGGCTGGAAGCATTTTTAAAAAAACACCCAGGCTACACAGGATCAATCCTGGGGGCTTTTTCAGCAGCCAGTTTAAACAGACCCCAATGAGAAGGAAATCCATTAGCAAGAATATCCCCAAATGTGCTTGAGAAAGTCCATTGAATCTTTGACTGGTCACTTGCCTTTCTCTGTATAAATTCTACATCACACCATATGTCAGCGAAAGGGCAGGGGGACGGGCAGAGGCAAAAATAAGAGAGTCATCGGGCCAAATCTTGGATTTGTTGGGGGCTTCGGGGGGACATAAATGCAGCATGCAGGACTCTGTATTACAGCCTTTAAAGTTCAGAAGCAATCAAAAGGTACACAAGAATCTGTCCATTTTTAGACACCGCCGCAAAAACGAGAACAATTATGGGGGGGGAAAAACACCCCTCTCCACGAGAGAATGAAATTAAAAAGTGTCTTACCCACCCTGTTCCAGAGATTGACAAGCTCCATTCAGCAGCTTCCTTTGTGTTTGACTTAATTATATGCAGGGCTCAAAAAGAGCTCTCTGTTGCTACAAATTCGGACGCTTCCAGCTTTTGGCACGGCTGGCAGGCGCACAATGTCTACTTTGCTTCATCTCGGAGGGCGAGAGGCATGTCCAGATCTCTCTCTCTTTTTTTTCTTCTCCTTTCCTTTCTGTTTTTTTTCTTTTTTTTTCTTCCTCCTCCTTATTTTTAAGCTGACTCCCAGCACCAAGTTTGAGAAGTAGGGGCATCACGGTTGATGATCATCCTTCCTTCCATTCTCTTCCTCTCCCTCTCTCTCTCTCTCTGTCCTTTTTCTCTGCAGTTCGTTCGGTGACGTGGGGAGGGAGAGGGCAGGAGGGATGGGAAAAAAAAAAGATACACCCGGGAAAGAAGCAGAGACCCCCTTCCAAAACTCTGGACAGCTCCCCAGGATTTCGACAGTCTCTTTAGCGTCCGTCATTGGAGATGAACCGGGAACATCTTTCTACTCCTCCGAGGCAGCTTAAAATCCCTTTTCCGACCGGACGGGCTCAAAATGGCTTGATTTTCCATTCCTGCTTCTCTTGGCTTGTCAAAGAAGATGCTTAAGAGCAGAGGGGGGAGAAAAAAAAAAGAGAAAGCCAGAGAGCGAAGCTTCCTTGCAGCCCAGTAGGAAGAAGCTACAGCCTGCAGAGGCTTCTCCTGCTCGCTGAGTGTCGTAAGCCGTTCACGATCATCACAACCTGCGCTGTGCTTCACAAGAGACGGGCAAATGGAAAAAGGGGTGGGCATAGAACCAACATTTTAGTTTGAACCAGTAACGGGAGATAGGTTCACTGATGAAATGGAAAAAAAGGCTTCAGCCCTGCTGCTGGCTGTTACCCCAACATATGCACGGCACACACAGAGCAACAGCTGCAGTAGCAAAAGGGAGCCAGCAATTCCATGGCCCCCCTTCCTCCTCCTTCCCCCCCCCCCACACTTCTCTTTGTCTCAAAGGTCCAAGTGCAAAAAGGCAGGTTTGGCATTCGGACGTGGGTGGTTGGATGCATCTCCCTTCCAGCATTTCAGGAGCACCATATTGCAATGCTGGGATTTTGGGTTTGGTGACTTGAAAGGAACCGCTTGACTTTTTCCATCCCATTTCACTTCTTCCGGACAAGCGTATACGGGGTGCGTGTCTGTGTGTGTGTCTCTCTCTCTTGTGCATGTGTGTGTGTGTGTGTGTGTGTGTGTGTGTGTGTGTTCACGCTCTCTCTCTCTCGTTTGCTGGTGTTGTTTTGTTTTGCTTTCCTTGCACAAACGAAAAGATGCTTGCAAATATGACAAGGTGGATTTGGAGACGATGCCTGTTGGGTTTTCTCCCTCATTTAAAAAAAGAAAGGAAAAAAAGAAAAGAAAAAGGTGCTTAGCATATGCTGTTGCCAATGGCATCTTTGTGACCAAATTTTCAGGGATATATGCGGGATCATACAATAGACTTATTCAGGCGTTTAAGAGGCTGCGTTTATGAATCGGTCTGCCATTCAGCTTATTTTGTGTGTGTGTGTGTTTCAGGGGAGGCTGGCGACTCTTGGTTTTAGAAAGGAAGAACGAGACCTTCAGATTTCTAAAACTAACCCCCCCCCCAAAAAAATGCTTGTCGGCTAATTTTTAACCATCATTCGCTATAGAGAAAGCCGCTGTCGACAATCTGTTTTGTGTTGTTGTTGTTTCCTCCCCCCAAACCCCCCCCCCCATTCTTTAGTGACTTTGAGGAAGGTATCAGCTCCGTTGCCACGGCTATGAAATCCACTTCTTTGACCATTTAGCAAACTCGCCTCAAATTAACCAGCCGATTTAAGTTTAAACAAGCCGGAATGCTCAATCCCAAAGCCTTGTGTTAACTTACGGAATGCAGAAGAAAATAGACGTTTTCAATTCATAACGGTGGCGTGTCTCCCCCCTCCGGTTCCCCCCTCCCCAACCCCCCCTCCCCGTTCCATTGAGGAAAATAGGATTGGAGACATCTTGTCTCTTAATGTCCTGCTGGCAGAAATCCTGATTTCCTTCTGAAATTAAGCAGTTGGGTTCAGGTGCTTCTGTTCGAAATCAGCAAAAACAAACAAGGAGTATGAAGTGACTGTCAATTGCCACTGCAAGGACGTGTATCCAACATCCACCCTGGAAAATACAGGTAGTCCTCGAGATACATCCATGAAAGAGCCCAACATTTCTGTTCATAAGCGAGACGTTTCTAAACTGAGTTTTGCCCCATATTACGACCTTTCTTGGCACAGTCGTTAAGTGAACGGCTGTTGTTAAGCGAGTGACACGATTGTTAAGTGAGCCTGGCTTCCGCATCGACTTTGCACGTCAGAAGGTCGCAAAAGGGGATCACATGACCCTAGGACACTGGAACCGTCGTAAGTACATGCCAGTTGCCAAGCATTTGAATTTCGATCACATGATTATGGGGATGGTGCAACGTAAGTGTAAAAAAACAAGTCATAAGTTTGATCATGTGACTAATGCAGCTGTAGCAATGGTGTGAAAAATGGTCATAAGTCATTTTTTTTTCAGTGTAACATTGAATGGTCACTAAACGAATCGAGGACCACCTGTAGAAGCAGATGAAAGCCCATCAAGGGAAAGTTGTGATTTATTTAGTCCAGAGATATTATCTGGAAGACTCCGGTTCAAGATACCAAGAGGATGGTGTCAGCTTCAATAGGTTGCTGCAAATATTCATAAGAAAGTACTTAGAAAATTGAGATCATTTCATCATCATCATAATGATGGTGCTCAGGCGCTCATAATGATGGTGCTCAGGCGCTCGTCACGTCTCGCTTGGACTACTGTAATGCTCTCTACATGGGGCTCCCCTTGGGATGCACCCGGAGGCTTCAGCTGGTACAGAATGCGGCCGCGCGGGGGATTATGGGAGCGACAGGGCGCTCCCACGTGACACCTCTCCTGCGTGAGCTGCATTGGTTGCCGGTTGATTTTCGGGTGCGTTTCAAGGTGTTGGTAATCACCTTTAAAGCGCTCCATGGCTTAGGACCAGGGTACTTACGGGACCGCCTTCTGCCACCTATTGCCTCCCACCGGCCGGTTCGCTCCCACAGAGAGGGCCTCCTCAGGGTGCCGTCAGCCAGACAGTGCCGGCTGGCGACCCCCAGGGGAGAGCCTTCTCTGTGGTAGCCCACCAGAAGTTGGGAAATGGGCTGTTTCTGGCCTCTGGAGGGCCCCGGGGTATGGAGAAGACCGTTTTCACCCTCCCCAAGCTCCTAGAAAGCGTCTGGAGCCTGGGGAGGGCAAAAAAAATGGGCCTACCAGGCCCACCGTGCTATCATGTGCCAAAAACGGGGGGAGCATGGGGGGTCACACACAGGGGGCAGGGCACATAGAATTATGGCTGTGGGCACGCACACACATGACCCCCCTGCATTCCCCCCACTTTTGGCACACGATAGCAAAAAGGTTAGCCATCACTGCCCTATACCATCTCAGACAAATGGTTGTCCAATCTCTTCTTAAAAAACCCATGGATGGAGACATTTGAAGAAATAAACTGTGATCAAACCACCAAAGATTCTCTAAAACATAAACCATTGCATAGAAACTGAGTTTGCAGAAGATTTTCATATCTTTCAATTAGAAACTAATGCTCCTATGCCTTCAACCAGTATGGTATTTGTCAAGAAATTGTGTAGCAGCTGTCCAGATGAAGTCAGAGATACTAGCACAAAATTAAAATATACATCCCCTGATAATAACCCCAATCGGGCTTTTGAGCACATGCACTAAAATAAGCCCCCCCTGAAAATAAACCTCCTGCCCTGAAACTAAGCCCTCCCTGAAAATATTTAAATACATATGCAGTCGGTCCCCACCATTTCCTCTGGTTTCCTCCATGCGCCCCAAAATAATAAGACCGCCCCGAAAATAAGGCCAAGCACTTATTTTGGGGTTCAAAAAATATAAGACAGGGTCTTATTTTTGGGGAAACACGATACACACATACACACACACACACACACACACCCTTCAAATTTTCAGCAGTCTTTGTCATCATCCATAAAAGGAAGGATACAGGATAGTCAGGCACACAGGAACATCATGAGGTAAATCTAAAAGAAGTCTACAGAACGCACTGAAGAGAAAAAGGCGGGAAAAAAGGGAGAATACAAGAATATCATGAGGTAAATTAACAGTATATAGAACACAGTGAAGAGAAAAAGGCGGGGGGGGGGGAAGGGAAACGCCCCCTTCGTACTCACGGCAACCAATCATAGCATAGATTACCTCATGCATGAGTCAGCACCAGGGGTGAAATCCAGCAGGTTCTGACAGGTTCTGGAGAACCGGTAGCAGTTATTTTGAGTAATTCGGAGAACCGGCAAATACACCTCTGACTGGCTTCAGAGTGGGGTGGGAATGGAGATTTTGCAATATCATTCCCTCAAGAGTGGGGAGGGAATGGGGATTTTGCAGTATCCTTCCCCTGCCACGTCCAGCAAGCCATGCCCACCAAATCACACCACACCTACCAAGCCACGCCCCGCAGAACCAGTAGTAAAAAAACCTGAATTTCACCACTGGTCAGCACTCTCTAACTAATCCACTCCAGGTGGTCCTTGACCACAACTGAGCCCAAAATTTCTGTTACTAAGCGAGACATTGGTTAAGTGAATTTTGCCCCATTTTACGGCCTTTGTTGTGTTAAGTGAATCTTTCTGGATCTTAAGTTAGTAACAGGATTATTAAGTGACTCTGGCTTCCCCGTTGACTTTGCTGGTCAAAAGATCGCAAAAGGGGGTCAGGTGACCATGGGAACACACCAACCGTCATAAATATGAGTCACTTGCCAAGCCTCTGAATTTTGATTACTTGACCAATGGGAATGCTTTAAGGGTCATAAGTGTGAATAACGGTCATAAGTCACTTTTTCCAGTGCCATTGTAACTTCCGACGGTCACTAAATGAACTGTCGAAAGTCGAGGACTACCTGTAGAACTGTTGTGTTCTGGCCTATTGTATACTTTACTGTTCCAGCTATTAAATTCAGTCTCCTAACAGAATAACAGGTAGTCCTCAATTTATGACAATAACTGAGCCCAAAATTTCCATTGCTTAGCCAGACTTAGTCAGTAATCATTTAGTGACAGTTCCTATTTGGATGCTTGGCAACTGACTCACATTTATGGCGGTTGCATAAATGCCCTGTGGTCATGTGATCCCCTTTTGTAACCCGCCCCAAATCTGGCTTTCCTATTGATTTTGAAAAATAAAATCAATAGGAAAGCCAGATGCACTTATCAACCATGTTACTAACTTAACAATGAGCTGTGAGTCATTTAACAACTGTGGTAAGAAAAATCGTAAAATGGGGCAGCATTCACTGAACAACAGTCTCACTTAGCAACAGAACTTTTGGGCTCAGTTGTGGTTGTAAATCGAGGACTACCTGTATAATAACTTTTGGATCTCACGTCACCTTCAGATTATTTTATAAATAGATTTCCAGCTGAGCCACAAAAGAGAAAAACTAAGATAATATGGAAGAACACACAGTCCTTCTTACTCATTGTTTCTTCTCTAAACTGGTAGCTCAGCAGACTAATAGCATTGTGATTAACACCAGCTGTCTGCAATTACTGTAAGTTCAAATCTCACCAGGCTCAAGGTTGACTCAGCCTTCCATCCTTTCTAAGGTAGGTAAATTGAGGACCCAGTTTGTGGGGGCAATAAGCTGACTTTTGTATAAATATACAAAAGTATGAAGGCTATTGCTTAACACATTGTAAGCCGCCCTGAGTCTCCGGAGAAGGGCGACATATAAATCAAATTAAAAAATTAAAAAACAAAAAACAAACTGGCAGCACCGAAGTATCTCTCTTCTTCACCATGTTCAACCATGTTTTGCTTTTACTTTTCCAAGATTACTCTTTGAGTTCAATCTTGCAGAAACATCATCATTATTATTATTATATTTTGCATAAAAGAATATCCAGTTGCTTTTACTAGTATCCATTCATTGGATTATACCTTTAATGTGAAATACGAAACAAACTTCAGAATTCTCTTTAAAGCAAAAAGTTGGGTTTTTTTTTTTTTTAAAAAGAGAAAAATGTGTAAGCCGTAAGAAAGCAATTAAAATAAATATAGAATACTTTAATTATATAAATACAGACTGTTATCTCAGGATGTAGATACATAACACATCATGTTCTAGGAGCTGCATACTAATAAGCCCCAAAACAACAAAAATGCATATAGTTAATTTTAATGTAAGCTAAAAATACCGTATGTATAGTTTTCTCTCCTTAAACATAGTTTCATCTTTCACGTTAAGAAATTACATTACATTATTAGCACCATTTGGAAGAGTTTCACGGTGCTCTTTTGAATTAGGCAATGATCTATTTGAGTAAAAATTTCTAGGTATATTTTCCCAAATGTACCCACTTAATTTTTTGGAATTTGGCAACATGAATGTAATGTAATGATCATATCTTTAACTCCTTCCAACTCTCTTTTGCCTATAATTCCATCTTCTGGGCAGATGTTAGAACTAAAGGACTCCTACTTTTTTTATTCATTTGTTTGTTTTCTTTTTTAACAACTGATTGACATCTCTCTCTCTCTCTCTCTCTCTCTCTCTCTCTCTCTCTCTCTCTCACTCTCACTCTCACTGTCTCTGTTTCTCTCTGTCTCTGTCTCTCTGTCTCTGTCTCTCCTCTCTGTCTCTCTGTCTTTCTCTCTTTCTCTCTCACTCACTATCACTGTCTCTGTTTCTCTCTGTCTCTGTCTCTCTGTCTCTGTCTCTCCTCTCTGTCTGTCTCTCTCCCTCTCCCTCTCCCTCTCCCTCTCCCTCTCCCTCTCCCTCTCCCTCTCCCTCTCCCTCTCTCTCTCTCTCTCTCTTTCTCTCTGTCTCTTTCTGTCTCTCTGTTCCTCTCTGTGTCTCTCTGTGTCTCTCTCTCTGTCTCTCTCTCTGTGTCTCTCTGTCTCTGTCTCTGTGTGTGTCTCTCTCAGTGTCTCTCTCTCTCTCTTTCTGTCTCTTTCCGTCTCTCTCTTCCTTTCTGTCTCTCTCTCTCTCTGTCTTTTTCTCTGTCTGTCTCTCTCTCTCTTTCTCTCTCTTCCTCCCTCAGTCTCTCTTTCTCAGAGCCTCTCTCCTTTTCTCTATCTTTAGGTCATATTCCCCCATCCCAAAACCAAATTCTATAGGTGACATGCAGTAATTGAAAAGTTATCGCATGTCACTTACAGGAATTGGGTATATCTAGATCTATCTAAAAAAAAGGAATAGGGTGACATGATAGCAGTTTTCCAATATCAGAGCGGCTGTCACAGAGAAGGGAGAAGGTCAACCTATTTTCCAAAGCACCTGAACGCAGGACCAGAAACAATGGTTAGAAACTAACCAAGGAGAGAAGCGACCTAGAACCACGGAGAATTTTCCTGACAGTTGGAACAATTAATCAGTGGAATGACTTGCTTAAGAAGTTGTAAGTACTCCATCATTGGAGGCTTTCAAAAAGAGATTGGACTGTCCTCTGTCAGAAATGGTATATTTCTGAAATGCTGAAGCAGGGGGTTGGACTAGAAGACCTCCAATGTCCCTTCCAGCTCTCTTATTCTGTATTCTATATTTCTGTGAAATTGGAGGACTCAAAAGCTCTCCACTCCAAGACCAGTTAGCACAGGTGCTATCTCGTGGGTTGCAAAATCCCCACAGGTTGTGTCTTAGAGTTGTTATGTATTGTCATATATAATCATTGCACAAATTCTACCATGTCGATGCAAACAGGAAATCACATTAGCTTGTTTAAAAGGGTGTGGGGGGGGGAGCAAAAAAAGAGAGACTTGTATGTATAAAGAACAATTGATCTTTCCTTGCAGTGTAATGGATCACACACTGTTTGAATCTTATTTCCTGCAGCAAAATATATCTAAGAAAGAGTTTTGTACTCTTTTCCCAAGAGACCTCTTTTTTTTTCCCACACTGAAATAGCAAAGAACCAGCAAAAGACACTACATAGCTAGGATAGCTTGTGCTGCTTTGTCATCAATAGCATAAACAATTTCACATTTGCAGGATAATTTCTATTAGCATCCTGCAAGAGCATTTTTCAAATTTGGCAACTTCAAGATGGAGGGACAACACAGCCATACATCCCTCCCACCCACCCTCCAAAACCCCACCAACTCTGCTCATGTTTAAGACTGAGGGAGGCTACAGATGGCAAGGTCTCGGAGTTGACGATTGATCTGTCAATCCGTAGTACTCCTGTTGACCAAGTCTTACTGCTTCAAAAGAAGCAGAAAAATGGTTATTAGTATTTACAATGAACCCTAGGTTTTTTTTAGAATGTGAATAATAAGAAAACCTCTAGTCTAAAGACAGAGGGAGGGAGGGAGGGAATAAATAGCAATGGTACTTAGACCTATATACCACTTCACAGTGCTTTCCAGCCCTCTCTAAGTGGTTTCCAGAGTCAATGGAATCAGCTGGGTCCTCATTTTACTGACCTTGGAAGGATGGAAGGCTGAGTCAACCTTGAGCTGGTCAGGATCAAACTGCTAACAGTTGGCAGAGTCAGCCTGCAATACTGCAATCTAACCACTGGGCCACTACAGCTGGCTTCCTTCCTTCCTTCCTTCCTTCCTTCCTTCCTTCCTTCCTTCCTTCCTTCCTTCCTTCCTTCCTTCCTTCCTTCCTTCCTTCTTTCCAGAAAGCTTTCTTTCTTCCTTCCTTCCAGAAAGAGAGAAAGAGAGACTTATATACCACTTCACAGTGTTTTCCAGCCCTTTCTAAGTGGTTTCCAGAGTCAGAGTGGTTTCCAGAGTCACCCAACAATCTGGGTCCTCATTTTACTGACCTCGGAAGAATGGAAGAGAGAAAGAGAGAGGGAGGTAGAGGGGAAAGAGAGAGAGGGAAAGAAAGAAAGAAAGAAAGAAAGAAAGAAAGAAAGAAAGAAAGATAGATAGATAGATAGATAGATAGATAGATAGATAGATAGATAAAGGAAGGAAGGAAGGAAGGAAGGAAGGAAGGAAGGAAGGAAGGAAGGAAGGAAGGAAGGAAGGAAAAGGAAGAAAGAAAGGCAGGGAGGGAGTAAGGAAAGAAAAGAAAGATGAAAGAAAGAAAGGGAGGGAGGGAGAGAGAGAAAGATAGAGACAGAGGGAGAGAGGAAAAGAAAGAAAGAGAGAGAGAGAGGAAGGAAGGAAGAGAGGAAAGAAAAGAAAAAGAGAAAGAAAAAAAGAAAGAATTCCTTTTTCTGGCAATATAAAAGGCAAGTGAAAATGTAAACTGAGGATTTTAAATTAGAAATAGAATGAATTGGACTCTTGGTTTTTCTGGAGTGATTCTCGGACCTAGCTGTTCTCAAGAACTTTGCATAGTTGTGAGTCAGAGCCCAACTCCCTTCCCTGGCTGCCCCAGCACTTAGATGGTTCATGAGAACAGATCAGCGCCTAAAAAGCGAACTCACTGAAGTGTTTAATGTGGCAAGACAAGTAGCAATGTGAGTACTCAAATTCATAAAACTGAAAATAACATAACACCTCCCAAGTGCAGTTACCAACTGGGAGTTTACATGTGCTGTGCTAAGTGGAGCTCTGATCCCACACAAGTGGCCTAATAAGAGGAGAAAAAAAATGCAAATAAGAAATAAAGTGAGGAATATCTAATATAGGATTGCATCAGGCTGCAGATCTACAGGCTCCGTCTCTTCAGCACTCAGAATTTTCTACAAAGAACATCCTACTCAATAAAGTTTGTACTTTAGAGTTGTTGTTATGGTGTACGGGACACACAGTAATTCAGGTGGCAGATTCGTTTTGGATGAAAATTTGAATGCAAAATGTAAGAGACGAACAAACACAACCATAAGCATCCTAGAATGCAGCAGTGGCCACAATATTGGCTTCCAGTTTCTTTCTGGGTACAATTCAAGATGTTGGTCCTCATCATCTTTAAAGGCCTACATGATAGAGGGCCAGGTTTTCTGCAGGACCCCTTTTTCCTTAAGGACCTCGACCCATTCTACCAGGACATATAGTGTGAGCACGCCCCTAGCCCCTTCTTCTAAATATTGCCTTTCTGTTGGGAGCTAGGAAGGGTGCCTTCTTCGTGCCAGGCCCGCCCCTATGGAACTCTTTGTCACAAGAATGTCGGTATGCCTCCACCCTTCTATCTTTCTCTGAAGCTCAGAAGCCTGGGTTTCCCCCCAAGTGCTGGGATAAGATTAGATCCAGGCACGTCAGTAATTTCACTTGGTATCAGGGCTTTGTTGTTTTTAATGTTTTGATGTTTTTAGTTTATAGCTTTAATACTGTGATTTTGTATGTTGTTTTAACTTGTGATTGGGAACCACACAGTTAGAAGATGGGTGGCTATCTAAATGTTTTGGATGGGTGGGTAGGTGGGTAGGAAGGTAGGTAGGCAGATAGATAGATAGATAGATGATAGATAGATAGATAGATAGATAGATAGATAGATAGATAGATAGATAGATAGATAGATGGATAGATGGATGGATAGATAGAGATAGATGGAGAGATAGATAGATAGATAGATAGATAGCAGAGATAAATAGAGATAGATAGATAAATAGATAGATAGATAGATAGCAGATAGAGATAGATAGATAGATAGATAGATAGATAGATAGATAGATAGATAGATAGATAGATGATAGATAGATAGATAGATAGATAGATAGATAGATAGATAGATAGATAGATAGATAGAGACAGACAGACCAATTGATGAGATGGATGAATGGATGGACAGATAGATAAACAGAGAGAACAGATAGATAGACAGACAGACCAATCGATCGGATGGATAAATGGATGGATGGACGGACAGACAGACAGACAGACATTTAAACATTTTATCCCAACTAGTTTATCAAACTTGCACCAGATAGTTGCAGTTCTTTACCGTGAGTGGATTTCTCCTTCAGCAGAGCTATTGATTCAGTTTATCTGGCCCAGCCCTTATCCGTGCAAGGCACCATCCTTTACAAACTTTTCGTCCAGGAGACACTTGTGACTTTCCATCAAACCTCTGTTCCCCAAAAGATAAGACCTCGAATCCAGAAAGCTATGAGGGAAATTCTGTTTTGCATAAGAGGGCGTCCAAGCTGCACTATATTGTGGGTGTTTGTACTGTTATTTCTGAAGTTCTCTGTGATGTATACAGAAAAACACTATTTCTGATCCAGATCAATTTCACACATTTTCATTTGGAAATCCTACATTCCTCTTCAGCCTCTGCAAAACAGGTTTTTCAACGTTTTCTCAGAAAAGTTGCCTTTCTCTCTCTAAATAAGCTTGCTTTCAAAGTACTTATTTCCATTCAGGTAGTCCTCAACTTACAACCATTTGGTTAGTGACCATCTGAAGTTACGATGCTTCTGAATATGGCACTTATGGCCATCGCAACATCCAGGCTGTCATCAGAATTTGGGCACTTGGCAACTGTCGTGTGTTGACAACAGTTTCAGCTTCTTGGAGTCACGTGATTGCCATTTGCGACCACCCCAGAGGGCTTCTGACAAGCAATGTCAGTGGGGGAAGCCGGGTTCACTTAACAACCACGTAATTCGCTTAACAACTTGTGGCAAAAAAGATAAACGAAATTGTACACTTAATTTTCGCATCGCTTAGCAATAGAAATTCCCTTCGCAATTGTGGTCCTAAGTCGAGGACTACCTGTACTAATGCCACACATTTACCTATAGAGGTGGTCCTCGACTTACGACCACAGTTGAGCCCAAAATGTATGTTAAGTGGGACATTTGTTAAAGTGAGTTTTGCCCCAGTTTAGAGCATTTCTTGCAGGGGTGAACAACCGGTAGTGGAATTTTTGAGCAATTCGGATAACCGGCAAATACCACCTCTGGCTGGCCCCAGAGCGGGGTGGGAATGGAGATTTTGCAATATCCTTCCCCCAGGAGTGGGGTGGGAATGGAGATTTTGCAGTATCCTTCCCCCAGAAGTGGGGATGGAATGGGGATTTTGCAGTATCCTTCTCCCCAAGAGTGGGGACAGAATGGGGATTTTGCAGTATCATTCTTCTGGAGTGGGGACGGAATGGGGATTTTGCGGTATCCTGCCCCCAGGAGTGGGGTGGGAATGGAGATGTTGCAGTATCCTTCTTCCCAAGAGTGGGGACGGAATGGGGATGTTGCATTATCCTTCTTCTGGAGTGGGGTGGGAATGGAGAATTTGCAGTATCCTTCCCCTGCCCTGCCCACCAAGTCACGCCCACAGAACCAGTTTTTTTCACCACTGTTTTCTTGCCACAGCCTGTTAAGTGAATCAGTGCAGTTGTTCAGTTAGTAACACAATTGTAAAATGAATCTGGCTTCCCCCCATTGACCTTATTTGTCAGAAGGTCACTAAAAGCGATCACATGACCCAGGGACACTGCAACCGTCATAAATACGAGTCAATTGTCAAGTGGCTGAATTTTGATCACTTGGCCCCAGGGATGTAGGTGTGAAAAAATGGTCATAAGTCGCTTTTTTTCCCAGTGTTGTTATAACTTTGAACGGTCACTAATGTTGTACTGTTGTAACTCAAGGACTGGATATGTTATGTGAGGCAAATGCAAAAGTCAGTTCCTTGGTCTCAAACTTCAGATCAGATCGGTACTTCACAAAATAGTACTTTTTGTTAAAAGTAGGAAATCGTTGGAAATTAAAGTCCCACTGAGTTTTGGGTTGGAAAAATGTATTATACGTGTGAAAAGCTTTTTACATGTTAGCCGTTGTTATATTTTTCTTTCGGTTTAGCTCAGGTTGACTGGCATCTAATGAAGTTTCCTTTTTCCTCATAAGCATATAAAAAATTAACCGATTGTCGAGGGTGGTTCTTGTATGTGAATACTTCTCTGAGTAGCAAATGTTTTCTCTTTTCTATATGACTGGAGGGGGATGAATCATCCCCTAATTGAAAATATCACTTTTTTCCTTTATTGATCTGAAAAGTGGCAGTGTGTATAGTCTTAGTGCTACATTTTTTTATGCGCATAACTGATTTTTATTTTTTTTTAAGATTCTATAACCTACTTATCCCTCCAATTGATTCACTTGATATAGAGAAAGTGAAACCTAGATCCCCACGGATTGTATATGGCGGTGGAAATGGATGTTTTATGTCTTCCAAATAATATCCAAAATAAAGGGGATTCAGCCAATTCACACCACTTTGGGAGAACCGGTTGTTAACTTTCTGAGAAGTTTGGCAAACTGGATGTTGGAAGAAATCATTAGGGCAGAGAACCCGTTGTTAAATTTCTTGAATCCCACTACTGTTACCCTCACATCCTGCAGATATTGAAGAGAGCTCGGAAGAAACATCAGAGTGCTGATGATAAGAAGGCGTGCCAAAATCTGCTTCAAAATCTGGTTATGACTCTCAAGTTCGCAGAATATACTGCCAAATCTTCCTGCTAATATTTAGAGTACGTGTCTACCTTTGCACTGGTGATAGAAGAGAGTTTGGTTTAGTGGTTAAGGCACCAGGCTAGAAAGCTGTGAGTTCAAGTCCCACCATAAACCTGAAGATGAGTTTGGGGCAATCACCTGGAGATCATGAGTTCTAGTTCTGCCATAGATATGAAAACCAGCTGGGTGACTTTGGGCCGATCACTCTCTATCTCATCCCAACCCACCTCACAGGATTGTTATTGCGGAGAAAATAGGAGGAAAATGTGTTGGATATAATAGCCACCTTGAGTTTATTTGTAAAAATAATAAAGATGGGATACAAACAAATAAATAACTATCTATCTCTGTCAAAGGGTGTTTTCAAACTTTGACAGAACCATCATCTGATTCGGGTAACTTCTCTTGTACGGCCTACTTTTGAAATTGTCACCTCCAAAATTCATTGATGGGTCTATCCTGCAATAAAACAAACTGAAATAAAAATCCCCACCTCACCCCAGAAGACAAGGAACATTGAGCTTCTCCATTCCCGAGAGAGAAGATCTTAGGTCGTTCCCATGTCTTCTCATCCTTGTTGATCACGAGGTGGCAAGTGTGGCTTTGTTTTTACAGCTGGGAAAATTCTTAATGTAGCCTAGTCTCTTAGTCTGTGTAGACTAATGAAAAGAAGGTTTAGGGGTGACATGATAGCAGTCTTTCTATATTTGAAGGGCTGCCACAAAGAAGAGGGGGTCAACTTATTCTCCAAAGCCCCTGAAGGCAGGACAAGAAGCAATGGGTGGAAACTAACCAAGGAGAGAAGCAACCTAGAACGAAGGAGGAATTCCCTGACATTTAAGACAATGAATCAGTGGAACGATGTGTAATCAGAGGTTGTGGGTCCTCCATCACTGGAGGTGGGATCTGGAATGCTGTAGGGCCATGATGGTGAACCTATGGCACGCATGCTATAGGTGGCATGTGGACCCATATCTATGGGCACGCAAGTGTTGCCCTAGCTCAGCTCCAGCGCATATGCGTGTGCCGGCCAGCTGATTTTCGGGCCTTTCGGGCTCACCGGATGTCAGGAAACAGGCTGTTTCCAGCCTCCGGAGGGCTTCCGAGTGTCTGGGTGGGGAGAGGCCATTTTCGCTGGCTCCTAGAAAGCCTCTGGAGCCTGGGGAGGGTGAAAAATGGGCCGTCTGGTCCCACCGGAAGTTGGGAAACGGGCCATATCCAGCTTCCGGAGCGCCTCTGGGGGGGATGGGGAAGGCCATTTTTGCCCTCCCCAAGCTCCAAGAAAGCCTCTGGTGCCTGGGGAGGGCGAAAAAACAGGCCTACTGGGCCCACCAGGCCATTGCGTGCCAAAAGTGGGGTCGCGTGGGGGGGGGTCACGCACACATGTGCAGGAGACGGGGCGTATTGAATTATGGATGTGAACATGCACGCACGCGAAACACACACACCACGCACGACCCCCCGCTTTTGGCACATGATGGCAAAAAGGTTAGCCATCACTGCTTTAGGGTCTTCTACTCGAGCAAGGACTAGAAGACTTCCAAGGTCCATTTCAACTCTGTTACAGCTGGCTGGAGGCCGTAGTTCATTTTCGCCCCCATGTGACGATGTATTAAGAGGAGAAATCCCCTCTCAGCGATTCCCTGAGGAACATCATCTCCATCTGGTGACCTCCCAAGGGAATCTTTTCATCAGTTCTTTTATCGGCTTGGTTTCTGGCCTTCCTAGCCTGCCTTAATTTATTTAAATTACTCACAGGATTTGCACTTCGCCTGGTTTATTGATCCACAGGCATCAGAAACGAGAGTGAGAATGTACCATAACATGTGGTACATGTACCATAACAATGGCACCATAAACAGTGCTCATTTTTGGACTCATGTTTTCTAAATGATATCCATCAGTGTCCACCAAGAGCACGTGAAGTGTTCATACCACTTTATAATGCCTTGGGAAGGCCACTCTTGGAATACCGCATCCAGTTTTGGTTGCCACGATGTAAAAAAGATGTGGAGACGCTAGAAAAAGTTCAGAGAAGAGCAACCAAGAGGATTCGGGGACTGGAGGCTAAAATATATGAAGAACGGTTGCAGGAACTGGGTATGTCTAGTTTAATGAAAAGAAGGACTGGGAGAGACGTGATAGCAGTCTTCCAATATCTCAGGGGCTGCCCCAAAGAAGAGGGAGTCAAGCTATTGTCCAAAGCACCTGATGGCAGGACAAGAAGCAATGGGTGGAAACTCATCAAGGAGAGAAGCAACTTAGAACTAAGGAGAAATTTCCCGACAGTGAGAACAGTTAATCCGTGGAACAACTTGCCTGCAGAAGTTGTGAATGCTCCAACACTGGAAGCTTTTAAGAAGAGGTTGGATAACCATTTGTCTGAAGTGGTGGAAGGTTTCCTGCCTAAGCAGGGGGTTGGACTAGAAGACCTCCAAGGTCCCTTCCAACTCTGTTATTCTATTCTGTTCTGTTCTGTTCTGTTCTGTTCTGTTCTGTTCTGTTCTGTTCTATTCTGTTCTGATGGAACCTCAGTGGTGATTTTAATTTCCCATTGGGGCTGGCAACAGACAAACCATCATCAGTGGACCATGGTACGTTTTATGAAAGGAACATTAAAAAATAATAATAATAATTGGTACACGAAAGTTGACACCAAGAGGAGTAAGTTAGTTATTTCTTTGTTTTCTTTTGTTTTAACTCCTGGAGCACCACTGGCTTTCGATACACAATCCCTCCGAAGTGGGATTTCATAGATTGGCCTGGCATTGGGGCCCTTCCTTCTCCCCATGAGAAATCAAATACTAATTTTCAGCTCCACCCTCACTCCCCCAGGGTGGCAAGGTCTCTGTAAGTGCTATCCACTTTCACATCGTTGCTTCATTAACACAATGAAAGTGTGATTCTCCATAAGCTCATCCAGAAGCCCTCTTTATTTAGACAAGGTGCCAAATGTGCATCCATTCACATAGATTTTGAGGGTTTTTTTTTTTTTTATATATCACCAGCAAGCTTCCAAGATACAATTGTAAGTGCAAGCATGCAGTTATAAAAAAAAAAATCTTGTGAAAGCAGTGACCTACATGTAAATTAAGGAGTGATAATTGGATCGCTGTCTTCTTCTTCATTATTATTATTTTATTCATTTTATTCATTTTATTAAATTTATATACCGCCCTACTCCCGAAGGACTCAGGGCGGTGAACAGCCAGAAGATAAAATATAGACAATACAAATGTTAAAAAACCCATCAAAATACATAAATGTTTTGGCCCAAAAACAAATTTAAAACACCCAATTTATAAAACAGATTAAAAGCCAGATTAAAAACCATTTAAAAAGGGCAAGTTAGGCCAGGCCAGCCTGCTGGAATAAAAATGTTTTGAGAGCACGGCAGAAAGTGCGCAGATCTGGGATCCTCCGTATCTCCGGGGGGAGCTCGTTCCAGATGACAGTGCCGCCAGATGGCATGTGCCCCCAGGGGGAGAAGGTTCTCCCCCTGGGGGCCGCCAGTCGACACTGTTTAGCCGATGGCACCCTGAGAAGCCCCTCTCTATGGGAGCGTACTGGTTGGTGAGAGACTACTGGTGGCAGAGGCGGTCTCGTAGATACCCTGGCCCTAAGCCATGGAGCGCTCTAAAGATGGTAACCAAAATAATAACAATAATAATAATAACAATAATAACAATAATAACAACAACAACAACAACAATCATCATCATCATCATCTTTAAATTATAGGCTGTTCTGATTTTCCACAATCTTACACCGGGACCCCCCACCAAATCCAGGCCAAGTGGTCTATTAAAAATCCCCCCCCCCCCGCCACCTGGGTCATTTAAATGTTCTTTTTTAGGCAAGACTGTCTCCTGTCAAACTGCCCTATTTGTCTAAGTGGGAGTCAGATTTCCACACAATAAACCAGGAGGTGGACAGACACAGTGGGGACTCTTAACTCTGAAACGGAATAGCACCTCACTTGTGTAGGAGATAAAATGTTCTCTCCTGGTTTAAGGTGGACAATATCCACAGGTGGGCTTCAAAAAAATTTTAGCAAGGGATTCTCTGCCCAGTTGCTGGCTGGGCATGGCCATGGTGGTGGGCCAGGGGCAGTAGTGGGTTGCTCCTGGTTCTTTCCGCTTCTTTAGAACCGGTAGTAAAAGTGGCAGAAGGCTCCGCCTACCCGCCCAGACGTCATAACTGATGATCTGCGCATGCACAGAAGCGCACAGCGCAAGCAAAACATGCATGCACACACTCCCATTACGAACCGGTAGTAAAGGTAAATAGAACCCATCCAGGCTTTTACTACCAATTCTAAAGAACCAGACAGAACCGGGACCAACCCACTATTGTGGTGGGCATGGCCTAGTTGGCCTCCTGCACCACAGCGGTGGGGGGGGGGGTCTAGCCTTGGCTAGAAAGTGGGAGATCATGAGTTCTAGTTTTGTCTTATCCATGAAAGCCAGCTGGGTGACTTTGGGCCAATCACCAGGAGGCTCTTGAGTTCTAGTCCCGCCTTGGGCACGAAAGCCAGCTGGGTGACTTTGGGCCAATCACCAGGAGACTCTTGAGTTCTAGTCCCGCCTTGGGCACAAAAGCCAGCTGGGTGACTTTAGGCCAATCACCAGGAGGCTCTTGAGTTCTAGTCCCGCCTTGGGCACGAAAGCCAGCTGGGTGACTTTGGGCCAATCACCAGGAGACTCTTGAGTTCTAGTCCCGCCTTGGGCACAAAAGCCAGCTGGGTGACTTTGGGCCAATCACCAGGAGGCTCTTGAGTTCTAGTCCCGCCTTGGGCACGAAAGCCAGCTGGGTGACTTTGGGCCAATCACCAGGAGGCTCTTGAGTTCTAGTCCCGCCTTGGGCACAAAAGCCAGCTGGGTGACTTTGGGCCAATCACCAGGAGACTCTTGAGTTCTAGTCCCGCCTTGGGCACAAAAGCCAGCTGGGTGACTTTGGGCCAATCACCAGGAGGCTCTTGAGTTCTAGTCCCGCCTTGGGCACGAAAGCCATCTGGGTGACTTTGGGCCAATCACCAGGAGACTCTTGAGTTCTAGTCCCACCTTGGGCACAAAAGCCAGCTGGGTGACTTTGGGCCAATCACCAAGGGATTCTGAGTTCTAATCCTGCCTTAGGCATGAAAGCCATCTGGGTGACTTTGGGATAGTCCCTTTCTCTCAGCCCAACTCAGCTGAACTCAACTCAACTCAGAGACCTGGTGTTGTGGGTAAAATAGGAAGAGGAAAGTTTATTGGATTTGTTTGCCATCTCAAGATTTGTAACAAATAATAAAGGGATAAAAATAAAATAATAAAATAAAGTTTCTCTACAGGCATGCAGAAGTAGCTCAAAAAACAGCCTATGTCTATATTCCAATGTTATATGCTTCTTAGAAGCTATTTGTGGTCTCCGTGCTGCTCACATCTCAGGTTTTAATGCATACCGATGCATGGATGCCAAACTGTTTTCGTTATTAAATAGGATTTTTTTTTTCTCTCTCAGACTGTTCTGGAAACTGTAATTGTGTGGAGTCTGGGATGAACCACAATGGCTATTTTTTGGAGCGCCTTTGATCTCTCTGGGTCCCTGAACAAGAGCTTTGTCCTTCTGACAATTTTGGAGCCGATTTGGGTTTGCTGTGCAGGCCTTCTGCATTCTGAGGGGGTTTGTTCAGGTCTCCGTGACTCAATTCGCACAACAAAGGCGACTTTTGTGAAGGACAAAACCGTTTCTTGACTCCTGACATCTTTTTTTGTGCGTGTGGCTATTTCCATGCATTGTTCTGCTTTCCATCCATTTTTTTTTTTTTTGTCCTTTTTAAATGTCTTTTTCAAGGGGAAGTCTGTAAAGCAAGCCAAAGGTGTATGTATTTTGCACGAACCAGATCAATTTCTACCCTTTTTTCATTATTCCATTGATTTTGGAACAATAAAAAGGGCACGTGTTCAAAATCAAAAGCGAATTTATTCTTTTCAAACTGGGCACGAGCCAGATTTCTCCAAGGCTATTATTCCACCACGCACACAAAATAACAAAAAAACAGAGATTTGAAATCAAGCTTGGATGATCAAGAATTTAGTCTTACTTTTGGCTTGTAGTTGGCCTACTACAGTAAATTCACAGTAAAAGCCTGATTTACTGCACTGGTCATGTAAATTATTCCAGAAAGTAGCTTTCAGTGGTGAGAAGAATTGGAATGCTGATCTTCAGCTTTGCTATTATTCCTACGTGTGGTCTTCATGGTGAGAAGCCACACAGACAAAATCATCCTGAAATAAGAAGTACAAATAAATGTTGACAGTGGATTGACTTATGCATCAGCACATTTCTAGGTGGCTTGCACATTGGCCAAAATCACTGATATGTCAAACACATTGATTGCTTTGGGGGAGGGGGGGCAGATATCAATGTCCAATAAGCTAATTCTAGACTGAATGGTGATTTAATGTATGGTCGTTGCATGATGTTCTTTTTCTTGGACGAAAGAGGCAACCTTAAAGCTTTTCTTCCATTACACCCAGGAGATAGATAGATGGATAAACAGACAGACTAATACTGGATGGATTGATGGATGAATAGGTAGATGGATGGATGGATGGATGGATGGACGGATGGATAGATAGAAATAGATGATAGATGATAGATGATAGATGACAGATAACAGAGATGGATGAATGGATGGATGGATGGACGGATGGACGGATGGATGGATGGATAGATAGATGGACAGATGGAGAGACTAGATAGATAGATAGATAGATAGATAGATAGATAGATAGATAGATAGATAGATAGATAGATAGATAGATAGACAGACAGACAGACAGACAGACAGACAGACAGACAGACGAGAGAGAGAGAGAGAGAGATTTTTATTTATTTATATGCCGCCCTTCTCCGGAGATTCAGGGCGGCTTACAATGCATTAAGCAGTAGCCTTCCTACTTTTGTATATTTATACAAAGTCAGCTTATTGCCCCCACAAACTGGGTCCTCAATTTACCTACCTTAGAAAGGATGAAAGGCTGAGTCAACCTTGAGCCTTGAACTGGTGCAATTGCAGACAGCTGGTGTTAATCACAATGCTTTAGTCTGCTGAGCCACCAGGCCGTGGTGGACAGGATATGGATGGACAGACTAGATAGAAAGAGAGAGAGAGAGAGAGAGAGACGGGGGGTGATAGATGGATCAGGGCTATTTAATTACTATGTATAATGTCCTTTTAAGATATAAATTAAAGGCTTAGATTTATGTTAAAAACGTAAAGATGTTGAGACTCTAGAAAGAATGCAGAGAAGAGCAACAAAGATGGTTAGTGGGCTGGAGGATAAAGCATATGAAGAAGGGTTGCAGGAACTGAGTATGTCTCATCTAATAAAGAAAAGAACTAGGGGTGGCATGATAGCAAGTTTCCAGCATTTAAGGGTCTGTAACAAAGAAAAAGGGGTCAAGCTATTCTCCAAAGCATCAGAAGGCAAGACAAGAAGCCATGGACGGAAACCAGTCAAGGAGAGAAGCAACCTAGAACTGAGAAGAAATTTCCTGACAGTTAATCAATGGAATCAATGGAACAACTTGCCTCCAGAAATTGTGGTCCTCCATCAGCGGAGGTTTTTAAGAAGGGACTGGACAGCCAGATGTCCAGAATGGCATATGGTCTTCCATGTGAGTCATAAGTCACTTTTTTCAGTATCGTTGTAACTTTGAATCAGAGGTGGGTTCCAGCAGGTTCTGACCAGTTCTGGAGAACCGGTAGCGGAAATTTTGAGTAGTTCGGAGAACCGGTAAAAACAACCTCTGCTGGCCCCACCCCCATCTATTCTCTGCCTCCCGAATCCCAGCTGATTGGGAGGAAATGGGGATTTTGCAGTAACCTTCCCCTAGATTGGGGAGGGAATGGAGATTCTACAGTATCCTTCCCCTGCCACGCCCACAGAGCCATGCCACGCCCACCAAGCCACATCCATAGAACTGGTAGTAAAAATATTTGAAACCTACCACTGCTTTGAATGGTCACTGAATGAATTGTTGTAAGTCGAGGACTAGACTAGCTGTAGTTCAGTACATAAGTAAGACATAGTTAACATTAAACGTATACCGAAGTTTCTGTCCCATTTAGATATTTACACCAATGTGATTGCATAATATTCCACCGTCTGCACTCTGATTCACTCTGCCGTAATAGACCGAATGCAAAAACCGTAATTAGAAAATGCAGTCCATGATATCTGAGTTCCAGTACAGAAGATCAAAAGTGGGAACGCCTTGCTTCAAGCTCTCTTGGAAATAAATTTTGTTGAAGTCAGCCATCTATGGAAGCAGTAGAAAGGAAAAAAAATAAAATAAAATAAAAAAAGTCAATATATTTGCAACATTAGAACCGGAGGTTTATCAAAACAGTTGCTGTTCTCCTCTTTTTTTTTTTTCTATTCCCCCTCCCCTAAAGCATTTTTTTTTTTGATATAAATGTCATGGTAACCAGAAAGAGGAGGAAGGGGGGAAAGAAATAAAGAGAAGTGAGTCATAAGTTAAACTTCTTCTAAACTGGCTGTAATGGAGACAGAGAGCTTTTTTCTATGGACTCATCTTTATATGTGGCTTCTTTCCTAGGAGAAATGGATTCCATTCGTCAGAGAGAAGGAATGGAGGTCTTGAAGAAGGAACTAAAGCAGGGCTCTCTAAACTTGCCCACTTTAAGACCTGTGAACTTCAACTCCCAGAATTCCCCAGCATGGCTGGCTGGGGAATTCTGGGAGTTGAAGTTCAGAAATTTTAAAGTCGCCAAGTTTGGAGATGCTGGCTGGGGAATTCTGGTAGTTGAAGTCCACAAGTCTTAAAATGACCAAATTTGGAGATGCTGGCTGGGGAATTCTGGGAGCTGAAGTCCACAAGTCTTAAAATGATCAAATTTGGAGATGCTGGCTGGGGAATTCTGGGAGTTGAAGTCCATAGGACTTATAGTGGCCAACTTTGGAGAGCCCTGAACTAAAGGAAACTTTGCCCCTTACATTCTTTTATTCATCACTTCTCTCATTGAAATTTGCTCAGTCCTGCTCAGAAATGATGCACCCTTTTTCAGGATATTATTTATGTGATGCTGAAAATTGGCTTGTATGATCCTGACCCCCCTCCCAGGAGAGTCAAAGTTGTTTAAAGAACAGAAAGAAGTTTTGAATTTTGTTTTCTGGGTCCTTTTAACATCCGTGGCTCATGATGATCTTCAGCAAATCTTCATCAGTAGGTTTTTTCCTGGGAATTCAACCACTCAATTGGTTTTTAAGGGAGCTTAAAAAGCAAAGTACAGTAGAATCAGATTAAGGGTTTGATATTAAAACTCTTTGGTGGCCTTGATTTGATTCCATCTCTCCAATGGCTTTTGTTCCGATTTTCAGTTTGAGTTCTTGCTGCTTTTGTCTCTCAAGCAGTAAGCGAGAGTTAGCTATGTTTTGTCTTCTTGCAGTGAGAAGCAAATAAGGGTTTGTTGCTTCTGAAATCATAGTTACAAAAAAGAGACCAGGTTTAAGTGTTAAACTTAGACTTTGAGGAGTCTAAACGCAACCACATGTTTATTGGACCCGTGTCCTTCCTGGCTGGTACTGGCCACTCGGGAAGTTACACGAGGCTGGCTCCAGGGGATTATAAATGCTTCTTTGAGTGAGGGTTTCTTGCCTGCCGCCTTGAAAGAGGCGGTGGTGAGGCCCCTCCTCAAGAAGCCTTCTCTGGACCCGGCTGTTTTGGCAAATTTTCGTCCTGTCTCCAACCTTCGCTTTGTTGCGAAGGTTGTTGAGAGTGTGGTTGCGCGCCAGCTCCCACAGTACCTGGAGGAAACTGTCTATCTAGATCCGTGCCAGTCCGGTTTCAGACCTGGGTACAGCACGGAGACGGCATTGGTCGCGTTGGTGGATGATCTCTGGAGGGCTCGGGACAGGGGATGCTCCTCTGTCCTGGTCCTATTAGATCTCTCAGCGGCTTTTGATACCATCGACCATGGTATCATGCTGCGTCGGTTGGGGGGTCTGGGGGTGGGAGGCACCGTGTTACGGTGGTTCTCCTCCTATCTCTCCAACCGATCGCAGTCTGTGTTGGCAGGGGGGCAGAGGTCGACCTCGAGGCGCCTCGTTTGCGGGGTGCCACAAGGGTCGGTCCTCTCGCCGCTCCTGTTCAACATTTATGTGAAGCCGCTGGGTGAGATCATCCGTGGTTTTGGGGTGAGTTGCCAACTGTACGCTGATGACACTCAGCTGTACGTCTCCACCCCTGACCACCCCAATGATGCCCTCGAAGTGATGTCCCAGTGCCTTGAGGCCGTGCGGGTCTGGATGGGGAGGAACAGGCTTCGTCTCAACCCTTCCAAGACCGAGTGGCTGTGGATGCCGGCGTCCCGATATAGCCAGCTAGTACCATCGCTGGCTATTGGGGGTGAGTCATTGGCCCCCACAGAGGGGGCGCGCAACTTGGGTGTCCTCCTGGATTCACGGCTGTCCTTGGAAGGGCATGTGGCGGCCGTGGCCAGGGGGGCCTTTTATCAGGTTCGCCTGGTGCGCCAGTTGCGCCCCTTTCTGGATCGGGACTCCATGTGCACGGTCACTCATGCACTCGTCACGTCTCGCCTGGACTACTGTAATGCTCTCTACATGGGGCTCCCCTTGGGGTGCACCCGGAGGCTCCAACTGGTCCAGAATGCGGCCGCGCGGGTGATTATGGGAGCGACAGGGCGCTCCCATGTGACACCTCTCCTGCGCGAGCTGCACTGGCTTCCGGTGGTCTTCCGGGTGCGCTTCAAGGTGTTAGTTTTGACCTTTAAAGCGCTCCATGGCATGGGACCGGGGTACCTGCGGGACCGCCTGCTGCTACCGATAACCTCCCACCGGCCAGTACGCTCACACAGAGAGGGCCTTCTCAGGGTGCCATCAGCCAAGCAATGTCGGCTGGTGGCCCCCAGGGGGAGAGCCTTCTCTGTGGGGGCACCCACCCTATGGAACGAGCTGCCTCCAGAAGTTCGTTTGATCCCGGACCTCCGCACTTTCCGAAAGGCCCTTAAGACCTATTTATTTCAACAAGCCGGCCTCGCTTGATTGTTTTAATGGGGTTTTAACAAAATTTTTCTTATTGATTCCTGGGGTTTTAAATTGGGTATTTTAATGGGGTTAGAATTTTATTTGGAACGCCAATGAATTTAATTTAATTTTATTATTCTTTTAATGTTTGTATTATATGTGTTTTAAATCTGGTTGTTCACCGCCCTGAGTCCCCCTCCCGGGGAGAAGGGCGGTATATAAATTGAAATAAATAAATAAATAAATAAATAAATAAAAGGGCTAATAGAGATATTACATAGATCGGAGGGAAAAAAATGTTATTTCACGGTATTCATTATTCTTTTAATAATTAAAGTTATTAAAGTTAATAACTTTATAAAGTTATTAATAATAAAGTTATTAATGCAAGTTCGAATCTCACCAGGCTCAAGGTTGACTCAGCCTTCCATCCTTCCGAGGTAGGTGAAATGAGGACCCGGATTGTGGGGGCAATAAACTGATTTTGTATAAAAAAGAACACCTCTTGGGGGGTCCGAAAGCCCTACTAAGCAGGTATATACAAAAGTATGAAGGCTATTGCTTAACACATTGTAAGCTGCCCTGAGTCTCCGGAGAAGGTCAGCATATAAATTGAACTAATAAATAAATAAATAAATAAATTTATTTTAAAGTAGTCCTAATCATCTTACGCAATCCTCTTGCTCTATGAGTGGTGCAAAGAGTCATGGAAACATACACCCTTGCGGGTGGGCTTCTGGGGGCTTGCAGGGGTTCAGGAGAACCTCTAGCTAAGATTCTGTGCAGTTCAGAGAACCCCCAAATCCCACTCCCGGCTGGCCTTGCCGGCCCCTCCCAGGAGTCCCCACATGGCCTGTTTTGGATACAGGTAAATTCAGGGTGCATCAGAGGCTTGGGGAGGGCAAAAAATGGGCCTACCGGAAGTTCGGGAGGGCCAGAAACAGGCCTCCAGAGGGCTTTCGGAGCCTGGGGAGGCCATTTTTGCCCTCCCGGAGGTTCGAGGAAAGCCTCCGGAGCCCGGGGAGGGCAAAAACTTCCCCTCCGCCATGGTGCAGGAGGCTGACTAGGCCACACCCACCATAGCCATGCCCACCCAGCAACTGGGCAGAGAACCCCTTGCTAAAATTTTTGAAGCTCACCCCCTGCACACTCAGCATCACAAGACAAGATAGAAAGGCATCTTGCGCATGGATCGTACAGAACAAAGGAAAGTATGTGATATCCTCAAGAGAGTAAAAGATTTGAAATGGAAACGGGCTGGTCACCTAAGGAAGAAGAACTGATGGCAGGTGGACCAAGGCTGTCATACAATGGATCCCACCCGATCAAAAGCGTTCATGAAAGAGACCAAAAACAAGATGGAGCGATGGCATCAACAAGTGAGGCAGGCTCAGGACCGTATGGAAACATGCAGAAGAGGCCTTCATCCTGCACTGGATGGACAATGGCTAAGATGATGATGATGATGATGATGATGATGATGATGATGATGATGATGATAAAACATCATGAATCATCTTTCAGAAGACTTCCTTCCCCGGTAGTGACCGCTGCACTATTTTTTCATTTGTCTATTAGATTTACACGTAATCCTCGAGTTACAACCAAAATTTGCTGTTAGGTGAGACATTTGTTGTGAGTTTTGCCTCAAGTTAACTACCTACCACAGTTGTTAAGTGATCAATTAGTAACCCGGTTTATCAAGCGAATTTGGCTTCCCCGTTCATTTTGCTCGTGAGAAGATCACCAAAGGGGATCCCCATGACTCAGGGACCTAGCCACTGTCATACATATGAACCAGTAGCCAAACATCTGAATTTTGATCACAGGATCATTTCTGCAAAGGTGGTAACTGTGGAAAATGGCCATATAAGTCACAGTGCTGTTGTAACTATGAACTGTCCCTAAACAAACGGTTGTAAGTTGAGGACTACATGTAGTTCTTTCCGTGAAAAAAAAAATCCTTCCTAGAATTCAGGGGAGGGTCAAGATGGCTGACGTGGCCCCTCTAAAAGAGGGGCAGGGTTTTGATCACATGACTGTGGCTGCCATTTTGGCTTTTTGACAACCCTTCCACCCTTAGCAGATGCTTTCAAACTATTAGAATAATAGAATGATAGGGCTGGAAGGATCCTTGGAGGTCTTCTAGTCCAACCCTTTGCCAAAGCCAGGAAACCTTATTCCATCCCTGGACGAATGGTTGTCCAATCTTTGGACAACCATTGGAGAACTGGAGAACCTGGAGAACCTCCAGTGATTGGAGCATCCACAACTTCTGGAGGCAACTCATCTACTGAATAATTGTTGCCACTGTCAAGAAATTCCTCCTCATCACCAGTTTGGATCTCCCTCTGATGAGCTTCCACCTGTTGCTTCTTTAACCTATATCTAGGTTGTGTTGTATCTTTAATTTACGTTTTAGGAAAAGAGTAGAGTAGAGTAGAGTAGAGTAGAGTAGAGTAGAGTAGAGTAGAGTAGAATAGAATAGAATAGAATAGAATAGAATAGAATAGAATAGAATAGAATAGAATAGAATAGAATAGAATAGAATAGAATAGAATAGAATAATTGTTCTGTCAGGAAATTTCTCCTTAGTTCTAGGTTGCTTCTCTCTTTGATTAGTGAGAAGCCAGTTAGAACTACGGAGGAATTTCCCGGCTGTTGTTCTAACTTCATCAGTGGAACAACTAGCCTCCAGAAATTGTGAATGCTTCCAACACTGGAAGTTTGTAAGAAGAGATTGGACAACCATTTATCTGAAATGCTACATTGGATAATACATTTAGCAATCTATGAATAAGATGGGCCAGAAAGTGCCCGTTGAAAGAAAACACAATTGACCAGCAGCTGTGTCTTTATCTAAATGGGCAAATGTCAGAGTATATTTTATACATGAATGAACAGATTCAATATCACATTGGAGAACCTGAGGCAGAATTGTCCACACAGTGCCTGATACATCATATTCAGTTTTGGTCCCATAGATTGATTCTTCAGAGTCTACCTCAATATGTCTGAGGTAATGGACATCTCAGACACCTGTAAAACATGTTCTTGAGTAGTGAGTTGTGTTACGTTAAAATGTAGTGAGATGCCTTTATTAGAGCTGGTTTGAGAAGAAGACCAGGAAAGCTGAAATATTCCTTTAGGAGTATCATAACCCATTTTATTTCTGTTTATAGATCCATAATATAGTCATCGTAACATACAGGGGTGCAATTGACTGAAAAGATCATCATTGCTAACTGGCAGCTGTCAAAACGGGAATCAAAACGAGTGTTGAAAATAAAAACCAAGCCCTAGAAAAAGAATTGTAAGACTAAGTTAGCATGGAGCAGTAGTTAAAATGTTGGACCAGGGATAGGGAGACCGAGGTTGAACCATCTTCAGCCATTAAAGCTCCTGGGGTGACTTTGGACCATTTCTCTTCTCTCAGCCTAACCTTCATTATTATTGGATGATGGTTGTGAGGAAAAATCAGAGGAAGGGAGTGTTATGTAGGCCACTTTTATCAGCTGAAATAAAGGTGAGGTATAAATCAGGGGTGCAATTCAGCAGATTCTGGAGAACCGGTAGTGTAAATTTTGAGTAGTTTGGAGAACCAGCAAATGCCACCTCTGGCTGGCCCAGAGTGGGGTGGGAATGGAGATTTTGCAATATCCTTCCCCCAAGAGTGGGGAAGGAATGGGGATTTTGTAGTATGCTTCCCCTGGAGTGGGGAGGGAATGGTATTTCGCATTATTCTTCCCCTGGAGTGAGGAGGGAATGGGGATTTTGCAATATCCTTCCCCCTGGAGTGGGGAGGGAATGGGGATTTTGCAGTATCCTTCCTCTGCCATACCCACTAAGCCACACTCACCAAGCCACACACCACACCCATCAAGCCACGCCCGCAGAACTGGTAGTAAAAAAAATGTGAATTCCACCACTATAAATCCATAAATCTAATAATCAATCTAAAGAGGAGGAGGAGAAGGAAGAGAAGAAGGAGAAGGAGAAGAAAAAGGAGGAGTAGAAGGAGGGAGATTGGAGGAAAGCGTAGAGGAGGAGAAGGAAACCAAGAAGAGAAGTAGGAAAAGAAGGAACAGGAAAAGAGAAGGAGGAGGGAGATGGAAGAGGAGGAGGGAAAGGGGAGATAGGAGGAGGGAGAAGAGAAGAAAAAGGAGAGAAGGAGAAGGAGAAGGAAACCAAGAGGAGGACGTGGGGAAGGAGGAAAAGAAGGAGAAGGAAGAGGGGAGGAAGAGGGGAAATAGGAGGGAGAAGAAAAGAGAAGAAAATGGAAAAGGAGAGGAGGAGAAGGAGGAAGAAAAAGAGGAAAAGTAGAATGAAAAGAGGAGGAGGAAAAGGGGGAGGGGAGTTAGGAGGGGGAGGAAGAAAAGGAGAAGGAGAAGGAAAAGAAGAGGAGGGGAGGAGAAAAAGAAGAAGGAAAAGAGGAGAAGGAAAAGGGAGAAGAAGGAGGAAGAAGACTTTAATAGCCCGCTCTAAAGGGAGGAGAATGGGCGCAGATTGCCACCCCAAGTAAAAAAGGGTGATCTAGTAAATGAGAGCAGTTAAACTATGAAGCTATTTATTTCCTTAAGAACATTATCTCTGAAATCCCGGCATTTGCTCATCGGTTCACTTGAGAAAGAATTTATTTTTATTGGCTTATTTTTCTGTTCTTGTATTCCCACCCCCACCCCAAATCCCTTTTGCTCCTGTTTGTCAATGCCTCACAGGTACCTCAATCTCCCCCCCCCACACACACACACACACCACCCCCGCGAGGCTTAAGGAAAGGCGTCCCTTGCCAAAGGAAGTTGTGTTGTCATTCGTGGCCCATTCCAGCAGATGGCAACTTTCTGACGCGGAGAAAGCTTTCCTCCTCCGCCTCCATCTCGGGCCGCTTAACTGTCTGTTCAGATGAAGCCTTGATGGATTACATGACTCAGATCTATTTTTACAGAAATTCCCACACCGTCAAATCTGATTTTAGGCCAGCCCGATAAAAAAATAATAATAATCCCCACTTCAAAATCAATAACATCGGCTATGGATTTCTCTCTGGGTCTGTGCCTATGATTTAGAAAGTGCATTTTTTAAAAAAATAAATAAATAAATCGGTGAATTCCTACAAAATTGGTTCCTTGGTAAAGCCATTCCAGGTTTTCTGACAGTTGTGGTTTAACCGATGGACATCACAGCCAAGGCACCTTCATAGCCGTACAGAAAATCCTTGACTTACAACCATTCATTTAGTGACCGCTCGAAGTTACATCCACACTGAGAAAAGTGACTTAGGACTTTTCACACTTACGACTGACTCATAGACTCATGAGCCTGGATAGCTCAGCAGATTAATGCATTGTAATGCATTGTGATTAACTCCAGCTGTCTGCAATTACTGTAAATTCAAATCTCACCAGGCTCAAAGTTGACTCAGCCTTCCATCCTTTCTAAGGTAGGTCAATTGAGGATCCAGTTTGTGGGGGCAATAAACTGACTTTGTATAAAATATACAAAAGTATGAAGGCTATTGCTTAACGCATTGTACCCCGCCCTGAGTCTCCGGAGAAGGGCGGCATATAAATCATTTTTTTTAAAAAAAAAATAGTGATAGTTGCAAAGTCCTGGGGTCATGGCATGGAATTCCCTTTTGTGACATTCTCACAAGCGAAGCCAGATTCACTTAAAAACTGTGTCACTAACTGAACAACTGCAGTGATTCACTTAACAGCACTCGCAAGAAAGATCATAAAGTGGAGCCAAAATTCACTGTCTCGTTTAACAACAGAGATGTGGGGGTCAATCATGGTCATAAGTTGAGGACCGCTGGTATTCACCCATCAAATTTCACCAGATCAGTCAGAGATGTAGCAGCTTCATTAATATTCTAACTAATATTTAGAGCTAAGATTCTTTATTTATTCCTTTATTTATATTTATTATGGGGAGAGGGTGTCGCACACCAGGTGATACCTATAGATTTTTTTTCTCCTCCCCCAGTTTACATACTTCAAAATGTGTTCTGCAAACAGGAAAATTGGGTTGATTTTCAATTTGGCTACTTCAGACGGCATACTTGTCTGAACAAGCCCCTTCTGTCATTACGTTCAACCATCTCACAGTCTAAAGAAGGGGAAGAGGAAGGGGAAAGGGAGGAAGAGAAGGAGGAGGAGGAGAAAAAGAAGGAGGGAGAAGAAAGAAGAAAAAGGAGCAGGGGGAAAGAGAAGGGAGGTAGGAGGAGGAGGGAGAGAAGGGGAAGGAAAACAACAAGAAGAGAAGGAAAATATATTATGTCGAGGAGGGTCATGTTCTAAGTTTATGACCATAATTTCATGTCTCCAGAGAAGATTAAACTGACATTGCTAGATTTGCAGGGTGTCCTTGACATAGCAATAGACTTAAATACCGCTTCGTGGTGTGTTACAGCCCTCTCCAAGCGGTTTACAGAGTCAGCCTCTTGCCCCCAACAAACTGGATCCTCATTTTACCCACCTGGGAAGGATGGAAGGCTGAGTCAACCTTGAGGCTGGTGAGATTCGAACTGCCAAACTGCTGGCAGCCGGTGATCAGCAGAATTAGCCTGCAGTACTGCACTCTAACCACTGTGCCACCGCGGCTGTTCATGCAGCCATTCATTTAGCTACCATTCAGAGAGCCGGGGTGACACAGTGGTTAAAGTGCTGTTGGAAGAAATGTCCATCTGGGTTCAGTTCCAAGTGGGGAGAAAGACACTGGAAACCTGGAGACTGCTTGGAAAGATGGTTTAATGGTGGACAGGACCACGTGGTTTGAAGTCCTGGGCAAAATGAGTACACGGGTGTGAAAGAGAGAGATTTATACCCCCTCTTGGCCCCCGCCTTGGAGCTTCCTGCTCCTGTGTAAGAAATGTATCCTGATTAGTTGCCAGACTCCTGTGCTTGATTGAATCTTGCTAGGTGATGTAATCTTCCCAAGTTCCATGTGGTGAGATGGGTAGAGGGCTAATCCTATTATGTTTGAGGGTGAAAGTCTTTTGTGTTGTAGATAAGCTGGACCAGCTTTTTGTCTTGTAAATAACCAAAGTATCTGCTGGGGGCAGGGAGCAAAAGGACTCCGGGACACCACAACCGTCATAAATATGAATCAATTGCCAATCGTCTGAATTCTGATCACGTGACCATGGGGATGCCACAACGGTCATAAGTGTGAAAAAAGGTCATCAGTGCCGTTGTAACTTATGAAAGGCCACTAAATGAACAGTCGTAAGTCGAGGACTTCCTGTATAAGTCTAAGTGCTATTGCTAGCACTATTCAAAATTACAACAGTGCTGAATAAAGGTGACTTACAGCCAGTCTTCGCAGTTGTGACCATTGCAGCAAAATTTGGGTGGTTGACAACAGACATGTATTTGTTTGTGTATGAACATGTATGAAGGGTTGCAGAATCCTGGGATCATGTTATCTCCATTTGCAATCTTCCCAAGTGGATTCCAACAAACGAAGTCAATTGTGGAAGCCAGATTTGCTCGACCACCAAATGGTTCACTTAACAATGGTGGCAAAAAATAAATAAATAAATAAAATCAAACGTGACTCACTTAACAACTGACCTGCTTAGCGATGGAAATTCTAGTCTCAGTTGCGGTCGTAAACTGAGGAGCACCTGTATTTGAAAAAGGACTCAGAGGATTCGTATTATCGCAAGTATAGAGTAAATACATTTTCCATCCCTCATTTCTTCAGGCTTGGTCCCTTTCCTATCACATCTTTTAAAACTGTTTTCGGCAACTATTCTCATCTGAATTTCCCTCATTCCGCCTGTGGTGGATTCTCATCCCCATCAGATAGCGAGAAAGATGAAGATCTTAACCGGGAAAATTCACTGTTAATACTTACTTATTTATATAATCCTTGCAAGGACAACTTTGCTTTGCAGATTGCAAGAATAACAAGACGGTGCATCAGTAATTCAGACAGGGAAACAGACCATAGAAAACAGATCAAAGTTGTTTCGACACATTGGAAATTAATAAAAATGTTAAAAAGTCTTAACTCTTTTAGTAATAACTTTTGCAGAGATTCTGGGAACCGTAGTTAAAACCGTTGGAGGGGTTTTCCAGGATCTCAGGATATAAGGAGGTAGAGGGTACAGTGCTTATTTTAAGCACTGCAGGTAGTCCTCAACTTATGGCCACAATTGAGCCCAGGATTTCTGTTGTTAAGTTAATTTTGCCCCATTTTATAACCTTTCTTGCCACCATTATTAAGTGAATCCCTGCGGTTGTTAAGGTATTAACACGGTTGTTAAGTGAATCTGGCTTCCCCATTGACTTCGCTTCTCAGAAGGTCACAAAAAGGGATCACACGATCCTGGGACACTGCAACTGTCATAAATATGAGTTAATTGCCAAGCATCTGAATTTTGATCACATGACCTTGGGGATGCTGCAACGGTTGTAAGTGTCAACCTGCAAAGCATCCCTAGCCTGCTCTCAAGTTGCCATAGGCAAGGGGGGTGGGAAAACGGTGAAGCAGCACAGCAGCCAAAAACAAAAGTGCATTCCAGACATATCTCCCTCAAGGCTGTCTCCCAGGGTTACCCACAGCGGCTGGAGGGGATTAGTCAAGTCGGGGCCGTAAATTATATGAGGTCAGAGTTGGCTTCACTTGGATAGTGCCAACATGAAGCTCCTAATATATAACTGGATTTCTTTTGAAGCTTGGCTTGAGGCTCATGATTTAATCAGGGCATCCATCGGAACCTTGACAGCAAGTGTGAAAAATGCTCATCAGTCACTTTTATTAAGTGCCATTTGAACGGTCACTAGGTGAAGCGTCGTAAGTCGAGGACGACCTGTATTTTCCAAAATTGGATACCATCCCAATTCCTTGTGGTTGCAATTCTCTAGATTCCTAGCCCAGATGATGTCTTCTTTTCCTCCATTAATAGCCTTTAAATATATGTTTTTACATGGCTAATCGTGATCTTGATCAACTTGAGTGGGTTTTATGTAAAAAATTACCGAGCGAGATAATTAAATCCCCTTTCGGATGTCAGCTATATTGTAAGAACGAATTCCCAAGAAATGAACTTTCCAGGTTGCATACAGGTCCTGAATCTATGGCTGCTAAATAGTTTCCTTCTCATTATCACATTTAGCTCTATGACGGTAACTCCACTGGAGTCTTCATTAAAAACTTGCTTAAGGCTACTATTTTCTCCAGGGTCAATGATGAGTTCAGAGGAACCGATGACAATGCCGAATCTCTTCTAGCTGGTGGAGCGAATGACGTCTCATTGGAACCGCCGGCCAAAATTTCACATTTGCCGTAAGGCCCTTCGTCAAAAATTCTATCCCTGTGTTGCAAAAAACAAAACAAAACAAAAAAACAACCCCAACCTATTTCTATTATCCCCCATGCCTAACATGCCAGATGTTTTCATTTGGGGGGGGAAAAAATGTTTCTTCTAAAATGTAATACAGATAGTCCTTGACTTACAATTCATTTAGTGACTGTTCAGAGTTACAACAGAATGTACAACTGATACACCATTTTTTTTTGAAAAACCTCAGAATATACACTTTCTATACCAGTTGCAATGGATGGCTGTGAAAGTGGGACCATAAGGAAGGTCCAAAGCGCCAAAGAATGGAGGCCTTTGAATTCTGGTGCTGGAGAAGACTCCTGAGAGTCCCTTGGACTGCAAGGTGATCCAACCGGCCAGTCCTAGAGGAGATCAACCCTGACTGCTCTTTAGGAGGCCAGATCCTGAAGAGGAAACTCAAATCCTTTGGCCACCTAATGAGGAGGAAGGACTCACTGGAGAAGAGCCTAATGCTGGGAACGATGGAGGGCAAAAGAAGAAGGGGACGGCAGAGAACGAGGTGGCTGGATGGAGTCACTGAAGCAGTCGGCATGAGCTTCAATGGACTCCAGGGGATGGTAGAGGACAGGAAGGCCTGGAGGAACGTTGTCCATGGGGTCGCGATGAGTTGGACACGACGTTGCAACAACAACGACAATACCAATTTGGTTTCCTTGTAATTTTCCCCCATAAAAAACTGAAAAAAGTGACTTATGAACAGGGCTGTTGATCCTGTTTACACAGGATCACATGGTCATGTGATCAAAATACAGAGGCTTGGCATATGACTCACATTTATGACGGTTGCAGTGTCCCGAGATCAGGTGATGCTCTTTTGCAACCTTCTCACAAGCGAAGTGAATGGAGAAGTTGGATTCACTTAACAACCTTGATACTCACTTAACAGCAGCAGCGATTCACTTAACAACTGTGGCAAGAAAGGGCATAAAGTGGGGCAAATCTCTTCACATATTGGGAGGCTGTTATCATGTCACCTCTCCCCCCCCCCCCCCCAGTCCTTTTCACTAGGCATACCCAATTCCTAAAATTCTCTTTGAATTTAACCATCTTCTCTGAATCAACAAGTTGGAAATGTACAACACAGATCACAAGATGTTGCTACAGAAATACTGTGTTTGTACAGCTCGAAGAAGGGATTAAGTCTGAAGCTAAATATTTCCTCAAGCAAGAAATCATTTCACTGTACTAAAGGAGCGTCTACACCTGGGTCCCTTATGGCAACCATGAATCGCATTGCCCTGATAGAGAAGCGTGGATTGCTCAAGACAAAAAAGTCACAGAATGAGACAACACCTTCCGAACTGACATTTATATATTATTCTAAGTTTTGAACTTGCAGTCCTCCTCCTCCTCCTCCTCCTCCTCCTCCTCCTCCTCCTCCTCCTCCTCCTCCTCCTCCTCCTCCTCCTCCTCCTCCTCCTCCTCCTCCTCTTCTTCTTCTTCTTCTTCTTCTTCTTCTTCTTCTTCTTCTTCTTCTTCTTCTTCTCAGTTCTATCCCCTTCTTCCCAACAGGACCATTTAATGGAGAGCAGTCGTACAATAAAGGGATTGATCCTATTTCAAACTTGTTTTTTGCTCAAGACAGAAATTGAAAGATGAGGCAGAAAAAAATCAGGTTTGGTCAGCAGAGTTAGAGATCATACTGCGTACCGTATTTCATTATGTCTACGCCGTAGCATTTTGCAGAGGAAAGCCTTAAATGAATAATACCAAATCTCAGTCAATATGCTATAAAAATGGGATATATATATGTAGATATAGTTTCCAACAAATTACCTGGCAATTTGCTAACCCCCTGTGATTGTCTGTCCTTCACAATCCTCCGTCTCGAAATTCTGGTGAAGCTGCCAAGATTAACAGATCTTTAAGTTAGCAAGTTGAGATTTCCTTTCAAAAGCTTCTGAATTTCAAGAGATACATACAGAGGTGGTATTCAGCCGGTTCGGAATGGTTTGGGGAAACTGGTAGCGGCTGGTGGGCCTGCCTACCATCCCGGATGTAATGCCGTCCTATATAGCCACGTTTTCGAGGCTGGGCGCATGCGTGGAAGGTGCGCGCAGAAGCAAAGAGCATGCATGGAACAGTGGGGGCATGCATAGAAGGTGCATGTGTGCGCAGCTAGCATCCGGAAGTCCGAGCACATGTGAGGAAGGTACGCATTAGCAACCCGAGCATGTGTGCGCGCAGCGAACTGGTGCCAACAATATGTGAAACCCACCCCTGAATACATACCTACAGGCAGTCCTTGATTTATGATCACAACTGAGCCCAAAATTTTCATTGCTAAGCAAGATAAATGTTAAGTGAGTCCCCTCCCCCTTTTATGACCAGTCTTGCCATAGTTGTTAAGTAAAGCTGTTGAACTATCCAAGAGCCTTGGATAGCTCAACAGGCTAATAAGCAGACTAAAGCCTGTTATTAACATCCAGCTGTCTGCAATTGCACCAGTTTGGGTCTTCCCAGGCTCAAGGTTGACTGAGCCTTCCATCCTTTCTAAGGTAGGTCAATTGAGGACCCAGTTTGTGGGGGCAATAAGCTGACTTTGTATAAATATACAAAAGTATGAAGGCAATTGCTTAACGCGTTGTAAGCCGCCCTGAATCTCCGGAGAAGGGTGGCGTATAAATCAAATTTTAAAAAAAAAAAATCACTGCAGTGGCTGAATTAGTAACATGGTTGTTAAGTGAACCTGGCTTCCCCATAGATTTGTGACTATCAGAAAGTCACAAAAATCACATACACGATCACTGTGACCCCAGGACACTGCAACCGTCATAACTATACGTCAGTTGCCAAGCGTCTGAATTTTGATCATGTGCCCCTGGGGATGCTGCAACCGTCATAAGTGTGAAAAATGGTCATAACTCAGGTTTTTTTCCGGTAGTGTTGTAACTTCAAAGGGTCATTATACAAATAGTTGAAAGTCAAGGATCACCTATGTAGGTTTGGCTTAAATTTTTGATGTTACTCACCACACTGGAGTGGACCATCTGTGACTCTCGTGGCAAAACTGCCGAACTTGTTCACAACATTTTAGTAACTCATAACATTTGTACATTACTTCGTGCCACACAGCTCTGAGGGTGGCTAAAATATACAGTGCAATTTGAAAAAAATAAAATAAAAAAGGGAGATAACACCATAATATCAAACGCAGTGTGAGCACGGCCACAGGAAACAAAGCTTTAAACAATTATTAGTCCCAGATCACGAATGGTTTTAAAGGACTTTGGTGAGAAGAAGGAGTTTCATGAGAGGCATTACCCCAGTTCAGCAACCGACCAATTTTCGAAGGCTAATGAAGCTATGCTAGCATGGGAACATCCTGTTATGAAGTTTCTGACCTGAAAATCCAGACCTCTCGAGAACCCGTGGTTTAGGTTTAGGTTTTGGTTTTATTGAATTTACATACCGCCCTTCTCCCGAATGGGACTCAGGGCGGTTTACAGCCATATTAAAACAATCACATATCACAAAGGAAAATTAAAACTAATAAAATAATTAAACTATTTGGCCATAAAATTTAAAACCCTTGCTAAAACCCCTTTTAAAAATTTAACACAGATTTAAGTCAGACCGGCTTGGTGAAACAACAGAGTCTTCAGGGCTCGTCGGAAGGCACAGAGGTCAGGAATCTTTCTTATATCTGGGGGTAGTTCATTCCATAGGGCTGGAGCTCCCACAGAGAATACTCTCCCTCTGGGGGTTGCCCGCCGGCACTGTCTGGCCGACGGCACCCTGAGGAGGCCCTCTCTGTGAGAGCGTATCGGGCGGTGGGAGATATTCATTGGCAGAAGATGGTTTTGTAAATATCCCGGTCCTAAGCCATGGAGCGCTTTGAAGATGGTGACTAGCACCTTGAAACACACCCGGAAGACCACCGGGAGCCAGTGCAGCTCACGCAAGAGGGGAGTTACCCGGGAGCGACGAATCGCTCCCATAACCACTCGCGCGGCCGCGTTCTGGACCAGCTGGAGCCTCCGGGTGCTCCTCAAGGGGAGCCCCATGTAGAGAATGGGGCTGTGGGATGAAACGCCATTTGGTTGATCCTTCAACATTGCCAAACTGCACGTTTTAGGACAACAGCAGCATCCAATAGGGGTATTACTAGAATAAAACTAAGAATATTTAAGCGAAGGAAGGTAGAACGTAACGTGTGGGATTCTTGGTGCTCTCTGAGCTGGGTTGCTTTCCTGCATACATTTACCTCAGGGTGAATTCAGCCGGTTCGGATTGCTTCAGGCGAACCGGATGCTAATTTTACATCTGGTTCGCCAAATCAGTAGTTGCAAGGACTACTGCCCCTCCCTTCCCAGGAGTCTCCACGTAACCTGTTTTGGATGCCAGGTAAGTGCAGGGCCCGCATGGAGGCTCTAGGAGGGCGAAAAATGGGCCTCCTGGAAGTCTGGAAAGGGGCCCGTTTCTGGCCTTTGGAGGGCCTCCGGAGCCTGGGGGGGGGGGCGTTTTCGCCCTCCCGGCGATTCAAGAAAAGCCTCTGGAGCCTGAGAAAAAGCTCCCCACCACCATCCTGGTGCAGGAAGCTGAGTAGGCCACACCGACCATGGCCACGCCCACCCAGCAATTGGGCAGAGAACCGGTTGCTAAAATTTTTGAATTCCACCCCTACGTTTACCCAACTAAGTAAAAAGCTAACAACCCTGAGCTACAACATCAAGTAAAAATGCAAAATGAAGCCTAAATGATTCTGTTCTTTTTGATGTTCAACCGGATTTACCCAATTACAACATCTCTGTGAGGTGGGTTGGGCTGAGAGAAAGTGACTGGCCGAAAGTCACCCAACTGGCTTTCATGGTTAAGGCGGGGTTAGAACATACTGTCTCTTGGTGATTGGCCCAAAATCACCTAGATGGCTTTTGGTTCCTAAGGTGAGACTAGAATTCACCATCTCCTGGTGATCGACTCAAAGTCACCCAGCTGACTTTCATGGCTAAGGCAGGACTAGAACTCACCATCTCCTGGTGATCGACTCAAAGTCACCCAGGTGACTTTCACGGCTAAGGCAGGACTAGAACTCACCATCTCCTGGTGATCGACTCAAAGTCACCCAGCTGACTTTCATGGCTAAGGCAGGACTAGAACTCACCATCTCCTGGTGTTTGGCTCAAAGTCACCCAGCTGGCTTTCAGACCTAAGGCAGAACTAGAACTCACCAGCTCCTAGTTTCTAGCCTGATTCCTTAGCCACTGGACTAATCTCCTTTTCTGCCCTCTTAACCATGGACACTTCTCGGCTCTTTGTAACCATACTTTTTTTTCCCCAATTAAACATGGATGAGAAGCAGGGGTGAAATCCAGCAGGTTCTGACCGGTTCTGGAGAACCGGTAGCGGAAATTTTGAGCAGTTCATAGACCCGGCAAATACCACCTGTGGCGAGCCCCAGAGTGGGGTGGGAATGGGGATTTTGCAGTATCCTTCCCCTGGAGTGGGGTGGGAATGGAGATTTTACTGTATCCTTCCCCTGCCACGCCTACCAAGCTACGCCACGCCTACCAAGCCACACCCACAGAACTGATAGTAAAAAAAATTGGATTTCACCACTGATGAGAAGTCTACTTCTATTAGTACTTTATGGAATTGTTGCACCATTTGTAAGGTTGAAAAATCGGTAGGAGGCCGATTTTTAATACGAGAATGACGAAGCGTGGCCATTTGCTATTTCACCTTAAAAAATAAGTTGATTTTTCTCTCTCTTTTAAAAGTGTTTTGGTAAGTTGTTATTGTATTTGGGTCTCAAGTTTACACTAACGTGAAAGCTAGGAAATAATTATGAATTTACACTGGGATCGGTTCGGCTTTAGAGTGAGATAGATAATCAAAGCGAGTGTGCATAATTTTAAATTTTCGTTGGTTATTGGGTGACTGTTGGTGAGGGACAGGGAGATTATCTGCCTAAAAATAAAATTGCCACACGAGTTTTTTTTTTCCTCCCCTTTATGAAAATAAGACCAGGTTCAATTTAATTGGACTTTACATTTGGGAGTAGAATACATTGAATTAATTCTGTATTTTGTCTTCATGACTACCCAGCACCCAAGAATAATTCAGAGAAAATAAAAAATAGAAATGCCGGGAGAGAGGGGGGCGGGAGAAAGAACATGTATCCTGTCTTCTGTAAGCAGATGTTAGCGGTAATAAGGAGAATTTACCTAGTCAAAGATCTGCATGCCACGATCTGCATAGAATTGTAGATTAAAGCCATAGATGTTCTCGGTTTTCAGGGCTCTTTTCCCTGGCAATGTCAGACGTCTCCCATCACCACAAAAGCTGTGAACTCTCGCTCCACATTTCTCCAGCTTGCCAGCCATGCATGGCAGTCAAGGCCAAACTTTAGATCTTCTGGAATTTCAGAAGAAAATTCAGAGTGCGGTTTTGATACAGCAGGGATATCATTGCATAATAAACATAATATCAGAGAATGACAGGAATGGAAGGGACCTTAGAGGTCTTTTAATCTCTCTCTCTCTCTCTCTCTCTCTCTCTCTCTCTCTCTCTCTCTCTCTGTTCTGTCTGTCTGTCTATCTATCTGTCTATCTTCTATCTATCTATCTATCTATCTATCTATCTATCTATCTATCTATCTATCTATGTCTATCTATATCTATCTGTCTATCTTCTATCTATCTATCTATCTATCTATTGATGTCTATCTATCTATCTATCTGTCTATCATATATCTATCTATCTATCTATCTATCTATCTATCTATCTCTGTTCTATCTGTCTGTCTGTCTATCTATCTATCTATCTCTGTCCTGTCTGTCTGTCTGTCTCTCTCTCTCTCTCTCTCTCTATATATATATATATATATATATATGTATGTATGTATGTATGTATGTATGTATGTATGTATGTATGTATGTTTTCTGAGGTTTTTGCGGGTGTTTGTATGTAGGTCTTTGGTTATTCGGGTCTTCTCCCACGTAGAATTGGGGAGAAGCACGAAGCCGAGAACACCAACCTGAAGATGACGAATGAGACTTCGTCGAAACGTCACCAAGATACTTCCAATTCTACGCGGGAGAAGACCCAAATAACCAAAGACCTACATATATATGTATATATATATATATATATTGATGTCTGTCCTATCTATCTATCTATCTATCTATCTATCTATCTATCTATCTATCTATCATCTATCTATCTATCTATCTCTATTTATAGATATAGGGATCTATTCATAGGGATAAATAGATATAGATAATAGATATAGAGATATATACATATTTATCCGTAGATATAGAGATATACAGATAGTCCTTGACTTATGACCAAATACGAGTCAGTTGCCAAGTGTCTGAATTTTAATCACACGACCATGGGGATGCTGCAACGGTTCATAAGAGTGAAAAAAAAGGTCATAAGTCACTTTTTCCAGTGCCGTTGTAACTTTGAGCAGTCACTAAATGAATTGTTGTAATTCAAGGACTACTTGTATAGCTGATACATAGATATATAGAAACATAGATATATAGATGTATAGATGTATAGACCAATGGTGAAATCTTCCATGGGTCGCCACCGGTTCACTGCCCGTGCAGGCGAATTGCACATCAGACGCGCACCAGACGTGCCCACGCACATGTATACAAAAATACACATTTCGCATGGAAAAAGGAGCCATTTGAAGGTAAGTAGAACAGCAGGGAGGGGGAACAGCTGTGCCGCGTGATTTAGATTCTAACAAATATAAATCGCACGGCACAGCTGATCGTCAGAAATACTGTTTGGGCCAACCAGTAGCTTTTTTTTTACTACCGGTTCGCTGAACTGGTAAATTTTATCACTACCAGTTTGTCTGAACTGGTGTGAACCGGTAGGATTTCACCACTGATATAGATGTATAGATATAGATCAAGATGGTAAAATAGTAGGACCATACTGTCCCTGCAGTCATCTTGCTTGGTATTTTTGTTTGCTTATTTTTTTTACCATATCCTGCGGATAGCACCGGCTATCATAATCCATTTGAGACAGTTACTCTGTAAGGCTGTTCAGAGTAACCGAATAAAAGAATTCTGTTTTATTCTGAACAGCCGTATCGAGTAATTGTCTCAAATACGTAATAGCCAGTGGTGTCCACAGGATATTGATAAGTTGTCCGCAGGATATTGATAAATTGATATTGACTGCAAAGCTTCTGTTATAAGCTTCTGCTGGTAAGGCTAGAGAAAAAAGATACATCTTGAAATCTGAGTTTCTCCAACACCTGTTGTTTTAATCTGAAATGGGGTAACATTTATTTCCTCCCCCCCCCCATTGTACCTTTAAAAAAAAATCCTCAACATTTTGTCTAATAATAAAATTTTTAAAAAAATCTGAGATTTTTCTTATCACATGGCATCTACAGAGATCATGCAATTATATACGATGCTAATAAAACATATTACACATATAAACACAAATATAAAGTAAAGCATCAGGAAATGTGTGTGTGTATATATATATGTATGTAGGTCTTTGTTATTCGGGTCTTCTCCCACGTAAAATTGGAAGTGTCTTGGACGTTTCAACGAAGTCTCATTCGTCATCTTCAGGCTGGTGTTCTCGGCTTCGTGCTTCCAGGAGCAAGAAGCACGAAGCCGAGAACACCAGCCTGAAGATGACGAATGAGACTTCATCAAAACGTCGCCAAGACACTCCCAATTTTACGCGGGAGAAGACCCGAATAACCAAAGACCTACATACAAACACCCGCGAAAACCTCAGAAAACATATATATGTATGTGTATATGTATGTATGTGTATGTATGGGTGTATGTGTATATATGTGTATGTATATGTATATTTTATCCTGTATACACACATATACACAGGATAAAATATCAAATTAGGGAAAAACTAGGGGAAATTTTTGAAATGAGCCACTTAACTCTATACAGGTGATGCTCGACTTAAAACAGACCATTTAGCGATTGTTCAAAGTTACAACGGCACTGAAAAGCGTGAGTTATGACCATTTTTCACAGTTACGACCAGTGCAGCCTCTCTGGGGTCACCTGATCAAAATTTGGATGCTTGGCAACTGACTCATATTTATGACGGTCGCAATGTCCCTGGGTCATTTTGCGACGTTCTGACCAGCATGGTCCACGGGGGAGCCAGATTCACTTAACAACCGTGTTACTAACTTAACAACTGCAGTGATTCACTTAACAACTGAGGCAAGAAAGGTTGTAAAACAGGGTAACAACTTCACAGCTGTCTTGGTTAACAACATACATTTTGGGCTCAGTTTTGGACATAGTTTGAGGACTACTTGTGCCTGTCTGCTTTCTCCTCTGCTATCTTCTATTTTTTTCCCCTTTTTCTGTGACTACAAGGATATGTTTTAAAGATCCCTAAACTATTGGTGAATGGGTCTTCCTTCAAACTTAGCTTTCTGAAGTGTGTGAAACTTCTTCTTTTTTTTAATGTTTTATTTGTTTTATTTATATAACATTCAATTTTCATCAATTACTGTGTGGTCTGGGTACAGTTATTCTTAAACAATCATAGTACACATATTTATTGTGGTATTCATCACTGTAACATTGGCAATATAATAATATGATAATATAATAACAGTAATCATCTTCTTTAACAACTCTTCGGCATTTCCTCCTTTTATATCTCCTCCTTTTTAACTTCGGTTTCTATTGTCTAGCCATTGATAAAATATGTCTCATATCAAAAAATATTCAGTTTCTTCTTTTATCATTAATAGTAAGCGTTAGTCTATCCATTTCTGCACATTCTAATATTTTCTTAATCACATTTCCCTCAGATGGAATCTCATCCTTTTTTCATTGTTGTGCAAATATAATTCTAGTTGCAGTTAATATATGCAAGACCAGATATGTAGTATTTTTGTCTTT